>JAPQRP010000016.1:6831916-6843795 GCA_037367295.1 Apogon hyalosoma | reverse complement strand
AACATACCCCCCCCCAGTACCCACAATGCAATACGACAAATATGCCACAGTATCATTGCATGACTCCTGCGTGCACATTTTTTAATGTTTCAGTCACTTCGAGGATAGTGGGGGTCACCAGGCTCTGGCAGTTATTTTGGGGGTTGCGAGTTTAAAAGTTTGGGAACCGCTGGTTTACACTTCATCATGACACTAAATACATCACGGGCAATTTAGAAATAATTCCATTGTTGTGATCTTGAGGTAAACTTCAAACTCCTCCTTATCTAACATTGTTTCAAGAGCAAGTAAAAATAGTGAGGTTTTAAAAAAGCAGTTTTAAGCTCCGGCCTGAGACGAAGACTGATATCAAGTATTCCAACTATGTCCAGATGTCATAGATATCTGTAAATGTCACAGCTTGTAGTATTTGTCTGACTGAATCACTACACTTGGTATTTCAAACTTTTGCCGGCTGTTGCCAACTCCTCACCACAGCTCCATCCCATCCTCAGTATTGCGTTAACTTTTCTAAGTATTTGGGCTCTGGGCTTTAGCCCCGTATTGGAATTCCACTCCTGTACAGACAGACGAGCTTTGAAGTAACTTCACAATTTCACGGCCTGTGCAGATCCATATTATTCACTTAAACTTTTTAATTGTATTTTACTGTGTTCCTCCTCCTGTAGCAAAGCCTGAACTTAAAAAAAAAAAAAAAAACCTCACACTAGCATGCATTCAGTTGGAAAGCTCAAGGTAATACTATTTTTTTTAACTCACAACTAGTCAGGTTTTCATTTTAAGCAAGTTGGAGATGAATGTTTAACAGTATTTATACTACATTACTGACATTACAGGTTATGCCTTCAATACTCGACAGTCTAAATGTTCTTGTACTGTATACAGCTAATCCCCTCACTGTGTTGTCTTATATCTTATAATGTGCTACATCCTGGCTGATTATACAATGCTTTTGGGGGGTTTTTTCAAGTGAGCTGTGCAACCCAAAACCTTATTTGAATTAGTATCCAGGCCACGTCCATGAAGAGACAAAAAAAGAAGGAGGCAGAGACCTTGAGGAGGTAGAAAGGAGGCCTTGCAACTCCTCCTCATTAGAAACATGAAGGGAAGAGGTGGGACAATGCCCTGCCAGCACTCAACTGTACGTGCCTCCCGCCCTCCCTCCAACAGCAAATGCACACACATAGTACAGGCTGTGAAATGAATAATAGATTCCTACATCAAAGTAGGGCTCACTCTGCAGTTCTCTGTGCCCACGGCTTCAGCAGACCAGTCCTGCTAATTTCTCCCTTTCAGTCCCTGACCAGCCAAGGCTCTCAACCCCTTCTAGTGTATTTGCGCTCAGTATTGTCAGGCCAATGAGAAAATGCGTGTCTGCATGAATTTTTCATAAGCCCCACACATATGAAACATGAATATGAAGATTACACTTTTGACTGCACATGAATATATTGGTGTATAATAATTACCTGCCTTTAAATGCACATGAGGCTGTTTACAAGAGTACTGACACTGAGTGTCTTGCGTGTGCATTCCCACAGCTGCTCCGCTTTCCATTATCACAACAATGCCTGGCAATTTCCTTCAAGATTGAGATTACATATGCTGTAAAATGCTAAGCAGATACTTACTTCCCCTCCAGAATTTCACCAGTCTCTCTTGGACGCCAAACACTGAGTCCAAAGGAGTCCTCTGCTTTCACGCTTCGTCCGGCTCACAGCTGAGCCAAGTTACTGTGGGATGTCATGCATATCTAAAAATGCAGACCTGGCAAGTTCAGATGTTGGACTTGGCCACTGAATCCACCTTAGATCACACCATGTGTCAAAGTGACTGTCAATGAACAAGGATCATGCCATTGCACGTTCTAGTGAGCAAGGGGTTGGCTCAACTAAGATCTATACTCTAAAAGATTTTGGTAGACCGAGCTTAAAGCCAATCAGTATTTTTATATTAGTAAAGGTTATTACATACTGAGCAGGAATGGAGACATTTGTTTGTTGTCTTGCGGTCGCATGAACACGATCAAAGTTTGTTTTGGCCAGGACA
The DNA here is from genome assembly GCA_037367295.1 of Apogon hyalosoma. Classification (NCBI taxonomy): domain Eukaryota; kingdom Metazoa; phylum Chordata; class Actinopteri; order Kurtiformes; family Apogonidae; genus Apogon; species Apogon hyalosoma. The sequence goes on along the minus strand of JAPQRP010000016.1, from coordinate 6,841,746 downwards.
TTTCATACTTCATGAGAAACTGAAGTGGTCAACTCCTGGGAAGTCTTCCACTTTTCTGCTTTTCCCAGTCAGACCAGAGCCTTTCTGCGTTGAATTTACATGTTTGCACTGTTTCAATTAATCAATCTAACTTTCTCATCACAACTTTGATTCATTTTGTTCAACATTTGCAATCTGTAGACTCTCTGTCCAGTCAGAGCCATATATAGTGTAATTGAGCAATGCTTTCAGTTTTCAGTTCAATTAATTTAATCCAAGTCCATGGAACACTCACAAGATGTCACCAAAATCACTCTGTCCCTTTAAAATCTTTCAGAAAATTATGTAAGTGTATCAAATCGTATCGTTGGCCGAATATCGTGATATATATCGTGTTGTGAGCTGAATATTGTGAATTGCATCGTATTGTATCATGAGATTAGTGTATCACTACAGCCCTCGTCGTGACAAAGTGAGAAACAAAACAAGGATATGTATAGGAGACGCTTCTGAAACATGGAGACAGCTGAGAAGAATTTGAAGACTGACATCGGCTCTGCCATGGTCTCCTGCGGTCTGGGCCTGCGGTGTCACTGCTTGGTAAGACCCGCCGATAGCCGAGCCCAGACCCGCAGTCTCACCGAGCCCAGGCCATGGCCTCTTCACCATGGTCTCACCACCGCCATGGTCTCACCACCCATTGAGTGGGTGAAGAGACCGGGCTGGTATTTATACTGGTGCAGGAGTCGTGGCTTGCCATGGTGGCTCCTTGTAGTAGACGCTCATGGTGGATCTGGCAACGCCCAGTCTGGGAGGAGGTAGAGGTGGAGGGGAGTCCACGCTCTACAGTACTTTGAATGTGATTGCAGTACCAGTTTTGACCACAAACCTACATATGACTCCTTTAACTGTACTCTTGACCTTGACCTTATATCTTGTGCTAATCATTGTAAAAGATCAGAAATTCAGTCAATTTGTCTTTGTGCCTAAATCTGATAAAACACTGCATAGTCATGACACAAAAGCAACAGTGGTATCGGACACTTTAATGTCATCTGTGTCATTTCCTCTGCTGCCATTAGGGATGATAGCCTTTTTCCTCTGCTTGGCGAGTGTACTATTCATTGGTGTTTTATCCAGTTTTGGTCTACTGACTCCACAGGAAAAGATCTTGGCCTGTTCAGTGCTAGTTTCTGCTTTTTTGACTCTAGCCGCTGACTTGTTTACTTCCACCAGTGTGAAGTAGTACAGAGCCGAAGAAGCACACAGTCCATCCGGCTTATGTGAGCTTGTGTGCTGCTGTCCACAGTTGTAGAGGAGGGAGTGGATGGAGTTAGTGAGAGCCTCTGGGACCTAATCATACTGACCAGCAATCCAAAACAATGAGCGGAGAGCAGCTTAGAGTTACAGAGGGCTTGAGAGTGGAGTGTTAGAGGGGCACTGTTTACACTTTATTTGTTTATTTGGCTTGAAATGGAATGCTTAATGTGGATTTAACAGTAAACAATAAAGTGCTCTGAGTTACTAATGCCATATGGAGCTATATTTTCTGATGCTTTGTAATGACAGTCTCTCAGATTTATAGCAATAATACAACAGGAAGAAGTAGGATATATGAGGTTGTTCTTAATGCCACTTTTTTCACCTCCTTGACTCCTCAAAGCTCGACCGGAAATTGATCTTTGCAAAATCTTGATGTATGTCACAGTTCCATAAAATGCTCTTAAAGGACAAAAGATTGAGGACTGAGGAGGCTGGCCGAAGGGACTAGGACTAAGGATACACCTGTACACCTTGGTCATTGCTTTGTTGGGAGTCTTACGCAAGTCTTTTTGGCAATCAAACCTGTGATGAGTAAAAGATTGATTTTGTACATCTGAGGATGAGGATGTCACACATTGCCTCGCCTTGACCCCCCCACACACACATACCACCACCCGCCCATGCACACACACACTTGCATCTCTGGTGGAAGGGTAAGGAGTCAAGGCTGTCTAATGCCTGATTTGAGTACAACCTTGACCATTATCCTTTAACAGAGTAAGATTAGTGTAGGTAACATTATGTCTGACAATGCCAACACAGTGTACAGTTCAACAATACACCTAAAATCTTAAGAGTTTGGAAGTAGACCACTTTTTCCAGCCAAAACTTAGCCACAACTCAGCAAGGTCCATGGGCTCCAAGGAGTCACCTCACAGTGGAAGTGAAAGTGAAGGCTCTTATGAGATGTTCAATGGTTTGGAGCAGGGGTGTCAAACTCATTTCAGTTCAGGGGCCACATTTACCCCAATGTGATCTCAAGTGGGCTGGACCAGTGAAATAGTAACAGTGAAAAAAGTAAAATTACATTATAATGATGTTTACATCTACAATGGTTCCTTAAAAATCTGAATAACATGAACAGCTTGAAACATCTTAAGAAAAACAAGTGCAATTTTACCAACATTCTGCCTCAGTTTATCAGTTCATCATTTACACATGTGCATTGAAACTTGCATTACATTTACAAATACACAACACATTCAGTAACAGGCAGACTATTGGTAAAATTGCATGTACTTCTCTTAAAACATTGCAGGTTGTTCATATTTGTTCAGGTTATTCACATGTTTTTGTAAAAGGATAGTTTGTTAATGTAAACATTCTCATGTAATTTTCTCTTTTTTACACTAAAACAAAGACACAATCTACAGTTTTCATTATTTATAAGTTATTATGATAACATTTTACTAGTCTGACCCAAATGAGATCTAACTGATCTGTATGTGGAACCTGAATTCAAATGCTTTTTACACCACTGATTGTTAATATCATCATTGTAATTCCTGCATTTCACACATTCATCCATTCCACCAGATTGGACCCTTTGGTGGGCCAGATTTGGCCCCCGGGCCGCATGTTTGACACCTGTGGTTCAGAGTTAAGGTACAAGCTATCAAGTAGACAGCATTTCTCTGACAAGTGCCTGTCAAATATTCATAAATATGTAAAAGGCAAAGCAGGTGGATGAACAGTTGTTCAAAACAAGTGGACCCTGAAGATCACACCACACTAATCTGACTTGTACTTCACTTAGCTCAGTTTTTAACGTATTACTTTTTTGTGTTCTTATTGTAGTGCTGCATGAGTGATCTGTTTTGAATTGTTCACAGAAGATCTGAACTACAATAAAGTGGTATAAAGAAATATAAATGTTGGTCCAAGACAGTTCAGAGCATATCTTTTATTTCATATATTAAAAACAGGCACATATAGTTTAATTTTCCTGTCAGCGCCCCTGACCACAGTGGAGTTGAAAGATGTGGAGTTGGTCCCTGAGAGGCTTCAACGGCAGCTCACAGCTCCAAATATATACTATGTGCTAATGCTAATACTAATCCCAGGTACTGTGAATGTATTATGGGTGAAATGCAGAGACAGAATTCTCTGAGGATAGTAAAGCCAGTTAACTGTAACCTCAACCTTGACCTTATATACTGACTTTTTTCTATTTCTGACATGCACAAATGTTCCTTCAGAGTATGTGCCTGTGGACTCCCTTCCCAAAAATCACCAGGTTTGCCCATGCTGTTTTTGTGCATTTTGAAGTGCCATCCTTTCAGATATCCAGTGGTGAGATGAGACACTCTCACATCCTCTGTCCTTTCCATCACAAACACCTTTCCATTTGGGAAAAAAACACAGTGTTACAGGAACAGTGCACATGTTGTTTTGGTTTACCTCCCTGTTTCAATGAAATTGTCTTTTCATCAAATATTTCAGCATAGCATTCTGGCATCCACACACCCAATAGTTAACACTATCATAACTTCACTTCTAAATTAAAGTGCTGAATAATTGAATTTGGTGCAAATACTTATATTTATCTCAGTGAGTCACTATCAAGTGATTGGTAATGATACCAAGGATGGGCAGGAAAGACTCTCAAAGTATACTTAATCTCAGCATTTAGTATCAAAAATGTACAAGTATACATTAACTGTAATAATGTGTATTATTATGACTTAGTTTTATGGTCTGTTTTTTATTGTCTGTGTTTACTGAAGACTGACCACTGTAGTATAGACACTTAAAGGTGGGGTAGGAGATGTTTTCCTGGAGCATTTTTTTTACTATATTGCTTAAAATCCCCTTCACACCCCAATTGCAACCAATTAATTAAATGCTCGAACACAAAAATAAAACATTTTAGTCACCTGTGGAATGGATAGGACTGAAAAAACGCCATCCAATCATTTTAACCAGCCCATCGAAATGACTGAATGACAACATGTCTATCAAACTCAACTGCCATTTGTCCCGCCCTCCTCTGCGCATACCCCTCTTTGTGCACGAATTGGTCGTTCTCAGAGGCTTGGAGCACTGGTACAGGAAATAGAGCCAGGGCTTGGCTAGCTATATTAGCAATATTAGGATGCAAAGTTCACCATTAAGCTGTTTTGTCACTAACGTAAATCAGTAGGGAATGGAATGTTAGCCAGATACGTATGAACTGGGGCTGTTCTGCTGATAAACATAATAGTGAAATGCACTGATTACAGAGTTCAAAGTAAACTTTAGTGGGCTGCCAGCCTGACATCAATTGTACTGCAATCAGCTGTTCTTACTAGCCCGAGATTACTTAGAACACGTATCAAAATTATAAGTGAAAAGTCCAACTTCTAATCTAATAAACTGATATACAGACCCAAATTCAGAAATACACACAGATCTGCAGAAGGGGGAGTGAATTGTAAGAGCGGGGGGCATTGGAGGAGAATGAATGAAGTATGCATGGATCCATGGACTAGGGGGGCGGGAAGGCAGGCGAACTGATGCTGTGCAGCACTCATGAACCCTTGGGAACAAGCATTGCGCGTTCCGGCACTCTGGAGGCGTGGCTTTGGACGGAGGTCTGAAGTAAGGGGTTTGGACTTTTCAGTTGTGTATTTTCAAAATGTAGCTTGCTCAAACTTTTTTTCCAGGATCTCCCACCCTAGCTTTAAGGCTCATGTATGCTCGCTTTATGTACGTAAATGGGTTCATCCATTTCAAACGTCACTGCCTTCATACATCCGTGCGTCCAGTGTGTTGGAATCAGTGTATCTCAGTCAACCCACCAGAGGGCGCCACTCTTAATTAACATGCTGGCTCAATACCACAAAGAAGAGTAAAGTTTTTTGAGAAGAAGAAGAAAAAAGTCAATAATAAACATTTTGACAATGGAGGAGGTAATACTAATGTGGATATTGAGACGGGTAGAGGTCACAAACATGTTGGTAGTTTTTCACTAACTCACACAGTCGCTCTTTGAAAAGTTTTGCTGTTTATGGAAATTATTCTCTTCAAATCTCAACACTGCCTCCACAGTTTCCGGTGGAATTGCTCCATATTCTCTGCTGGGGTTCGCATCCACAAGCTGCCAGAAAATGGACAGAAATATGCGGGTAATGTACACAGAGGATAGAAGAACGCTCCGTCAATGTCAGTCTGCATCTTTAACGCGGAGCATAAATGAGCCCTAAGGCCGATTTGAAATATTTCTTAATAAATGTCACTGCACAACCGTATGAAAACCAGTTGGAATGTTTTGCCATTGTTTAGGTTATCATCCTCTGCACTACAAATCAGATTTTGACTGTGCAAACAAGGTCAGTGCACCTGGTTCATTTGCTAAATAACTGCAGCTACAGTGACGCCACTGCCCACCACACAAGCAGGTAGAGACAGAAGGTCAGCCACATGCTGACTGGTTGACCGATCCATGTGACTACCGTACACACTTCCATACCGTTTATATACATGTATGTGGTACAATTGAATCAGACAGCGAAACTAAATAAAATTGTCCCCAAGGACTCTTTTGGTTGAAACTAATGCTCTGACTAAATATAGCTTGTTGTTTATTTGCCAAGTTTCTTGATTTTTTTTCAACTCAAGAGTCTACATGGACATGAATATTAAAACAGACATCCATGGTCAAACATCCATGCTACATGGTATTATTGGATATCTACTATTGTACCTGCATGTATCCAATCACACAGCTAACGTACAGGAGACACAAAGTGGTAGAAAACTGTACTTGTTTATTTCTATCACTGTGGTCATGTTCACACTGTAAGCGAACCACTCCGCGGAGCGATTGCAGCCGAGCTGAGACCACCTCTTCTAAGCGGTCTCACCTCAGTCCAAGCGGTCTCAGCTTGGTTGTTTTGTACTGGAACAGGGTGCGATTTTCTTTCGTACTTTTCTTGTGGTTTAAAAAAAAAATTTCAGATTTTGTTTGTCAAACTTCTTACTCAAAGGAAATCTATCTTGAAGCGTATAGTCACGTGGATTGGTCAACCAATCAGCGCGCGGCTGACCTTCTGTCTCTATCCGCTTGTGCCCACCACTGCCAAAGAGTAATACCGCTGACAGTCACAAACTTCATGCCTTCATTTGCCAGAAGGTGACGTGATTCCAGTGAGAACACTTGCCACTAAATGTGGGAGTCTGTGGTGGTAACATACACCTTAAGCTACAGCTTCAGTCATCAGTGTTTTTACTGTTATTGCTCCTTTCAGAGACTACATGCCCTTCAGTTTGACAAGAGGATAGAATACACCCATTTGGCAGCATTAGTTCTTTACATTTTGGACTGAGGACAGCCTAGATGCTACAGTGACTCAGTTGAGGTACGGAGGTAATACCAGACAGGAGCTGGTTACCATGCAAACTTCAGATGGTACTTCTTCAAAATAGTTCACTGATGTCTGATAAAAATGTCTAAATTGTTGTTTCATCACACTTTGAAAGCTGTTTGGAATGTACCGGTAGAGTCTTCTGCTGCACAGAGAAGGTCACAGATAGTTGTGGTTCATGTTATTTTGATCTAAATTACAATGTCGAGTGCAATAATAGTGGAACACAACTCATACACATAGAATTCATAAACTGTGTTCAGTTTTTTGTTTTTTTTAATCAAAAGTACTCACAGAAACAGCTCTTGCAGTGTTTCAAACACATGTGGTTGCTTTTACTTCCTTAACTGTATTAACTTGGACTTTCCATACATGCATAATACATGTAATATTAATGTGCAGTACAGGTTAATAGTCCTACAATACCCCCTAGAGGCTGTATCATGTACATTTCCTACTTTGGTCTGAGATTTCAAATAAATGTTTTCCACAATGTTCAACAGAATCGTCACGTCCAATCCTGTTAATACTGTCGACAGTTGTAAAGTAAGACATTTCTCAAAAGGTCTGGCTAAGATATTTAAAGACGTAAGATTCCACTTGGGATGTCTGAAGAGAGATGTGAGAATCCAGTGAGAGAAGTGGCTCAGTTCCTTAACCCATAAAAACCCAGTACTACTTTGGTGTCAGTTCCCCAATGCTTTTTTTTTTTTTTAAATCTCTATTTTAACCTTTCTTAAGTGATTTATCACCATTTATTCTAATATTATCCTCTGTATTCTGCTGTTTTTCTATTTTTAATTCATTGATCATCATTAAAAAGCTCACATTAAAGTAAAGGTAATTATATAAACAGAGAAAACTGAAGAAAAAGTGACGTTTCCAGGAAAATATCATTAACTGAACATAAACCAGGTGTGTCCATCCACTGTCATTGATCCAACTCCATGGGTTTTACTGGTGAATTAATGTTGTAGAAGATGATGGTGTTTCCACGTTCACCTCTGAGCATCCAAATGGGTCATATCTGAAGACCATGAAAAGACGACAAACTGTATTGTACACCAGTTATTTACCTGTATTGATAAGATAAGTGGATCAACAGTTACTAAATATTTTAGATGGACAGTGGCTGTTTGGGTCTTTATGGGTTAAATAAATAACTATTTTGTGAAAAATGTTGGTTCCATAACAAGAACTTACATCTGTAATGATCTTCAGCATCTTATCCATAGACCAGCGAATTACACTGGCACAGGATAAACTCTGACATTAACACAGTGATCATTTTATGAGACAAAAGGCAGTCTGGTGTGTTGTGATATTTACAGCAGCTCTACAGTTTGTCATATAAAACTGGCCCAAACATACATGCATTTTCCTGGCTTTTTACCCCGCCCCATAAAGGAGAGACAAAGGGTATTGTTTTTGGTTTGTTTGTTTGTTAACACTCTAGAAGCAAAACCATTGGTTGAATTCATACTAAATTGAATTTGTAGATTGCTGATTGTGACTAAGAATAGATCTGATTACATTTTGGGAAAAGTAGGTCACAGTTCTCATTTTTTTAATGAATTTTAAAAAATGTTTCCCCCCATTGACTTATAATGGGTGAAATTTCACATGTCTGTAGTAGCAAAACTATTGGTGGAATTCATACCAAGTTGGGTTTATTATAGATTCCCAGTGATCCAGACTACATACCATTACATTTTAGGAAAAGTTGGTCAAAGTTCACATTTTTTATGACTTTTTTTAGATCTTTTTTCTCCCATTTATTTATAGGTAAATGGGAGAAATGTTAAATGTCTATAAAAACATCAATTTTGTTTCAATTTACATCAAACTTGGCACATATATAGAAGCAATTGATATGCTGACATCAGCACATGCATAGACATGATGACATCAGCTGGATTCATGCCAAAATAAGCTACAATACGTGTGAGGGGCGGGGTTTGTTGTGCCTGGAACCACTTGTGTATTCTTTATTGTCATATAAAGATAAAAAAAAACCCACCAGTCTCACCAATCATGTCACTAATCTGTTCAAGAAATACACTCTGCTGAGCCATATGAGCGATTATTGTAAACTTTAGAACGTTTGTCCATGTCAGGGAACTGATCCCATTGGCTCACAGCGCTGTTACATGTACATCTATAGTGAAAATGGACAGATTGTAATCTTTCATCTCTAGTCTAAATATCTCTGCGCCCAGTCTCAGAGTGCTGTGCATCCATAGTTGTGTTCATTTACTACAGTACAGGGTCAACTGAAAAACTTGGTACCTGGTAAAGTGTGTCAGGACAGATGGATAGAAATAGACCTCAAATTGTATGAAAGTCGTGACTTTTGTGCATCTGAGTTAACGCTATTTCAGCTCAAAGAGGAAAAAGGAAAAACGTTACATGGGCTATTTTTCCTTTAAAAATATATAAGGAACACATTCTGCTGTGTGACTTACAGAGGATAAAGTAGTGTCAGAGACCCTGACTGTTGAAAACATGCATTTCCATACATATGAGACTACGCCCTGGTACAGCCTTTGATATTTCATGGAGCATTTCTTTGCCCATTTGATTTTGATAAGGTTAGAGACAGTGTACCAGATGGAGCAGCAGCCCAGTAAATATGCCTCTGCCAGCCAGGGATTCAATTATGGGCAGCAGATGACTGACCTCATATGCAAGCTGGAAATAAATGTGTCGGGGATCATCCAGATGAGGTCTGAATAATAGACTGGTGAAATAAATGACAAATAATATCCCAAAAGACAGACAGAAACAACTGGCTGCTCAACAGCTGGTGGTCCTTTGACATCCCCTCTTGCAGAGCGCTGGTTTCTGAAACAGGTCGACTCCCTCTGTGGTCCACCTGAAGACCTCTTAGATCACAGATCAGGATCCAGGTACAGGTCAGGGTACTTGCTTGGTTTCCCGAGGCCATTAGGGGGAATTGCCTCTGTGCACACCAATACTCCAATCATGTAAGCAGGATAATCTGATACCTTTTATCAGATAGCAGCAGTAATCTGATTACAAGACATCAGATTAACTCACCATGTCATTTTCATTGTTTCATGTCTCTTACTTTGTTTATGTGTTGTGCCATCTATCTATCTATCTATCTATCTATCTATCTATCTATCTATCTATCTATCTATCTATCTATCTATCTATCTA
>JAPQRP010000016.1:6766329-6777257 GCA_037367295.1 Apogon hyalosoma | reverse complement strand
CACACACTCACTCATCCCCCTGTGGTTCAGGGTCATGAACCTGGGACCAGCCACCACAAACCCCCCCCAAACAGGCGCGGGGACCCACCATTCATCACTACCCCGTCGCGCGCACCCTAGGGGTGCAGCGATCACCAGCACAGCAACACACCGCCACAAGAGACCTGGCGGCCAGCACCCCCACCCCAGGCCCCAGCCACCACCACAGCAGACCAATTTCAGAGCCTGTTCTCACTCCCCTGTTGTCACATACTGGCTCCTGGCCTCCATTTGCAACACTCTGTTCCCCCCATAGCACCATTTTTTCAAAGCCCAGGGTGGATGCCACAGGGAAAGTGTAAGTGTAGTGTAAATACATAAATGTTCAAAATTGACAACTTGGCCCAGATGATGTTGATGAGCAGCAAAAACTGTCATAATAGGGTGATTGGGCACATTTGTGGGCTTGAACACAGGTGACCAGACTTTGCGTCCTATTTTCTGCTGTTTATTTGAGCATTTTCTCTCTTTGTCTTCCTTACTTTAGCTCTTTCCCTAACACTAACAAAATGTATTTTATGCCACAACCTATCCAATCCATGTCCATGTCTTCATCTACTCGTCTGTCAGATGATACTCCAGGGTTATCCTATATCCTCTTGAGACCCAGGAAAGTGAAAGGTTTGGCTTCTTTTACATTAAACAATTGTCTTGATTGGAAAGTGCATAATGCAACAGTTTTTTCAGATACATTTTTGTAATTGTTTATTTTTATTTATTTATGGAATGTCCTTTGCGGTGGACAGCATTTTTAAAGTAAAACTGTGGCACTTTTGTCCCCTACAGAGGACAAAAATGCATTGCTGGGTCTCAGGAGGATATGAAAAATATGACACACTGACCAAGCATCAGTATGTGACAAGTTTAGACTGAGAATATGCAGGTACAGGGGCTTATTTTGTGTGGTAAATACTTTGACCATCTCGTCACTTTGGGATCTAAATTATCAAACTGACAGGCTCTCAGTCTTTAGGAGTCAAGTGTTTCTTATATGTATCAGTATGCTAATAAAAAATAAAACCTTCCTTTTATCTGTTCTTTGCTGACATGTACAAGTTACAGATGTAACATCTGAAGACACTGCTATAAAAAAGGTTTATTTTTGAATACCAAATGTGTACTGGTTTGGATGGAGAGCATGAATATAATACAACATATGTAATATAACCCCCTGTAAAATTTAAGCTTTAGGAGGATTTTGAAAATGCTTGACAAAAACTGTCGTTCAGAGACAGCAGCAGACAAAAAGGTGTCACAATGCAACAAAAGCTTCATGCCAAACCTTAACCAAACATGCTATGAGCACCAAACAAACACCCACTGTTTCAAAGCACTGCATGGGCCTTTTATCTGCACTCTTCCCCACAATGGATGCCGTCCAACTCCGACGCACTATTATATCCTGGTGACATATTGCTTTTGATAACACCGCTCCTGCTGTGGAATCCAAACAAAGTAGGATGATGGCAATCTACTGTTCCAGTGTGATCGTACCTGTGGTTATGACTGGAAGAGCACAGCACAAACAAATAAATCATCTTTATGAAACTTCATCTGCCAATCTTGAGTCAAATACCAGTGGTGGAGAGTAACTTAGCAACATCTGCAAAGCTTATGCTTTCCATTTTCTGCCACTCATAGGAAAATGGTGCACTTCAAAATCTGTTATTTATTTGACACTTAACAGATATGTGTTACTTTTTACATAAAAATATGCTTATGTTTATATGACGTGATGCAGTACTACAGGCCATCTACAAATCTACCTGGCATCTACACTACTATTTGTTGATGAAAAACACTTTCAAATACATTTTGATAGTGACAATAGAACATTGCTTTTCAACCTTGGGGTCACGACCCCTCGTGGGGTCACCTGGAATTCAAATGGGGTCACCTGAAATTTCTAGTAGTTGATAAAACATTACTAATAAAAAATATTTTTTTAATGATTCAATATATATTTCATTATAATTAAAACACCACACACTTTTCCTAATAAAAATCAAGTTCAAATAAAATGCAGGATATAATATCTGAGAGGGCATATGTTGATTGACCCGATCATGTGACCACGTGCTACTACACTTCAACCTGCGTGGACACAGCTGCAGTCAGAAAACCGGACCAAACAGAGAATGGAAAGATTTCTCTGCCCACCTGGCCCTGCTAAGGCATCTCCGAGAGAAAAAAATGTCTCTGTTTTGAATGTCTGGGATCACCAGAAATTCGTGATGTTAAAATAGGGTCATGAGCCAAAAAAGGTTGGGAGCCACTGGAATAGCGAGAGAGACCGTTAAGTCCTGGACAGAACCAGAGCAGTGTACTGTTATAGATGGGTCTGGACATTTACTGGTTTTTCAGTCACTTAAAAATGACCAACTAAAATGAATCTATAACATTTTACATGTATGCTATGTGTGGAATATTTTCAGTTTTAGTTTCCATCATACAAACCCTTGTACTGGATGGTGTGTGTTTTATAGATTATTTATAGATTATTTTACTAAAGACAGTCCTTTATTTTGCTGAAGACCCTCTGCTATAGTAAAGTAGTGGGTCATGTCAGCCAAATGTATGTAGTTTAATATAATGTTTTTCTTGTTTCATTTCAGCTACCCACCGTGTGGCCCATTATTTACTGGAAGTCAGTATGACCTAGAAAATAGTTACCCATCCCTCCATTAGATAATCTGTGCAACTTAATCTCTCAATTTCAGCATTTTGGTCCAGTCTGCATGGATGGCTTGCATGCAGTTCTAATGTCCTTTCCAGGAAAAAAAAAATCAGTTGTTAAGATCTGTCCGACATAATAGTGCTATAAAACTTATTTCTGCGTCCAAACAGTCAGTAAGTCTGTGTGCTTGTTTACTGAAATTTCTGTTTGTAGTGAAACACCAGGTGTGGTTCCAATCACACACTTATCACAGTCATTTTCTGTAGTTAGTGTTTTACCTGCAGTAGATCCCAGCTTGAATGGACGCATTTTGGAGACAGACATCCCTTTGCAATTTTACACTATAACCCATAAAGACCCAAACCCCCACTGGTGACCAAAAGCATCTACTGATCTAAAATGTTTAATAACTTCTGATCCACTAATCCTATCCTAATAATTGGTGTAAAATGCAGTTTATCATCTTTTCATAGTCATCAGATATGACCCATCTGGACGTTCAGAGGCTCCATAGTGAAGGTGGAAACACCGTCATCTTCTACAACATTGATTCACTAGTAAAACCCATGGAGTTGGATCAATGACAGTAGATGGAGACACTTGGATTGTGTTCAGTTAATGATACATTTTACTGTAAAAGACATTTTTTCTTCATTTTTCTCTGGTTTGACTGAGTTTTCATGAATATCTAAATTAAATAGAGGAAATTAAACATAGGAAAATACATGATTTACAGTGAAAAAATGCTAAATAAAGAGGATAATATGATAACAAATGGTGATAAATCATTAAAAAACACATGAAATAGAGATACAAATTCATTTGTGAACTACCATAAAAGTAGCGCCGGGTCTTTATGGGTTAAGCTCCTGGACCATTTACAGTAGTGTGTCGTTTCATTTCCTGCTCAGCTCCGTCTGTGCCCTAAATGGGGCCAAGTTGACATAAGTTGTTTAATTATTTACCCCACCCCCACCCCCCCACCTCGAACTGGACAACACAGATAAAGGGCTGACAAATCACAAAACACTAAGTGGAAAGATGTGAAACACATCTTCAAAGTCTTGCTCTAAATGGAAATAAGGATCCATTTTTTCTTATTTGTTTCAGAGTTCTAACTTTTCTTATCACTTCCGCCCACTTCTTCAGCTCTTTATTGTCACATGGTAGACGTGGTAGAATGACAAAGGCATATGTTTTATAGACTCAGAGACAGAGTACTGCAGCAGATGGAAAGCAGAGGGATGAACAGAAGCAAACCCACAAACAGGAAGTGGCGTTACAGCTTAACAAGCCGACTGAGGTTTGCAGATGTTAAGACAGGCAAAGAAATCTGATTTAGTCCCAGTCCACTTTTTCCTGTCCAGTCATCAGTCATTCATGACCTCAGTTTGTTCCATCCCAACAAGCTCATTTAAGACCAAAGAGTTCACTCCTCCAGTCAGTCCTGCACTCGACGCTGTGAACCCCCTCTCCCGATTAAAGACAAATACTCCTTATGCATACATGTGTACTTGCTTACTACACATACACTTAATTATTCATTCAGGCTTGTGAATCTACGGATCTGTGAGGGGTTTATGATTTCAGGGACTGTCTACATCATCAGGATGCAGACACCAGTAAACACAAGCGGCATTCATTAATGGTTCAAGCTAAAAAAAGTTCCCCTGCCTGAATTACATAAACAGTCACCAAAAATCCCAATACTTGGGCAACCAGGTGGCTTAAAGGTTTAGGGCACTGAGCGTGTAAATGTAATGTCCATGGATGGATTCTGATAGGCTTAGATCTAAATCCTTCGTTCTCTCATCTGTTCCAGAATATTTTCTAGTGAGAAATGAAATGAAAGAATTTTGGAAAAAACTCTGTCTTTACCAACCACAAACCACTCAAGATATTAACATGTTCTTTAAAATAGAGAAAAAAAAAATAATGTTGGGAAAAGACAAACTGCACTGACAGAGTATTTCCTGGAATGAAATTAGACACGGTTAAAAAAAACGGAGAGGCATTCCGTATATACATGCATATTCAGAACACCACTCCAAATGTGTCATTAGGTAAAGTGACTGTCTCAAAGGAGAGATTCTACTGTTCACATCCAGAGTTTAATGGATCGACTGGAGGAGGCAAGAGAGGAAACAACTGGATAGCCCCCAGCAATGCAAGCACATTTATTTTCTCTTGCGCAAAGCCCATGGGGAGCAATGTCACACTTGTCCTCATTTTCATTTTCTGCAGCTGGATTTAATGGTTACGGCGCACCATATGCAAGACTAGAGCCAACGCTACTATATATACTACATTGTACACTACAGGGTGGCTGAAAAGTATCTGTGCCTTAGAAATTGCTTATATAATTTTTAGTATCACCGAAGTCATGATAAAAACACCTTTTAAACAGACAACACTAATGGGGATTTCTTATTTTCTTATTGTCTTATTTCTTATTCACAGATTCAGGAGGTTCTCGACGATATCCCAGACGACGTCCTTCAGAAGGTTTTTCATTCCATTCCTGTCCGTTTGAGGAAACTGGTTGACGCCACGTTGAAATATGAAGATTTACTGTCATTTTCCCCATGTAATAAAGCACATGAATCATTTGTTTTAAATTTGTAATTGGAATATGGATTTTATTACCAATTTTTAATGCCCGGTTACTTTTCACCCACCCTGTATGTTTCTTAGGAGGAACCTTATTGGGACCCACCACAAAACAAGCTGTATCGCAGTAATGTCAGCTGATTGACTGGACTCCTGATCAATCAGTCTGTCAGTCTTACACTGGTGGGAAGTGATTAGATATGCTGCTGTTATATTTAGAACAGATAAAAGGTGGGAACAATGTTGATTCATTGACTTGCCATGGACAGGGTGAAAATTTGACTGTTCTCCTTGTAGCATTAACCTTCACAACAGGGTAAATACACTGTCAGCAACCCCACAGTTCTGCTTTATGATGGCTGTTATAGTATAGTATCACAATCAGCATCATGTCAATATGTCTCTACTTTTAAAGGCAACCTCTGCCAGAAGTGTTAGGGCAAAGCTCAGGAAATGTCCACATATTTAGTAATCTAAAATGGTTGGGGGGTGGTTGCAGAAAGTCCTGGCTCTAAAGGACTTATATTGAACTTCTCATTAAAAATACTAAATAAAAGTTTTTTAGGTGCCATTGTGGTCAAATTCATTTCCCTGGGACCCTCTTAAAGGTCTTCTCGTGGTCCATCTGCCTGTCAAACTCCAAGTCAAATGGCACACTAATTGCAATAAATGGTGTTGTATGTCATGCCAGTTCTTATGGCATTTGTGAGCTATATCTACACATTTTTGACCTTTTGTGTGTTATTCAACACCATTTGATTGCATGTCAACTTACACCAAGCTCACCGGTTCACATAGCCTTAACCCTAACCTTCAGTGCGTGGTATTTGATGCATTGATTGAGGTTGGACAGGGGGCTAGTAACAGCATGAACATATATACATGGAAAGCTTAGAATGCATACAGATAACGTGCCAATTAAAAGTGGCATGTATATTTACATGAGTCTTGATATCGCATTGCAATTGAATTTTTTTTTCCCATAATAGACATCTTGACTGTGGTTGTGGTGAATTATTTACACTAACCTGACCCCAACCAGCTAAACATTTCACAGTACCATGAAGTCAGCTGAAACAGCTAGCTAGTGTGTGTTATTGTAATACCAAGTAAAACCACACGGTGGTGCTTCCCCTTGTTTTACTATGATGTACCAGAGTTCAGAGCTCACTTCCCGAGAGTGCAGTGCTGTGTCCACCTGAGTTTTAGACTCTGCTGTACATGAATGGCATATAGCTAGAACTGTGGAGATTTGGTATAGTGTGTATTGGATTAAAGTGAAGTCCTGTTGAATAAAGAGTCAATGTGGAATCCACTATTTCATTACCTATTGACTCTCTGAGCTTCAAGATAATTATCTGGCTGCTGCTCACCTTTTTTCACATAAATCCACCCCAAACTGCAGAGTGTTTAGCCTAGGTTCACCCATGACCTTTCCACCATACAATCAGATCAGCAAAGGTCATGCCCCATTATCAGAGCTTAATCAAATGCTAATCATGTCTGACCTGTACTGTGGTGCCCCTCATAATATGGATTGTAAAGGGTATTTTTCCTGCATTTCTACCTAAAGATTTTTTTTACTTAATTTTTTACTTATTTACATTTTTGTTTTTTGTTTTTTTGTTCTGTTCTGTTTTTTAAACATTTTTACTTACATCTTTACTTTATGGGTCTTTCTTAAATCAGACGCCTGCAGCTGATACAAAACATTACTGCTGAGCCCTTGTTCAGAATGAGACAAATCCACTTTTCAGATCTTTGCACTTACTTTCTATGAATCTAATGACTGACTAAAAAAATAATCCTGTTTGTCCGTGAAATGCCAAACACATCAGTTCATCTTGCATTGCCTCCTTCCTCCCTTGCTTGACTTAATGGTTTCAGTGTATGGTATTTAATGTCATCAAGTAACTAAGTTTCAGTTTCCATCCAGCTGAATACTACCATCACCTAAGGTGACTGCAAAATCAATGTTTGATTTGTCAATTTTAGACTTTAGTAAAGTATATTAATGTACCTTAATGCTGGACTTCACATAATATCAAATAAACAAAGGAAGGAAATCAGTTATTAGTTACTATTGTAACTCAGTGTAAACCATGTTTTTTACATGAACAGTGTCTGTTCAATCTGTAAATATCAATGACTCTGAGGTAACACAAACACAACACTTATTTTTATGTGATTATATTATAGTTATACAATTATTTTATATCATATTATATTCATGATTATACATAATTATGAATATATTCCATTTTTGTAATTAGCTCCCTCTCACACACTGTACCTTTAAATGAACTATAAGCGTACATCATGTTTTCTTCTGCAACATGTTATACTATGTATCTATATTTTACTGAAGTATTTATATTTAATATGGCATATCCTGTTTTCTCTGCACACTGGGTATGATCAAGAACATCTCCTTATCTGATACAAGTTAGGTCAAGTCTTAAAATAGCAAAGAAAATGTTACTGAGTCTGTCAAGGAGTAACACTGTGCACTTGTTTTTTCACTGATCTGACAGTTTTGTTGGTAATACAGCTTTCCTAATCGAACCATAAAGACCATAATTCCTGAAGGATTTCTTACTGTTAAGCATACACAAACATCACTGATGGGGAAAAAAAGTCAAAGAGATGTGCGTGTCTTAATTCTGGTGGTCAAACAACATGCATGTGGTGATGGTATGAAATGTTAATATTTGCTCTGCCATGTTTTTTTCAGCTGCGTTAAAAGTCCCATAAATCATTTAATCAAGTGGAGAAAAGAGACCATCCTGAAACGGGAGCCCTACTTGTCCTGCTTTTCATCATTTATCTAACATCATGCCTGCTCTTAAGAAACACAACGAGCCATCTACCACCGCTTTGGGGCAAACACCTACAAACACAATTCCCACAACTTCTTCCACGTGTTTTGGTAGTTTCGGCAAACTTAGTTCCCTCAGGTGAAAGTTTAGGATCACAGCAAAAGGAGACACTTCCAGACCACTGGGGTTCAGATGGGGCAGAGGAGCCTCTTGACATGCCCCTCTGTGCTGTCAGTTCTTACCTTTACATCTGATGAGTATCTCCGTGTGTGCTGCGCCGCTCCTGCGCTTTGGTTCATGTTTCAGCACCGCGGACAGCTCCGGCCGGTAAACACAGGAGACGGAAGGAAAGAAGCGAAACCAACGAATTCAGACCCAGGATCAGTCAAAAAGCGGCAGTTGGACGGGATCAGACCACGGCCGACGACAGCGAGTCGCTGACACTAGTTTAAGTGTTCGATCAGCTGTTTACTGGTTCGCCGTCTTCCCCGCGACACGCATGATTTCTCAGCCAATGGTGCTCTGTGCGTAAAGACTTGCCCTGCTGGTGCGCCATCTGTGCAGTGAATTCAGCCGTTACTAACATTCAGACTGTAGTCACACAACCAAGTTAGTTCATACTAACCCACGTCTGATGGTCACGTTCCATTAAAAACCGATTATTTTAATTGAACCTAAAAACAAACAAACAAACAAAAAACGGTTCATTTTTGGTAGAATTCAAGGTCTGTTTTGCAAACATACAACATCTGGCTCAAAGGAAAAAAAACGTCTCTTACGTTGCTGGATTTGGATTTATGATCTCTAACTTTATTTTCTTTCACTCTCAGAAAGCTGTCACCACATTTGGAAATCAGCGTCTTATTCACTGTGGGGCGTGCACTGTTGACTAAAAGCATGAAATTACTGAGACTTAAAGTTCAGTTAGTGTCAGCAAAGTGTAAAATGTCAGTAGATCACCTTCCCATCATCAGCATCTTTCATTTGTCACACTCACTGCACACAAATTGTAAATGCAACAACACTAAGAGAAGGCAAAATATAAGTATCATAATAATAATGCATGTATCACATTACTTTTTGTTATTATATTACTTAATATACTTATTCTTATATGTAATGACACTATTATTAAGTATTTTTGGTTGGTTTCATAGTGCATAGGTCTTTCTGCAATAAGTATATTTAATTCATGAGCACTATTCAACTATTCAAGCACTGTTCCTGATATCTACCAGAGCCATCCACCCAGCTTGGGGGTTACTGCCTCCAGTGCCCCGATCACTACTGGTACGCTGTTGCTTTCACACAACACATTTTCCTTATCTCCTCTTTCAGCCCTCAGTATTTCTTAAGCTTCTTGTGTTCTTTCCTCCTGATGTTGCTGTTCCTATCACTTGGGATCTTCCTGATGTTGCTATCACTTAGGATACACACAGACACACAGACACACACACACACACACACACACACACATATATATATATATATATATGGGGCTGTCAAAATTAACACATTAACACAGATTAATTTATCATCATGATTAATCTGATTTAAAATTTTTAACACAGTTAACCCATCTGTAGCGCAGAATGACTGAATATCTCTGCCAATGCATTTTGGGCAGTTTGTCAAGTAGAGTTACTGTTTTGCATGCGCAAATGAGCAGTTGATCTGGTAGTGACAGGCAGCAGAACCAACCCATAAAGATGGAATATGCTAAACAGCATGTTGACCCTCTGGATGGAAATATGAGGACAAAAAAAAAAAACAAGAAGGAACAGTCGACCGACATAGACTATTATGCACACTCTACAGGAAGGAGTTTTCTTTTCACTGAAGCATTTCCAGCTTAAAATACCACGTATCTCACCTCTCCTGCAACCACTGTTCTGTGTGAGAGACTGTTCTCAGTTGCAGGCAACATTGTACATAAGAAGCAGTCAACTCTTCTCTCAGACAATGCCAACAAGTTAGTTTGTCTTTGAGGAGTAACAGGGCCACATTAATTGTTTCAAGTTGTTTTGTTGAAACTTTTGAAGGTGTTTAGTAACCAGATTAAGTCCATATATGTTCCAGTCTTTCTTGAGTCTGTTTGCTCATGCAAAATGAAACCCGCTTAATATAGATTAAAAATGAATGATATTTAATCGTGATTAACCAAAATTAATCCACAGAAATCCAGTTTCTTGCAGAATTTTAGAATTGTAATGTAAATTTCTAACATAATACAGTCACATCTTTATCTGAAGGCATATTTACAGTACACTCTTAGAAATAAAGGCACTAACTACAGTCGTAGAGTCCTTCCACTCCTCCTGATAGGCCATTCTGGATACATAGGACTAAAGAATAAAGTTTCCAATCTGAGTTGTTTCACTTTTGATGACAACGTGATGGCAGACTTCTGGATATTTAGCTCAAGTGTCAATAATGTGTGTCACTGTGAACCACTGTTGTCATCCCCCTGTTGTCACCAAACATTAATCTAATGTTTACAATAATTAGACTAGTGGTTCAGAAGAGTAGATTTCTTAGCACTGACAGAGAGTAGTGACATGGTTGGTGAGTTTGCAAAAAAAAACAAAAAATTAGTAAAAATGTGTGTGATGTTCAGATCATCAGGGGATCATCACAGGTAATATGACTGTTGAGAGTTTTCACAAAATGTTTATGTACATTTTTACTATAGATGAAATCTCTATTGGGGCGGCACGGTGGTGCAGTGGTTAGCACTCGTGCCTCACAGCAAGGAGGTCCTGGGTTCGATTCCAACCTTGGGA
>JAPQRP010000016.1:6740971-6752381 GCA_037367295.1 Apogon hyalosoma | reverse complement strand
GAGAGATGGGGGGGTTACATATTATGTGCACAATAAACTGAACCATAACTGTTAAAAACTAGAACTGCTGTAAGTAGTATAATTACCAATAACTAGTACAACTCCCAATGACTGCTACTACTACTACTACTACTACTACTACTACTACTACTACTACTACTACTACTCGAAGTACTAGCAGTGGATATACTACTACTGCAGCTGTTAGTAGCAGCAATAGAAACCTCTACCATCCATGTAACTAAATAATAAACGCTAGAGAAGCAGGACCACAGAGATGAGCCATGTCAGGCACCTGGAGAGCTAGAAAATGTAGGGTTAAGTGCCTTGCTCAAAGGCACATCAGCCAACAGCTCTCTACCAGTCTGGGGAATCAAACCAGGAACCAAGTAGATTCCCCAGCCTTCAAGGCCACGGCTGCCCCAAAGTACCATTCCACCCACCATGGGGCTCAAACCCACAACCCTGAGATTCAAGCTATGCTCAGACAGCAGGTTTTAATGCACACTTTGGATTTTTGGGTGAAATCTGATTTTTTTGAGTGCTCCTTCATATTACACATTAACCCATAAAGACCTAGTGCTGCTTTGGTGGCAGTTCTGAAATATTTTATTCTCTATCTCCGTTTATTACGACATTATCCTCTGTATTTTGCATGCTTTCTGTGAACATCGGGTAATTTCCTGTATTTAATTTATTAATCATGTGAATGTGCATAAATGTTCAGATTAAAATTGAGGGTTATTATATCAAAAACAAAGAAAACTGAAGAAAAAGTGACTTTTTCAGCAAAATATTGCATTAACTAAACATAAACCCAGTGTCTCCATCCACTGTCATTGAACCAATTCCATGGGTTTTACTGGTGAATCAGTGTTGTAGAAGATGACTGTGTTTCCACGGTAACTACGGAGCCTCTGAACGTCCAAATGGACCATATCTGATGACCATGAAAAGATGATAAACTGTATTTTACACCAATTATTTGCATCTATAGATAGGATTGGTGGATCAAACATTTTAGATCAGAAGATGGTTTGGGTTTTCAGTGGCTGTTTGTTGCTTCATGGGTTAAATGTGACTTCTATCGGTTTTGACTATGAACTGAATGCGGCCCTGAAGTGACCCGCATGTGTGAAAGAGGTCCTGACG
Source organism: Apogon hyalosoma (assembly GCA_037367295.1). Lineage (NCBI taxonomy): Eukaryota > Metazoa > Chordata > Actinopteri > Kurtiformes > Apogonidae > Apogon > Apogon hyalosoma. Next base: position 6,751,229 of record JAPQRP010000016.1, on the reverse strand, counting down.
TAATATGTGACCATGCAGGCACGCGCTGTGTTTACGGAAGTAAATATGTTTTTTCCTGCTGCTGCTCCTCCTAGAATGCAGAAATATGTCGTTTGTCGCTTTTCAGTGATGTAAATTTCAGATAAATGGAACCTGGCCGTTCAGACTGCAGTTGCATTGCAAAATATCAGCTATGTATTGGATTTAGGACCACATATGAAAGTGGCCTGGGTTGGATTTGAAAAAAATCAGATTTGTGCTGTTCAAACTGTCTTTAACAGATTGGATACAGGTCACATATGGGCAAAAAAATCAGACTTGGGCCACATTTGTCTGCAGTTTGAACGAACTGTAAGGGTGTCATGCAAAGGGTGTCATTGGAAAGGTGTCAACTATGAATGTGATCAGTATTAATGTTGTATGTTCTGCGTCTGTTATACTCCAGACGTGAGTTTATGAGGACAAACTGATACGGTCAGTAATCAGAGCTTATTATATTCAAGTATGTGCACATGCTCATGTGCTTTTGTTGAGTTTGTGTTGGAGTCTGGAATGAGCTGGAACATTGGCCGACATTCACCTCACTGCGTCTTCAGACAACTTCCTGTCCAAATATGAACACTTCCAGCTCCAAACCTAAACATACAGTAATCAATCAATCAACCAATCAATCAATCAAATTGTATTTATATAGCGCTAAATCATAATAAAAGTTATCTCATGACACTTTACACGTAGAGCTGGTCAAAATCAGACTCTCATGTGTGCGCTTATTGTATATAATGTTTTAGATGTTCTTTTCTTCACCCCAAACACAAAGCAGTGATTTCTTTTAGAATAGAGATATAGGACATTTTAACATTAGCTTAACAAATATAAACCGAATAATGTTCAGAGGATTATACAAAGGAAACATGGTCATTTTGAAATAATAAATTGACTGCATTTCCATGGTTAAAAAAAAAATAAGTGTTTTGATTTAGCCATCATCAGAAGCATTTTCTACAAACGAAAGCGTTCATCTGTTCTCCCAGGATGGAACCAGTCCTTAAAGAATCATCATGTCCTCAGGTCTACACAACAGCATAGACTGAGTTTCAGTCCACTCCCAAAATGATAGAATTATATGCACGAACATGTCCACAAATTGAGGACACTCAGTACTGTGTTGTCTGCATAGTTTGAGGATCTTTAAGTGTCTGGTCGCTCGCTCAGGTCAGCATGAAGCGGTAGCTCCCACAGGCCATCATTATTTGGTCAGACTGCCAAAACTGTGTATTGTGTGGGAGATTTGGTCTGCCGAATCTACAGATATTGTCATTTTCATCACGAGGTTGAGCAATTAATAATATGCAACATTTGCATGTGGTAAAAGTAGCGATGGACTCGGTTTCGTGTCAGTAGTTTGTTGACGTTAGCTAAGTTTACGTGTCTTGGTTGCCCACATTGATGATATCAGCCTGGATGCAGATTTATATGTAGAGGACTTTTTTCCGACACAATCCTTTCTGTCCAGTCCATTTGATGAAGTGTGATGTCATTTCCTGTGTCTGGATCCACTTTAGTTCATTCCTCTGTTTTCAGTCTTGCTGCAGTCCTGTGTCCCCGAGTCAATAAAACATATCCAGTTATCATTCTACATTTTATAGGTGATAATAACGAGCAGAAGAAGCAGATAAAAATGATAAAGTAGACAACGAAAACGCTGCCTAATGTTACCAACAAATGTTAGCTCCCACTGCATCTGCCAAACCAGATCTTTATGGATTCCCTTCATGTAGACTAAGAGTTGAATGAGGTGTTGAGCATCTTCACACTTTGTGTTTTGTTTGCCAGCCTTTATTTGTTCTGTCCCACTCAGAAAATGTTAAATTAACAGAGGTGTCAAGTAATGAAGTACAAATAATTCATTACGTTACTTAAGTATAACGTTTGGTTATCTATATTTTACTGAGTAATTATTTTTTAGCTGACTTTTTACATCTACTCCTTACATTTTCACGCAATTCTCTGTACTTTCTACTCCTTACATCTAAGAAACAGCCTTGTTACTTCTATTTCATTTTGGCTTGTCATCATTCAAATTAAAAAAAAAACCTATCCAGATAAATTGCATCATCTGAATAGAGTGAATTTGATTGTGACTGGATGAGAAGTATAAACAAATACCATTCTGACACCCTGTTGGTTTATATGTGCTCCATCACACCTGACTTTTTGCACCATTCCAATACTTATATTCAACTAGTCATCATATCTTCCGCTCCATGAAACACATGTTAATGCTCAGTCGCACACATATATGGTCCTTTAATACATTTGCATTGGACTAAAATACATTCAGAAACATGTTTTTGGGGAGGTGGGATAGTGCACTATAGGCCCCTGTGGTGCCGCCTACGCTTTTGTCCTAACTGCATTTTTTTCACCTTACATTTACTTTTATACTTTAATTAAGTAACATTGTGAAATTTGTTGACGACACAACAGTGGTGGGCCTCAACGACCTGGCCTACAGAGGGGAGGTGGAGCAGCTGGTGAGACGGAATGAAGTGAACAACCTGATCCTGAACGCTGACAAGACCAAAGAGATCACTGTGGACTTCAGGAAGATCCAGCCCGGCCTCGCTCCTCTCCTCATCAACGACATGGCCCTGGAGGAGGCCAGCAGCACAAAGTTTCCGGGGGTGCGTATTACAGATGACCTCACCTGGTCAGTGAACACTGCGTCTCAGGTTAAGAAGGCACAGCAGCGCCTGCACTTCCTGAGACGGATGAAGAAAGCCCACCTGCCCCCGCCTACCCTTAGTACTTTCTACAGGAGTACTGTGGAGAGCACCCTCACCAACTGTGCGGTGCGGAGGATGCACTGCTGCTGACTGAAGGAATGTAAGCAGAGTGGTGAAGACAGCTGAAAACCTCATCGGGAGCTCCCTTCCTTCAGTGCAGGACATTGCCCCTCAGCGCTGTGTGTCCCAGGCCAGAACAATGATTAAGGACACCTCACACCCCCACCATGGTCTTTTTTCATTACTGCCTTCCAGAAGAAGATTCCACAGCATCCAGTGGAGAACCACCAGGTTCTATAACAGTTTCTTCCCCCAGGTCATCAGACTTTTAAATTTATAGTGTAAAATACTACTGCGTGATTGGCACTTTTAAATCGTATTTTAGTACATTTTACTACATTCTATTACATTTTGCACTGCACTTTGCACTGTTCTTTGTCCTTTGCTCGGCCTATATTCCACTGTGTACGTGTTCATATTTTAGGTATTTTATATTTTAGGATCCGTATTCTATTTTTATTCTGCTATATTTGTACTGAAGCGAGTTGAATGCAATGACATTTCGTTCTGTATATACTTGTATGTCTGAATGACAATAAAGTCTAAGTCTAAGTAGTTTTGAAACCAGTACTTTTACACTTTTACTTGAGTAAAAGCTTGAGTTGATTCTTCTACTTCTGCAGAAGTCTGTTTAAACCCTAGTATCTATAAATCTACCTGAGGAATGAATGGGAATACTTTTGACACCTCTGTAAATTAAGTAATGATTTATGCCAAGACCCCATTTAGGGAATGGACACAGCTATGTGAGAAGTAAAATGATTCACTGCTGTATGTAGCATGCCATTTTCATATTTTTATTTAATTGTAATTACACTGGGTTCATCTCCTAAGTGCATCTACCACAAGTAAAACACTGTCTACTTGAGTTAAATTAATAAATTAACCCTCTTTTTCACCCAAATTGGTACGTTACTAAAGAGAGAAGTTATAGTAAACAGTTAACCTTTAATGAGCTGTAAATGAGTTTTGTGGCACCAGGATTATTAATTAATTTATTCATTTACCTTCATCTAAACAGGAAATAAATCCCATTGAGATTAAGAACCTCTTTTACAAGGGACTCCAGACCAAGATGGGCAGCAGTAAATACAAACACAGTTACAGGATTACACTGTTAAAACAAAAATAACTGACACATTTGACATTAAATAGCTAGTAAAAAAAACCAAAACAAAACAAAACAAACATTTACAAGCAGATTACGAAAAACAAATGTAAGTAATGGAGTCGGCCTCAAGAACTCTCAGTTTGGACTTAAAAGTGCTCAATGAAATGAAGTCAGTTAGTTTCCAGGCTTTCTGCAGTTTATTTCATGCATAAGGTGCAGAGTAAACAAAAGCCCTTTGACCCAGTTCTGTAAAGCTGTATGAAACAGGAAGCAATACATGATCATTTGTAGAGAGACTGAATATCAGAATTTCTCTTCACAATTAATGTGCAAATGTAGCCAGGCAGATCGAGGCTAAGTATTACCTTATGTATAAACATGTACTAATGGCTGATTCTTCTCCATCCTACCCAAAGGTATAACTTGAGTTTAGAAGATGTCAGACATAACATGGGCCAACAACTGGTTCCCATTACCATAGAAACAGTTTTAATTAAAGGGGTCATATTTTGCTAAACCCACTTTTATTAGTCTTTGGTTAATTTATTTGTGTATTTGGACCCTAATAGTTCATAAAGTTGGTGGTGCTGCAAGGTGCTGCAAAGCTATCTTTATATTCATTTTGGCAAAAATCGAGTGGATTTCTACAACCTGTTTTAATTCTTTCTTGATTTGTTACGTCTATAACTAGTTAAATTTGCACATATAAGGTCAAGACTTCTGACAAACATGTCTCCGAGTACGACATAATTGTTTATCAGCAGCAGTGGTTGTAGTTAAAACTGAAAATATGTCCAAACGTCCAGCCGATTACCGGAAATGTTCAGTTGTTGGTTGTATTAACAAACTCAAGTGGTTGAACTCGACAGAGCAGCACAGCCAACAACCTGGAGGGGGTGGGGTGTGAAGTGGCTCATGTGCATTTAAAGGGCCAGCGCTCCAAACCACCTTTCTGCTGTCATTACTCAGAACTTGGTTGAAGATGGACCTGTGGAGTTGAATTAATAAAGAATTCAGACCCAAACATAGCATTTGCAGTTTATGTCAACCACAGGGAAATGTTTGAAAAGGCATAATTCCATTTTTTTAAAAAGCAAAATATCCCTCCTTTAATGTCAACACATGATAATGCTCCCAGTATAAAGCAGGTTCTTTTCATGAGCACACAGATCTTACATATTGATCATATTCAACGTCTTCCACTTGGAAGCACTGGTGGGACCATTCCCTCGGTGTTCACAGTGGATTAGAACTTCTTTTAGAAATCAAAATCTAAACTTAATCGGGCTCATGCAGCATCACATTCTGATTCTCTTTTTACGCCTTTCCCACATTATCATCCTTTTTGAACATGCAACTCTTCAAGCTTGTTTTTTAAGCTTGTTCTCCAGGGATACTTCCTCTTACCTTTTTTATATGTCACCCATTAATAATGAATGAGACAGAGGAGAAGAGACTTGGAGGAGCAGTGATGGTGTAGGACCAAGCGTAGGCTGGGATTCACTGGGGATTGTGCACTTTAAAAAAAAAAAAAAAAAAAAAAAAGAACTAGAAAGAGAGTCCTGCAGCACTGCATATTAAAGCACTCTTCCAAACTGGAGATGAGCATACAACTATGTGATAAATTCCTCGGGAAGCGCCTCAATATGTAATAATCAAGCTGGAAGTGAAATGCCAGTGTTAGGTTTTAACCCCATTAGTGAGTTACATGTCACAGTAGGTCCAGATTCAACCTTGAACCGGTTTTCACAGGGGATCTGGATCACAATTCTACTTTTCTGTCTGTGGAATGTCTGCTCCATGCAGGACTGGCCTCCTGACGCAGTCGACTGTATGGATGACAGAAGATGATTAATGCATGGGTCTATTTAAGACTTTTGTAATTACAGAGAGAAAAGAGGAAGAGAAAGAAAAGCCACATAGGGAATAAGCGCCTCTGTGATGAATGGAGAACTGAGCCTGTGACACATGTACTATAAAGAAACATTATAATATTTTAATGATGTTTGACCTGAATGTTGTAAGTAGAACAATTGGAAATGGAATAACATGGTGATTAAATGACAATACAAGGACTGTGCTGGGGGCTAAAGCATGAAAATCTGTTCTTTTTATACTGACAAGTAGACTTTCTCTTGAGATGCCATTGTTAGTGGAGATGTCCACGCACTAATGAAATGACTGTCAGAGCTGTCAAAATACAAGAGCGTACTTATTTAAGGATTTAGAGATGATTGTTTTTAGCACTTTAGCACTTGCAAGAAGCAAACTTAGCACTTGAGATGGATTTTTTTTTTTTTTACCTATTTGAATCCCTTCTTAAAACCCATCTTTTCTCTCCTTGGCCTTTGAAACCACAGGAGATGTTTGAATGTATTATTTTATTCTTTTGTTTTATTTGGTATTGGTTTATTGTTCTTATTTTTTGTTGTTTTTTAAAATCATACTGCTTTTTATGTTTTTTTAATCTATTCTTGTATTTCATTCTTTTATTTAGGTTTTATTTATTCTTCTGTACACCACTTTGGTCCAATGTAGTTATTTTAAAGTGCTTTACAAATAAAGTTGGTTTGGATTGGATATTTAATACAGTGGGTCATAACCTGTAATGGAATTTGAACTTCTTTGTCTAACTCCCTTCTTTGTCTCATGTCCTTCCCCAAACACCCCCTGCTGTATGTAAAAGGTAACAAAAGGTGACTGTTTGTTAAAACCCAGGGCTCATCACTCAATCAAAAGGCCCTTTGAAGAGGCTGGAGGTGTCACTTGACAAATGGGATTCACCCTATAAAGGTGGATCCTGCCAGAAGCTCTGTGTCCTTTCTTCACTATCACCGCTCATGTTTAGAACTGACCTTTCTTTGCAAAGAACTAAAAGCTTTGTCGGCCCGGCAGAAGTCTCTATTTCATTATTCACCAGCAGCAGAAAAAAAAATTCCACAACAAACCACAAAAGGATTGCTCCACTTTTGGTACAAAAGTGGTGATGTGTAACTCACAAAACACCTGCAAAGGTTGGACACTGCAGACGGCACCAGTGTCATGCCTTCATCACTCTATACATGATGGGATAGTCATATACATTCGAGGCAAAATCAGCTCAAAAGTGAAACAACTCAAAACTTTATGGCTGAGTTTGTTCCACTTATCATGAACACAACATGTTTTGTGAAAATATCCTTAATAATGAGTATATTGCTGGTACAAACACTGAAAACACGATATGGAGGCTGGTGCACACTTAAAAAGTCTTCAAAGGACAGGTGTGTAGGAGCATGAGGTACGAATGTAGTAGAAAAGAGGTATCCCATACACTGTCCATTCAACTTTCAAAAAACTTCAATACAAGAAAGCAGCGTTTCGGTCCTGTGTCATCGTTTGGTTTTGGTCAATGCATTACAGTATTAGACATTAACTTTGTCAAAGTACTAATATTAAGTACTAGATCCACATCCACTAGACCTTTTTCAAGCAAGGATTTAAAAGTACAAACATTGCAAAATTCCCTGTACAAACAGCATTCACAATCAATTCTTTGTGGATCCAGTTCAGTGTCCTTTTATTCTTTAACCACATTGTTTCAGGTAAATGTGCCGCTGTGAATTGTCGTCTGTTTCAGTGCCATAAAAGCTGCTGTGAGTATGTGCTTGTGTTCCTTTTCTTTGGTGGTTTTGTTTTACTGTGTGTTTTAGGGTCAAAACAGGTGGAATAACAGAAAAAGACAAATAAAAGGAATAGAAGTTTGACAGGTTTTTACTAAATAAGGTGATAACAAAGAGATTTAGGATGTTGAACATGAACTGTGAACTGGAACACACTGATAAACAAGTATTTGAATAATGGTATTTTTTTGTTTTGGGTGTCTTTTATTTTCTTAATCAGTCGAGCTGCCTTCTGGCACCTGGTTGAACTCCATAAAGCAGTTACACAGTCAAAACTCTGTAAAAGCATAGTAAAGAAAAAAAAAAAAAGGAAAGTCATGAGAACAGTGCAAACAACAGCAAAAACAAAAAAATGACAATGAAAATGTTGTAAAGAGAAAAAAAAAAGAGCCCAAACTGTCTATTTTTTACAGTGAGTCGGTCTCACTCACTGCCCCCCAATTCCACAGGTGCCAGGGGGCTGCACTGAGCATGCTCAGATTTCTATGGAAAGTGCACGGTCTATTCTATCAGCACGTTTTGAAATGTTTTCTATTGAGCAAACGATTTCACTTTTCTGAATATTTAAAATAAAGCACACATTCCAAACGCTCACCACAGGCACGTCCGGGGTTAAAGGGTTAACAAACGCACCTGACCTGACACTCAAGCTGCATTAAGTTGCCTGTTTGTAGAGTGTCTGAAATGTCTGCAGCAAATGTAAGCAGACTCTTTGATGACTGGTTTATTTCCATCTACGCCGACGGAGGTGAGATCCACACAGACACATGTGCAGATGCAGATGTTCTTGGAGCTGCCCACTTGTTATCAGATCACAAACAACGCACGTTAAAGTAGGTGTGAACGCTGCTGATGTCTGTGTTATGATGCCTTGTCTTTCACTTACTGAACATCTAATCTAAGCAAATGTCAATTAAGCTGGAACATGATTCTGTATTTCATTCCCCTGGCTCTCCTCACTGCGGTTGATTATTAAATATGGATTTAAAACCTCCCCTGCAGGCACTGGCCTCCTGCTGTTGGTGCTGCATTCCTTGCTGACAAGACAGCCTTTTTCACATCTTATCTGCACTCCTCTAGGACTTTACACATCTCACTTAATTTCTGCTGTGATTGAAACTCATTTACATGCATTTTAAAGTGAAGTAATGATTAAAAGTGAGATCAAATAGAACTATATAAAAAGAGACATGCTGCTCCGCATAATGCTGAAATTGAAGGATAAAGATAGCAGTAACGGGAACCACTGAATCCTTAAGATCACTTACATTGGCAACAGCAGATAAATGTGCACATTGGAGAGCTTTTACGTATGCAAAAAATAGTCATTTCAACAGCACAGTCCTGGAAGTAAATGTTAAAAAACAAACAGCAGATAAAATACAAATACATAAAGAAATAACTACAAAAATTATATTCCTGGTTAAAGCTTCGGTATTGTGTTTAAACAACTCAGTTAGACCATTATTAACCCATTATATACTACTGAACAACAGATTTTTACATTTTTTGGTTATATACCTGATGTCACTGCAGATTGTGCTTCTTACTGAAATAGAAAGAGCTTCTTACAGTGCCGCATATTGAAGCACTCTGTTCCCTCCGAACTGGAGGTGAGCACACCACTACAAGATAAACCTGTGAAAATGTACCTGGAAGAGGTTCAGGATGCAATTATCAAGTCTGAAGTGAAATACAGGTGTTACATTTATAACCCCATATTGACATACATGCCACAACAGGTCCACATTCAATTCCATTTTCTCTCAGAAGAGCTGGATCACATTTCCATTATTCTGAGGAGTTTGCTTCATGCGGTATGGCATTATGGTTTAGTCTGTGTGGTATTCGTCTGTTATATATGAAAACTTAAAATTTTCATGATTAGGAAATGGAGTGCAAGTAAAGTACTGCATAAATGGCTCTAAGCTGTACTCAGTAGTTTAGGAAATGTTGTGAGATATTTTCAACCTTTGTCTTTGCAGTTGTGAAAAAGATCTGACAGAACCAAATTTGTGCAGACATACTCTAACACACACACACACACACACACACACACACACACACACGCACACACACACACACACACCTACATGATGCATTCCCTAACCTTTGACATCCCAACAGAACACTATCTACAGTGACTGCACTATTGTAACATCATGCTAACTGCAGAGGATGTGAAGCTACTGCACTGATCACAGTTTTTGTGTTTGTTATGACTTTATTTAACCAGCATAATTTAACAGAAAAATATTAAGATAAGATAAGATAAGATAAGATAAGATAAGATAAGATAAGATAAGACTATTTATCCCACCATGGGGAAATTTGACAATTAACAGTAACAACATACAAGCAATCGCAGAGAGACAGTGGGAATGAAAAATATTAATAGAAAAATAAGACATTTGGTCGTTATATAAATATTTATTTTAATAAATAATTTAAATTAAAAATGTTATATTATTTACATATCTAAATCATTATGGCTGCACATGTACATGGTGTGATATGGGGGGTTTACTGGGAACTGTTATACAGTCTGATGGCTGTGGGAGGAAGGACCAGCAGAATCGCTCCGTCTTGCACAGGGGATGTAAGTCTGGTGCTGAAGGAACTGCTCTGGGCCTCTACAGTGTGGTGTGGGGGCGGGG
>JAPQRP010000016.1:6681849-6692100 GCA_037367295.1 Apogon hyalosoma | reverse complement strand
CTTCACTGCTGAGGCTGCTGCCCCCGCGACCCGGACCCGGATAAGCGGATGAAGACGAGTACGAGTACGAGTACGAGTTTTTAATTGTTTAGTTTTCAGTAAAAATACTGATACAAGTAGCCTACTGGTTTTTGTCTTATATAATCCAATCCAGTTATTATTATTATTATTATTATTATTATTATTATTATTATTATTACTCTAATGTAAATATGTATATATTCTATAAAGTTTTATTACTAGCTTTATATTGTTTGCCTTTTGCACTATGTTTATGCATGCCCTTTTTTTTCTTGCACTTTATTCTGTTTTTATTCTGTGACCAGTGAATTTCCCTGTTTTGGGGTCAATAAAGTGTAATCTAATCTATAATAATAGATTAGATACTATTTTTTTTTTTTATTATTATTTTTATTTATTTATTTATTTATTTATTTATTTATTTAACTAACCAGGAAAATCCCATTGAGATTAAGAACCTCTTTAGCCAGGAGTCCTGGCCAAGATAGGTAGCAGCAAGTACAAGATTACATAGTTACAACACAAATAACATTCAATAATAAATAATTAGTAAATTAGTAACATTTACAAACAGATTAAGAAAAGCAAGTGCAAGTTCTGGAGAACTCTCTTAATTCGGATTTAAAAGAGCTCAATAAACTCAGTAACAATAAATTCTCAATGTTTATTTGGGCAGCTCTTTGAATATTCTATACATTTTCTGTTAAAGTTAGTGATATGTTTACATGAACTGATTTGGATTTTCTTCTCTCGGCTGTGCTGCCTTCAGTATAATGCGTTGTTGTGGTGCAGGACTGTAGATCGTGTTTGCTCCTGTAGGGGGCAGCAGCCCCTCCGCGGTGCCGCTAATCTACCCTGATTCCACGGAAGAGGAAGTTTCTTGTGCAACAGCTAGGCATCATCATGCCTACAGCTGTGATTATGGAGGAAAATTATGATAAATTATTGGAGCAATGCGAAGCTCAAGAACTCGAGGTAAGCACTAAGTCGAATAGATATTTATTTTTATGTCCTTGTGACATGTTATGTCCGGCACAGGCTCCTGCTCTGTAAATGCTTCATGGCATTGTTTCTGACAGCTAGCTCGGTAGCTGGTGACTGGCTAACGTCAGTAAGATGAGCAAGAAACTGACCTGTATGTACTTCCTTCACTCTATATTAAAGATAGACTAGTGTAATATGTGACACAAGGTTGTACCTAACTAGGTAAAGTTAACAGTACCTGAAGAAAGTAGCCGGTAATAGAGAAGTCGTAGAGTTAGCATTAGCAAGCACTTAGCTAGTTAAAGGGATATGTATCCCTTCGGTAAAAGCAGGTTCAGTTATTGTGTCATTTTACATGTCTTATAATCAAACGAGCAACAGAATTAATTACAGCTCGCTGGAACTACTTCTGCCCTTTGTAATAATAATGTTGTAAGAGGCCTACTAATTATCAAGGCTAGTTAATATCCTTAACTTAGCTGACTGGTTTGCTGGTGCTTTCTGACAGATACAGTATGGTGTTAACTGAACTGTGCGTAGTTAATGCCTTTAGGATTTCAGAAGTTGCCTAAACATGTCAAGGTGTACCTACTGAAGAAAATATAGCTTGTATTTCTGTTTGTTTTTAGCAGAAAGCTGCCATGTCTAACGTGCATTTATTTTAACAGGCACCAGGTGGCATCGCAACACCTCAGGTCTATGCTCAGCTGCTGGCGCTTTATTTATTACATAATGACATGTAAGTCTCTACGATCAGTCACTGAGTTCACACTCATCACCTGGTCTGCATACACCTCTCCTCTTTTCTCAAATATTGAGCTACGGAATGCAAATGCAGACTAAGAAAACAGGCCAGAAGTTAGGATACTTTTTCCACTCTTAATTTTCCTTTTAAGGTTCTTTTTGTAAATCCTGTTGAAATTAGTAAAATATAATGACTATAATTGCAAAAGACTGAAATTTTTCAGAATTATTGCCATTGTAAATCACAGCATTAAAGGTAGGACAAGGTATTGATACTGGTTTTGGTAATATAAGCAATTTTATACCATAAAAAGCTAAACTAACCATAATATTTTGGCAGGCAGAGTTGTACTGATTATTGTGGGCTTCTTTGGTTTTCAAGGATGATGTGCAGAGCACTTTTACAGTGCATTTAGAAATGTCAAGTCAGATTTACAAACTAACTAGAAAAAAACTGAAGAAATAGAAAATATGTTATGGCCTTCATTTTGCATGTTTTACATAGAACCTCTCTGCTCAGTGTCACTGAATCCAAAATATTAAAATACAACAGAGATTGTGTAAAACTTTCCATTTCTGCAGTTAGGTCACCCTAAATCCACATAAATCTGGAACTTTGTACTACAGCTTTTTGCGATTATATAATTACACAGGCTGATTTTGTAATTATAACTGTGGAACAGTTATTGTGCAGTTCTACAGACATTTTCCAATACCTGACATAAGGCTTGGTAATATATCACATTAATTTGGTGGATAATGTTTTTGCTTCCTGAACATACAGGCAACACATATAAATAACATGTTCACATTACAAACAAACAGAAAAATTAACATATATTTGCATCTGCGCAGTCCCACACATTGCTGTGTAAAAATAATAATCAGTATAATATAAGTATGAGGAAAGAGAAAAGGATCCAGGATACCTTCTTTTCTAGAGTACCAGAGGGAGGACATTCACATAAATACCACTATTGTAATAGGGTATTCATTAGGTAAACTTCCCTGATTATGACTACTGCAGTACAGGTAAACAACATTCTGTGATAACACTTTAAAGGAGTGGTGTTTTGCTTTTTTTTTAATGGAATTATGCATTTTTAAACATTTCCCTGTGGTCTACATAAACTGTAAATGCTATGCTTGGGTCTGAATTCTTCATTACTTAAACTCCACAGGTCCATTTTCAACTCTATTTCTGAGTAATGGCACCAGAAAGGTTGTTCTGAGCGCTGGCCCTTTAAATGCACGACCCCAACCCCTCCAGGTTGTTGACTGTGCTTTCTGTCCCACAAATACAAACCTTATGAAGTATTAGGGTCCATATACACAAATAAATATACCAAGACTAATAAAAGTGGGTTTAGCCAAATTTGACCCCATTCATTTTGTATCCTTACTTGCTTTGTAGCCTGAGATTCAATATTTTTTTATTTTTTTATTTTTTTTTTTTTTTCATTGCACAGTCTACATATATCTCATACCCAAGTCTGTTCCAACTCCTGGGTGCCAATAAATGTACAAAACTGCAGGACTCACAGAGTCTGGAGTTGTCTTAAGTTAATTCAGTGCTACTGTAGAAGTTTGGTTTGTGCCATAAAAGCGCTGAAGTTTGATATATCCAGCCCAACCTGAAAATGTATTCTTTAAGTGTTGCTTAATACAGTCAGGCTGAAGGGTCATGATGGATCAGTGCCATGACAAATAAAATGTGGTGTTTTAATAAACTGTTTCCCAAAAATATGGGTATGAAAAATAGCCTTCGGTAGATTCAGTCTGTTTAATTGAATCACATCTGTCCCAGTCTCCTTTTGCTGCTTGTGTTTATAAATTTGGTCGTGTAAAGTGTAACCAGTGTCCATGTTGATCTAACAGGAATAATGCCAGATATCTTTGGAAAAGGATCCCTCAAGCAATAAAATCGGTAAGTGAGCTAAGTTCCCCCTTGTAAATACTGTTTTTTTATCAGCATCCCATGGCTAATTACATTTTATTTATTTATTTATTTGTGAAAGCTCATATGAAACAGCTGGAAAACATCACAGTCTGACATCAGCTTAAGAGCATTAACTGAAATGACTCTCACTGTTTTTATCACCTCATTTTACTGCTGCTTGCTGCCTCACAGGACCCAAGCAACAGCCAGGGGTCATTTAGTCCTGTCTGTTAAGCATCAACTGTCATGAAGAAATGGAATAATGTTATTGGCACTCAGATTATTACTCCTTATCAAATACTTGGGGGCTAAGGTTTTCATATTGCAGAAGAAATAGCCTCTCTTTCCAATAGAAAAGATTCTCTTTTAACAGTGTTGTGGCATTGCAAGTAAATAAGTACGTTTTGAAGGCTCCTGTCTTTGTTAGTTGTAATGTACTGAAGTATGCTGCAATGTTGTTCTGTATACAGGCAAATCCTGAATTAACAGCTATTTGGGCTGTTGGCCAGCACATTTGGCAGCGAGATTTTCCAGGGATTTACACAGCCATTGCAGCGTACCAGTGGTCAGAAAATATTCTCCCAGTCATGGAGGCCCTTCGAGGTAATGGCACAAAATCAAGCTTTATCTAACATTTGTGTTGTGATGTACTTCTAAAATGAAATTACTTTAAAAGCTCTATTACCTGACGTTTTCCACTGTTTTCCAGACCTTGGAGAGATTGTAATTTTGTGTGGAAGTGTTAATAAAGTATGGGGGAAAAATATTTATCTGGTAGTCAAATTTTAGAGTATGTTCAAAGGTGAATAGTCTAGTAAGATAAGAAATACACGAGGAAAACAGAAAAAAACGTCATGATTTCACTAACCAGTCAGTACTGGAATGATTCTAGTGAAACTTATTTGTGTGATGTCCATGCACTTTTGTGATTTTCATGTTTTGAAAATGTTTCTGCAAATTTACTGCAAATTATGCATTCATTCATACATTTATTAAAATAAACTCTTCTAGTATACACAACAGGTACAATGTCAACCAAAAAAGTAGGCAGTTTGTTTGTGCATTTTTATTTCAAATATCAACATTTAAAACCAAAAACACCAAGGAAAAACATTTAAAAAAAAAAAAGAAAAAAAACATCAAGTTCAACTTATATTCTCCCACCCCCATACCTCATCTTTTTCTATTGACCATAAAGTCCCATGTCAACTCCCCAAAGTGACTTAAAAAATCTAACACATATCAAAATAAATTCTGACCAAGCTTGCACGAAACACAAACTCTGTCCATTTTATAGCACTATTACGCATATCAAAAGTCAGGTATAAAAGTACATAAAGTCAAGGTCATGGAGGAAAAAAAAAAAACAGTTTTGAAAAGTCTGGAATTTTTATTTAGATAAAGAGTGAAGACCCTGTAATTCTCTCTGCATCATTTTGAATTACAATCAGCAGAGGGCACCAGTTGAATATAGTTGTTGCTGAGGAATAATAAACAGTGTAAAATTAAAAGGAGTTACTGTGTTTGTGAGTAATGCCTTTCATAATATAGTGTGCAGTATGTCAAGTACTGAAGTGAAAGCTAGCAACTGAAAGTGATTTTTGTTTACTGTTTCATATACTTTCACTGAAAATTAAACATTAACAACAAATATCTGGATACATCTGTTGTGTACCTTTCACTTGACTTCTGAGAAACTTCCCAAAACAAAATGTTCCAAATGTTTCTCGTGCTGACAAAAGTTGGGGCTTGTGAAAGACACTCTTGTGAAAGAGTGTAAGAATAGCTTATCCCTCATGTTTAGTTCCATGTTGGCCTGTGATGTTTGCTGACGTACTGTATGTCATAAGACACTTCAGCAGACACCTCAATGATAACAGTTCAGGGACTTGGATGAGAGTCCGTCATCACAACAGCCTAACTGGACTCGCTTTTAACTGAATAATTATTTACTGGATAACCTTCTGCAGACTGCCTGCCATCAGCTGTGCAAAAATATCTTGTATCCGAATGAAAATGTATTATTAGCAAATGACAAGGTTTATCAGACATAGTTCAACAGATAGTCATATCATAAAAGTAGCAACATCTCTATTGCTATTAACCTGCTGAGAGGTCTTAATCTATTACATTCATGAATAAAAGTATTTTATGTGATTTTAAAAAAGGTTTTACTCAGGTAAATAAATTATATAAGAGCGAATCAAAACATGTAAGGAAGTAAAAACAGCAGTCACAACATGTTGACGTCGGCTTGTTTACCAATTAGTCTGAGCTCTTTTTCTCAGGTGGGGCTCCTCTGAGCCAGTCACATGGTCCCTGTTTGTCTCTGCTCAGTCCTTCACTTCTGTCACAGTTTATAGGGGACACATTGCCCACAAAGACATGTGACACATGCAGCTCAAGGTAGGAGGGGGCCATTTCTGTGAAAACCTCCATGGCCAGCCTGCACGCTGGAATGCATGCGCTGGTTGGTCAAAGGGATCGGATGTCACCAGCTGTGAGGGGTTGGTATAAAGGGCAGAGCTGCTAGCGCTCAGTCAGAAGAGCTATCAGCATATGTCAAGTACCAGCATACACAAAGGATAAGACCACAGAGTCCAGATTTTATTTTTATCACTTATTGAAGCCTAAGGCAAGAGAGAACCTGGTAGTTTTCACTCCGAACTAGGCAGACCTTTTCATAATGGACCTCCAGAGGACAGGATCTATCGTTCGGCCCCCCAGCCCTATGGATAGCCTTGAGAAGCAGCTGAGCTGCCCCATTTGCTTGGACATGTTCACCAAGCCTGTGGTCATCTTGCCCTGCCAACACAATTTGTGCCGCAGCTGTGCCAGTGATCTCTACGACTCACGCAACCCATACCGCTTTTCTGGTGGCGTTTTTCGCTGCCCCACTTGTCGATTTGAGGTTGTGCTTGACCGACATGGTGTTCATGGGCTCCAGCGCAACTTGTTGGTTGAGAATATCATTGATATCTATAAACAGCAGCAAGAGGGGAGTGGCAGTGAAAATACAGAAACCATAAAGCCAAAGGAATGCAAAGAACCAATGTGCCAAGAACATGAAGATGAGAAAATCAACATCTACTGCGTGACCTGTCAGGTACCCACCTGCTCAATGTGCAAAGTGTTCGGCCAGCATAAGGACTGTGAAGTGGCGCAGTTGGCCAGTGTTTACCAGGCGCAAAAGGGTGAACTGAGTAATGCCATTGATACTCTGGTGGCCAGCAATGGTCGCCTGCAGGCCTTGCTCAACCAGATGGAAGATGCTTGCCGTGCCGTACAAGAGAATGCTCAGCGTGCAAAACAAGGGCTAGCTGAACGATTTGACCTGTTGTATGCCATCCTGGAGGAGCGCAAAACCCTGCTCCTAGCACAGATTGGGAAAGAGCAAGATGAAAAGGTGGCTGCTCTGCGGGCGCTGGCTCAACGCTATGGTGAGCGACTGCAGGCCAGTTCAGAGCTGACAGATACGGCTGTGAGGGCACTGGAGCAAAGTGGTGCCGCTGAGTTTCTAGTGGCCTCCAAAGGCCTTATCACACAGACCAAAGACGCCGCTAAATGCGCACTGGGTGAAGACAGGCCAGAGCCAGGCTTCGAGAACATGGACCACTTCGCTTTGGCTACAGAGCATGTTGAAGCAGTCCTTTCAAAAATGGACTTTGCTGTAGGTGATGAAGATGAATTTGAGGATGCAGATGAAGAGGAAGAGGAGGAGGAATAATGAAACTTGAAATGGTTATGGACTTGTAGAAAATATTTGATTATGTACTCTTGAAGGGTTTTTGACAAACATGATTATGGCAGGGACTCTTTGGAGTTTGAAGAAATCTAAGTTTTGTTGGATTTGGGCTACAATAACTTGCCCTTACAGTCAGTGCAATATTTAAGTTCAGTGTTTCTTAATTTTTTTTTTATACTTTTGTACCTGTAATTCAGTCAAAGCTGGAGTGTGTTGATAAAATAGAACTAGATTAGTCAATAGAATGTCTGCTGATATTGTCTCCACATCATTTTGTTCATACATAGTTCATGAAACAAAGTTTTTCACACGTTGTCTAAGAGCATTTGTTTTGGTGATCAGCTGATCTACCTGTAATCACAAAATCTGTCATGGAATAAAGATGCATGAAAATAACCATGTTTTGCTTTATTGGGAAAACTAAAGCCTAGAGCTAAAGTTTACTCAGAATAAATTTGAGCCTTTTTTATTGTCTAGGTGTTTTCCTATTTTTGAGTGCACCCTAAAATTGTTTCCCATCCTGCTCTTACTTGGCAATAGTATGTA
The DNA here is from genome assembly GCA_037367295.1 of Apogon hyalosoma. NCBI lineage: Eukaryota > Metazoa > Chordata > Actinopteri > Kurtiformes > Apogonidae > Apogon > Apogon hyalosoma. The sequence goes on along the minus strand of JAPQRP010000016.1, from coordinate 6,684,121 downwards.
CTTAAAAATAAAAGGCCTTGCCATGTCCTGTCTGCTTTGCCTTTGCTGGTGAAAAGCAGGGGCTATTTTTAAGCAGTGAAGGGGTGACAAATGATAGCAGCCCCTGGAATAGATCTGTCAGGGAAGGACAGAGCAGGTCCTGTTTCTCCTCCATAAAACCCCCCATCCTCCCACTCATGGACGTCTTGCTCAGCAGCTCTAGCTCCAACTCCAGACTGTCAAAGGGGGTGTGCTAAGAAAGGCCGCTGCAGTTGCCACGCGAGTCATCTTTGGATAGCCCCCTAACGGTCAAGAGGCCATGGTAAAAATACATGTGTGCCGGGGGACTTTGGTTTCAAAAACCCCCTTGAGATGACCTGGTTGGCAGGGCTTAGATTAGTTCTTTCTGTTCTAGTATACATCCATTCATGTGCAACAAACTGTGGAACACAAGACATTTTATGAAGTGGGATTCATGGGAGTTTATTTGCTCAGTAGAAAGATTCAAACTCCTCAATCATTTTTCCTTTTATGTCACCCAGCGGTACTGAGAAAGAAAATAAAAAGCAGTATACTGTTTTGTCCACATTGCCCTGTAACCTCATTAACGAAAGGGTAAATCCTGTACAAAAGAAAATCCACTAAGAAAACCTTCCCGCGACACAAGTGAGCACTTGGACGTACAGTTAGAGAGAACAGGAAGCTCCTCGGAAAACAGACTGGGAAAGTACTTCTGACAAATCTCCTGCCTTTCCCCTCACAGCTGTCTTTTCTCATCCCGCTTGTTATTGTTACCGCTGTTTGCTGCTGCCGAGAACCAGAGGGCCGACTGTTGGTACACATAAATGGGTTGCTAGGCTATAAAACGCTAAAGGCCACAACCCTGAGGCACTTACGTGATAGCTGCAGGAGCAGCAGACACATACCGATGTACAATATGTTGTTCCATTCTGTTGTGAGGCTCCAGTCACTCCTCTTAACCATTATCTTCATAAACAGCTCCATGTCAGGTGTCGGCAGGATAAGTAGGGCAGCTCTGTCACTTGGAAGTAAAGGCTGACTGATAAAGATGTGAGTGGTCCAGCATTAGCCAGGGTTATTGTAGCTGAAGCTCCTGGAAAACTTACATAACAGCTTTTTAACTGTGTAATGGAGGTCTTTTGTCCTGTACAAAACAGTTAATATTAAAAAAAAAAAAAAAAATTAGAAATGAGCTCCAAAGCTAATTTTAAATTAACATTACATTTGTTAACGCACACAAACATTTTAATAATGGATTTGAGTTTGGCATGGTTCGACTGGAGAACTATTTGGTAATTAATTAATCCCATTTATTTGTCCCTCTTAAGTAAAATTGTTACTTTCAGATGCTCACTAAAGATGCTGTAAAGCTATATATTATATGTAAGTGACTTATTAGTGTATAATTAGACTATATTTAAGGTTATCTAACATGGGTTTTGTTAATATGTCAAGCCAAAGATCCTTTATTTATTGACATTGATGCAGCACATGCTTTGTCAATGATATGAAACTGTTCACTTCCTTTCTTCTAAGAGGATGTGTTCAGAAGGGTTGACACAGATCTGAAGGTGAATTAATAGGGTCTAAATACAATAATTAACCAGTCTTATATTTTTACTGGGAATTAACATTATTCCATCATATATTATCACTTGTTTTATTTTCCCACTCATTTTTACCTCTTCTATATGACACTCTAAATATTTAGACAATATGTAGCTTGTGAAAAATGGTCTAATTTTAACTGTGATGCAAAGGAATCAGTTGAAATCTGTAAATCACATCCACTCTGTCCTTTGTTATGAATGGGACAGGATCCACTGGTAGTCTCCTCAGGGGGTGGAGCAGTGGAGAAACCATGTGACACTGCAACAGGAAGTCACATGATCTTAAAGCTCTTTGCCTAAGCTTCAGTGATGGTGCAGCCTACATTTGCAAACAAAGTAGGATTTGCTACAGCTATACTGTCTTGAGAAAAACTGTACCATGAGCTATTTTTGGACCAGGTCTGTATTAAATTTGAATGTTTAGAATTACTAACACCAAAGAGGTTATGGTTTTACTGGCTTTAAATAAAGTTAAGAGTTAAAATGAAACTACCGTAAATTCTGAACTATAAGCCGCTACTTTTTTCCCTCTCTTTAAACACCACGGTTTATACTCTGATGCGGCTTATACGACGATTTTACCTTTGTCTATTGTTACCAGGTGTGCAGGAATGGATGACATTTACCATTCCCTATTGTTACTGATGGCAGCTCCAAGTACC
>JAPQRP010000016.1:6648036-6658590 GCA_037367295.1 Apogon hyalosoma | reverse complement strand
CATAATTTGAATGTATTCATTGAATACACAATTCATCAAGACTTTTTTTCTCAAAACCGTGAAGTACGTTACCCTATAAGATTCAAACGTGACACAGGTGCTTTTATTTCACATTTATTAATTAATATCGATACTTTATTAGCATGATCAATCCTCAAATGAGTAGTGTGTGATTATTGATATATCGACACCACAGAGTCGATACGCCCACCACAAATGATGAGAAGCATGGTGACAATAGAGGAGGTGTTACTAATGTGGATACTAATGTTGATATTGAGAAGGATAGTTGTCATAAATACAGCTCTGGAGTCCACTGCAATGTCCTCTGAAATCAGCATGTGTGCATGTATGACAGCCATTCCATTCCTGTGTCTGTGGAGTTCCAACACAAACACACCTTATTCTACTAATAAACACCTGATCCATGTCCTATTTAAGAAGGAGAAGTAAAAACCACTACTGTGGCCAATCATTATCTTCTTACAACTGGAAAAAAACAGTGCTATTAGTACAGCAAAAGTAAATGGAATCCAAAATAACTATTGAAAACTACTGGACTTCTGCTCTGACAGTGTTCCCAAACTCTGAGGACTGGTTCTTCTATCAGGACAATGCTCCTGGCCTCATCTAGGTCCATAAAGGTGTGGATGACGGACCACCAGATGAAGACCCTGTCATGGCCAGTCCAGTCTCCAGACCTGAACCCACTTTGAAAACTGCTGGAGGAAGATGGATGGACACAAGCCATGGAACACTGCTGAGCTTCTGGAATTTCTATGGCAGGAGCTGCAGAAAGTCATCCAACAGCAATGGAGGAGAACCAAGACACATGAAAGCTGTCAGTGAACATTAGGATTATTCCACCAAATACTGATGTCTGACCTTTAACCAAGTTACAACATTAGTATTGTGTTGGTTATAAATGAATATGAGCTGGTTTTCTGTGCATTATTTGAGTCTGAAAACATTGCATCTTTTTTGTTATTTTGCCCATGTGTCGTGTTCTGCAAATACATGCTCTAAAGAACAATACTTTTATTTGGAATTTAGGAGAAATGTTGGTAGTTTAGAGAATAAAACAAAAATGTTCATTTTACTCAAACACATGCCTATAAATGGTAAAATCAGAGAAAGTGATCATTTTGCAGTGGTCTTATTTTTTTCCAGCGCCGTATGATGATAGTTTTTAACTAACTCACAGAGTCACTCTTTGAAAAATTCTGCCATTTTTGGAAAGTTTTCTCCTCAGATCTCAACACTGCCTCCATGGTTCCTTGTGGTTCTGCTCCATCTTCTCTGTCTGGGTTCGTATCCGCAAACTCCAAAAGGAATGGACAGAAATACAGACGTAATGAACGCAGAGGACGGACAGAACACTCCAGCTGTATGGTGCCCACCTTATTTTCAGAAAGCCCATTACTCAGAATATTAGTTTGGATTTAGATGATAAATCTAACCCTAACATTAACCCTAACCCTTTTCTGGCCTTCTGACAATAGGGCGCCTCCCCGTCCGTATACGCGTCCGTCTTTAATGTAGAACAGGGATGTGCCTTAAATCCGACACCATGGAACCAGTCAGAAGGGAAAAGTTGTCCACTGATCACTGAGCCAGATACTGATGCAGCTGGACTACATGTGTTGGCGGCTCAGAAGACAACTGAGTTCATTACTGAGTTCAAAGATCTTTAATCCCTTATTTAGTCACAAAGAACAGTGGTCATTAACAAATGTAGAATGTCAACTCAATTCACTCAGACTGGAAAAATGTACAACCACATCTCTCACCTCTCCACATCTCAGTACAGATTAGAACAAATATAGGTGCTTATGTGTCTTTAGATAAATCATGTTTCTCATATCAATAAGATTTCAACAGCTGTACAGGGTTTTCTTCAGTGACTCTCTGTGTGTTTTACTATAGTACATTTGAGCTGGTGAATGTCTTTTAGTTGATAATAATGTGGACCCAGCACAGCCAGACGGATGATTCAGTGTAATAATATGACTGGAGTGGATGGCAGGTGGTGGCTGTGCTCTGGTTTGTTTCAAAGTTAAGTTCACAGTGATGTGACGCTCCACTGAGGAGCAGATTGACCCGTTAATGCAACTGAAAAAAAGACAGAAAGAAAGACACAGGATGTCTTTTCATCAGTCCATGAGTTTGCACTGATCAAAGGACTTCAAACATTGGCAGAAGTACTTATAATGTATTATATTTTTGCTCTGCAGCCTAAGGTTAATGAGATGGCTCTGTCATTATGTCATTTTATATTGTATCTAAACCACAGATTGTGTACAGTTTCAATGCTTCTGAGCCATGTTTCATATCAACACACAGCATATGTTGATCAGAAAAAATGTTTTATGACTTTTATGATTAGGTTTGGACACTTGAATAGGAAGGACTACCAAAAGATCTTTGTTTCATATGCAAACATCAGCAAAGATGTAATTTATTATTTGTACAGTATTAAAAGCTTTTGCCACAGTCCCTGGTTAAAGTGGTGATGGTGCACGTGGATGGTAAAGCAGACTGTTGTGGTCTCAGGGTGAGGATGTCGGACAGACGGGGCTGGGTTTGTTGAATGCTTTTACTCATGTTTTGTGCTGGTGTAATTAGTCAGTGCTCTAACCTGCACTGCCTCAACTCTCAGCTGCTGAACACGTCTGTTCTATATGTAAATAACTGTGGAAGGCTGTTCTTTTGGTTCGGTGATAATAAATCACGTCTTTCTCAAAATGAGATGTTGATTCTGTCAATCACTCAATCAATCAATCAAGTTGTATTTACATAGCACCAAATCATAACAAAAGTTATCTCACGACACTAGAGCTGAAACCAGACTGTCATCCTCCAGGAGCAAACACCTGTGAGTGGTGACAGTAGAAAGAAAAACGTCCTTTTAACAGGTAGAAACCTGGAGCAGACCCAGACTCCTGGAGGATGGACGTCTGCCTTGACCAGTCAGGGTTAAAAAGAGAGGGTAAAGGAAAAGAAAAAGAGAGAGAAAGACTGGGGGAGAGGTGGAGAAGGAGGGAATGGTAGAGGGAGACACATGGATGCAATGGATGACAACCCTCCTGCTCCACCAGGGTCTGCTCTTTGTGTGACTGGATGTCGTTCATCCTTCTGTGTGTTTAGTGTTTGCAGGTTCTAGAGGGCAGAGGTTTTTTTCACCTTTGGGTCCAACTAACTAGGTTCCCAAGACAAGCTGCTTTCAAATATCAGCCACTCACACCTAGAAATGCCAGGCCTTCAGCACCGTCAACAGTCAGATATTATTATTATGTGTGTTGTGTTTATATTTTTGCTCACTGTAAAACAGATTTAGAATAAAGGTGTTATATTTGTGTATTTTTAGAGTGATAACACACAAAGGCCCACCTAAATGTAGAATTTCACTGAGATGTATCAAGTGTAAAGAAAGAACATACAAGGTGGCAAGAGATGTGCACCTGCTCCTGTACGCTACAAATGAGCTTGCACTGTTACAGACTGTAGGAGTAGTACTAGTAGTATGTACTTGTGGTAGTACAGTAGTAGTATGTACTAGTAGTATGTACTAGTAGTAGTACTAGTAGTAGTACAGTAGTAGTATGTACTAGTGGTAGTAGTAGTAGTAGTAGTAGTAGTAGTACATACTACTAGTAGTAGTGGTAGTACTAGTAGTAGTAGTTTGTTCTAGTAGTAGTAGTAGTAGTAGTAGTATGTTCTAGTAGTAGTAGTAGTAGTATGTTCTAGTAGTAATAGTAGTAGTAGTAATAGTAGTAGTAGTAGTATGTTCTAGTAGTAGTAGTAGTAGTAATAGTAGTAGTAGTAATAGTAGTAGTAGTAGTAATAGTAGTAGTAGTAGTAGTAATAGTAGTAATAGTAGTAGTAGCAGTAGTAGTAGTAATAGTAGTAGTAGTAGTAGTAATAGTAGTAGTAGTAGTAGTAGTAGTAGTAGTAGTAGTAGTAGTAGTAATTTATTCGTCCATTTAACAGAACTTTATGTATATAGTTTGGATTAGTGTATTAAACATGGGTGAAAAGGCAGACAGTATGTTCTGAATATGTGAGTCACTTTACCCACATACATCTCTTCATTAGAATAAATTCTTCTCATTGTCTTATAATAAACACCAGCGGTGACTCACTGATAGAGGGCGCTAGCCCCCCTCCACAGTCTCACATGAAATAGAAGATGACAGGACTCACATACAATAATTTTACAAAAGCATTAATATTTAAATAAATGAGCTGTACGCATTACAGCCGTCAATACTGTGTATGATCTGTATTCAAGTGTAGTTTAAAAAGGTTTTTGATCATTTAGTGAACAGTCAAGTCACTTCTTTTCTATTTGATCTGTGCCCAAGGCTTTCTCTCTACCATGATAGACTGTTGTTATAAATAGCGTATGTGCTGCAGACCCCCTGAAAAAAAAAAAGAGAGGAGCGCTTTGGGGTGTGAAAAATTGTGAGAGTGGTATCATTGGTATGTTTTAACCCTTAAGTTGATTTTCTATTTTTTAATGCTGTGTGATCTACCCGCACTACCTTCAGCCCTGGTCTGAACACTTGTCAGGGACATGTCTGACTTGAACAACAGAGTCAGAACAATGTGCATGTTTGAAGGATAGAAGGGTGAAATTTACATACAAAAAAATACCTGACTGAAAACATACTGTGTATTTTAATTTAAATGAATATTTTAAACTAGTGGTGCATGTACATATATCCTAGTGGTGATATGTGGTTATAGTGCAGCTGAAAACTGACTTGGATACTGCGCCCATCAAAAAATAATGTCACCAGCTGCCACTGGTAAATACCACAGTGGAAGTGCCAGCAGGTGTTTACGTTCCTTGACCTTTGACCTTATGCAACCAGAATTGTGAGATGGTTCATTGAATGTAGTCTGACCTGTGTATTTTAGCTCTGAGGTTCTATGAAAGGGTTCTAACTTATTCCACTGTTGTCTCCCCTCCACCTTTCTTTAAAGTTGATCTCTACACAAAAATCTGCTGGAATGGAAACATGCACAGTTCTGCTAATTCGGTTAAAGTTTCACTGCTTATTTTATCTAAATGCTTCAATGCTTGTTTTGGAGCAAACGTTTCTTTGCTCATTTTGTTTTTAATGTTTCAGTGTTGATTACGTAGCCAGTGTTTCCTTGTTTGATCTGTGGCTGATGCACCATTGTTTGTTTCGTAGCCACTATTTTAGTGTTTCATCTATGGAAGTACAGAGAAATGAACCATGCATGATATAGAAGGCTGTGTACTTTATAAAGGGTTTCAGGACGTCACCCTGTTGATCCTCAAACTTATACCATGCCTACCGTCATCATCAACACGTTTCCTTGTGCATTACTCTCCCAGGTTGAGGAACTATTATGAAGCTGTTTAACAACCTCTCAGAGTAAGTCACAAACTAACTTTTTATCCTGGCACTAATTCCATCATTAAACATCTACCTATTACATAATTTGTGCCATACACTACTATTAAAATATTGAAGTACAGCTGTATTTTGAGGTGCATATGTATTGTTCCTTATGTCTATAAATGTGCAGCCAATCAAATAACTGCTCCATTATTGAGAAAAAAGTCATTCTCATGAAAAATGGTATTATGAAATAAAAAGACCACTGGAGAAAAGCCTCTGCTCTGGACTTCAACTATGTCATAGTTCTAAAATTTGGCAATGTGAAATTATATTTCATACTAATGCACCACTCGTCAAAACAGAATCAAAAATAATGAACTGAGTTTTAAAAGATTTTTAACTTTCATAGTGACATTGGTAATATATGTATTCATTTATTCATGTAAAGTCATGTAATTTCTCAGACCAATAGAAACAATTGTTGGCTGATGTTTTCTTGTCCTAGGTGCTTTAGAAAAGTAGTGACAAAGATTGTTGTTGTTGTTGTTGTTGTTGTTGTTTTTGTCTATTTGTTCCAAATCAATATTGTCCTGGACTTTACATTTAGAGTCCGAATTGATAAAAGTCAGATGATACACAGTCTTATTTATGGTACATTTCCAAAGAGAGCGATTCAGTTTTTCCAGTTTCTACAACTTGAGTTGATTTACGAACTATTTTTTTTACTTTTCTCTGCAAAAATGCCTGAATAGAAGAGACAGAAGTGTTAGGGGGTTACAGGGCTCCGGCAGCTCGAAAAACGAAAAGAAAGAAAAAGAAAAAAACAATGAAAAATTCCATGGCCGGTAAAGGACAGAACATCAGACATCTTTTAGGCAAAACAATGGTGAAATGACTTAAACTGAACGACCTGCCGTTTGTTTGCTCCATGTGTGCGCTAAATCATTCTTTATATTCCTGCTTTGGGGCTCTTCAAAACCCAGTGGGACCATTAAAAGTGAGTAACCTGATGCCTGTTGATAACCCACACAGTTTTACAGCGCAACAGGATACATGGAAGATGTCAAGGCCTCTAGTACAACACAATAAACCTGGACGCATTAAGTGAAATGGTTATGTGAGTTAAATCTGTTTGTCTTAACATCATTTTGGTGCTGTGAATTGTTGGTTTCATCATCATCATCATCATCATTATTATTATTACTGTTGTTGTTGTTACCTCCACCAAGGAACGTGGAAGTTAAGTTTTCTTTGGGGTTTGTCTCTTTGTTTGTTTGTCTGTTAGCAAGATAACTAAAAAATAAAATAAAATATAAAAGGGGGGGGGGCTGATCTGCCTTGACGGAGATCTGTGCTTTTATTTTATTTTTATTTTTTTACTTTGGGGCTGTGTTTTTGTTGCCTTTTTGTAAAAATATATTTACATGTAAAATACATGAATAATATATGTACAATATAACAAATTGTTGGAAAATCTCAATAAAGATATGTTAATAAAAACAAAAGATGTCAAGGTGATAGTGTGAATCAGTTGGAAGATCACTTTGAGATGAGGATGAAAGGTCAAACTGTATTTGCAGAGACGTTTCTCACCATTTTGATGCTTTGAGTCCAGAAGTTGTGACCAAGTTGATCCAAGACGACATGGACCAATTTCTGAATGATGTAATATGAAAGACTTACACATTAAGTCACAGGCGTCAAACATACGGTCTGCCGACCAAAACCTGCGTGCCACAGGGTCCAGTCCGGCCCCTGGGATGAATCTGTGAAATGCAAAAATTACACTTAAGATATTAACAATCAAGGATGTTAAAACCATTTTAGTTCAGGTTCCACATTCAGATCAGTAGGATCTAAAGGGGATCTAACTAGTAAAATACTATCATCATAACCTATAAATGATGGAAACCCCAGATTTGTGTTTTTGTTTTAGTCTAAAAAAGTAAAACTCTAAGAAAATGTTTACATTTCCAAACTGTCCTTTCACAGAACAATATGAATAACTTGAACAAATATGAGCCTGAAATGTCTTAGGAGAAGTAAGTGTAATATTAACAACATTCTGCCTGTTACTAAATGTTCTGTGTATTTGTAGATCCACATGATCTGTAAATTGTAACATACACGTGTAAATGATAAACTGGGGAATAATACTGTTAAAAATTCATTTATTTTTCTTTAGACATTTAAGGTTGTTCATGTCATTCAGATTTTTAAGGAAACTTTGTCGTTGTAATCACTTCCATTATGTAATTTTACTTTTTTTTTTTTTTCACCGTTATCGTTTTACTGGTCTGGTCTAGTCCACTTCAAATCATATTGGGCTGAATGTGGCCCCTGAACTAAAATGAGTTTGACACTCCTGTATTAAGTTATCAAGAAATGTGCATATCAAATGTTTCTACAGTGTTTTTATCCCTTATGGGACATACTGAAAATATAGAAAAACACCTCAGAGAGAGAAAAAATTAAAATATGTTACTGTTATCTAACGGCAGTATTTTAGACATAAAACATACTTGTTTAAAATAATTATTATTTTTATTCTATTGTGTGCGTGCGCATGTGTGTGTGTGTGTGTGCGTGTGTGTGTGTGTGTAGTTCTCGACAATGCACAACCAGAACTATGTTGCCATCAAACTAAAGTGTAAGAAATGGGAGTTGTTCATTCGTCATTTCATCTGACGTTAATGACAGTATAAGTATTCAGACACATGGGTGCTTCCGTGGTTCCTCTATTACATAATCTATCAAGAATGACAACATTTTCCTTTCATGACTGTAGAAGAAGTCCGTTCTTTCTGCAGAGGAAGGCTAGAATGGACAAAACAAACAGGCTCTTATCAGGGATTTTCAGGGTTTTTTGTGGTCACTGTAAAAGGAGACGTTAGGTATTCAGTTGGTGCAATCTGCAACTTCACCACTAGATGTCCCTAAATATTACACATTGACCTTTTTGAACTTAATATTGCACATGTAACACGCAGTCATTTCACCTGTGTGACCTTACATACTACTGATGCGCACTGTTTAGCGATACACACCTACTCATCTCATTCCATTTCACATACGTACATGCAGCTCCTGAGTCAGTTTTGTCCTGGGAATAAAGCGCCTGACAGCAGCGATGGGCAGAAGCAGAAGCACTGAACAAATACAAAGGTTCAAACTTCAAATGTGGCTCCACAGCTAAACTGCATCAGAGTAACAGAGTTGGGGAGACTTAAACTATATGTGGTTGAACTACGGACTTAAACTACATTTTACTGTAACTGTTAGTTAAACTACATTCATATTTTGTGTCGCATCAAGTAGGTCAAGTACTTTTTGGGTAATTTTTTGTTAACTACTCAATTTGCAAACTACAATTTTGGGCAAAAACATAAAATTAAGGTTTTTTTTTTCATTTATTTTTTATAATATAAATTGTATTTCAGCATTGAATGCAGATATTCCCTTTTTCTTTCATCCTGAATTGCTTTGAAGGCATGATCATGTCTGGGACTCCTGTTTTGCAGGTTATGGTGTTGGTGCAGTGTCATTACCCTAGCATGTAAAACATAACCCCACCCCTGGGCAAAATACCCGGCCGCTGGTAAAATGCCCCAAAATATACGAGTGGCGATCATGTCATGCCATCACAGCCAACGCAGCCTCTGATTGGCTGGCCCTCGCAGACCTCAAATACTTCACAGATGTGCGATCATTACTAATGTTGTATGGTTGTCATCACCATGGACAACCCTCCCGCCAGCGCCACCCCCACCCCGATAGAGATGTGCTGCCCCAACCGTGACCATGTTTTGTTTCATATACATCACATGTACATTCTCAATTTAATACTGAAAATAAATAGTAGATGCTAAAACTACTTTTTTCTAGCTGTAGTTTTACAAACTACATTTCTCCAGTGGTAGAAATGTAGTTTGTCTGAACTACTTGTAGTTTTACAAGTTACGCTTCCCCAACACTGCAAAGTAACATATGTTGGAAACAAATCTGGACCTTGCAGGTATAATTTTTCTCTTTCATTGGTTGTTTGTTGACTGCTGCTTGGTCCGTACAACACCAAGAATGGGATGTGCTGTTTAACACAAGTGGGTTTAATAGTTTACAGCTTTTGTTTAAAAAAAAAATTGTTGTCAGCATATAAAATCATTCCTGCCTGCTGAGTTTCTCACACAAATGGTCTGCACATTTATAAGGTTTCGGGCATTCAGTGGTTTCAGTCCAACCTGTGTCTTTTGATGTAGCTCAGTTTAGTGTTTTGTATTATTTACAATCTTTTTTGTTTGTATTGGTAGCGTGTACATAAAAACAGAATCACAAACATGAGAAAAAATATTTTTTCTTGTTGAGTGAGTAAAAACTAAAAAAAAAAAAAACAACTCTTAGGAGCTCGTCTCGGTTTCTGTCCTTTTGTGCAGATGTTAAGAGGTTGCAGCTCCAGTTGAAGTGAGGTCACTTTTTCCAGAGGGGTCAAAGGTGACCTCTGTCTTGCATCACAGCACATGCCACTGAGGCGACAATGCAGAGAACTCTGAGATTCTTGAGTGGTATACAAAGACAGTTCACATGTGTCCATTCTGTGTCCATGACAATATTATTTTGAGGGTAGTTTTAGGCTTTTGCGTTGTTTTCTGACAGTGTCTCAAGTGGTGGAGATCTGCTGTGGATAAAAGTTCATGTCTTGAATTGAGGAGGAGGTTATATAAGAGCAGGAACCAATAGGGGTCATTGTTCACTGATGGTTAGTGTAATACAGCCACAATAACATGACGCACATTAACAGATACTAAAATACAGCAGATACAAGTTTATAGAGCCATCGTTAAAAGGAGCAATATTTGGATGAGGTCAAAAGGAGAGAATTAGTTTTTCGTAGTTTTTCCATTTTACTCTGGAAATTTGTTGTTTAAATTTTCATTAACAGCAGTAAAAGCTCCCGCATCATCCAAAGTGGAAATGTTTTCATGTGGGACGATGAGTCATGAGTCATGAGACCAAGAAAAGACTCCAAGAGGATGTGGGAGATGGAACGGAGGACGGGTGATGGGAAGTGGAGGGAAAAGAGTGGGTGGGTGTGGCGGCTGTGTGCGTGTGTGTGTGTGTGTGTGTGTGTGTGTGTGTGTGTGTGTGTGAGTGAGTGTGTGTGTGTGTGGGGGGGGGGGGTTCA
>JAPQRP010000016.1:6579927-6596901 GCA_037367295.1 Apogon hyalosoma | reverse complement strand
AGATAGATAGATAGATAGATAGATAGATAGATTGATTGATTGATTGATTGATTGATTGATTGATTGATTGATTGATTTTGTCCAAATAGGAGTAGGAATAAGCCAAGCTTATATTGTCCTACTGCAATTTTACTGTTAAAACACATTGCAAAATACATCCAAAGGACTAAAACATCTTGAATTGGGTTAAAGTGGCCTCAAAGGAAAATAACCCCTCAAAAAATAACATAAAAGGATACAATATGTCAAGTCAAATGAATGAACGGAGTCATTTACTTAAGTTTAACCTGATCCAACAGAGGGCTCCTTCAACATTTAGACTGGACAGGTTAGTAGTAATGATAGTAGTTCTGATAAAGGCACCTGACTTAAGATCAGTGCTTAACAAAAGACAAATGCTGACTGAATTTAGTGTTTTCCATCAGGAGCGGACCTTAATAAGTCACCGTAAGTGTTGACTCAAAGTTTGATGTGCTACAGAGTATTGCAGTGTTCCAGAAATACTACATCAGGAGACATTTTCCAAACAAGGGTACAAATGATGCCACAAACCCTTCAGCAGTCAACCATCCAAGAACTGCTTTGTTTGTTGGGTTGGCAATCGGTCATGTCTACCAAATTCATGCAGCCCAGCATAACTCAGCATTGTGTTTCACATAAATCAACTGTCCACTGTGCGGCTCTTTGTTCATTATATTTTACTGGCACGTTGACCCGTGGGGAACCATGGGTTCTAGATGTGGTAGTTTTGATGCTGGGGAGAGCTGACTTTTGGGAAAAGATGTGAGTCTATATTTTATAAGTACTGAAATAAAAATAGTTTGGTAAATCATTCTGTAAAATTTAAATGACAATTAATATATTAATACTGATTTCTAGGGACTGAAGTTAGTAAGTATGTTGTTCCTGTTTTTTAACTTAATTTCCCATCATGCAACATGATACTGCACTACCCATCAACCATCATGGGCATAGCAATGTGATTATAGGCTATTGTATTCCAAAATTGCTAATATCTCCCAAAACGTTGGTCCTATCAGCTTGCTGTTTTTGCGAGTCTCTTTCTTGACCAAAAATACATTAGTATGCCAAACTGCAGCAGTCAGCTCCTTCCGGATTTTGTGTGATGCCCAAGACACACAAACAAACACATACACATCAGTGTCCACTTCCCTTTTATAATACAGATGCTAAACATACATTGTAATACTTACTCATGGTGGGTTGGTGATTTAAAGGGGTTTTTCTGCACCTGATCATTCTGGAACCACTTGCAGTTTTTGGAGACTTCAGGAGACATGTAGAAAGCACTTTCAACTGGAAAAAAGAAAAACAATGACTCAGAGATTGCAATGGTGATATAATCCTGCAGCTGTTTGATATTAAAAAGACCTTAACTTCCAACAGGTCACTAACAACTGCTTCTAGGGTTTGGATTACATTTGAGCAGAAGAAGATATGTCTTTTCAAATTATGGAAATAATTTCTACTTTCTGTAACTTCTGCTGCTGTCTTGGCCAGGACACTTTTAATCTCAACGAGTCTTTTTTTCTGTGGTAAAATAAAGGTAAATAAATGAATACAAATAATACATGCAATTTGGCTTTACTTTTTGCTTCTAAGTCTGTAAAAATATGACCCAAATCTGGATTTGGGCTCCATGAGAAAGATGGATGTTAAAAGGTTAAATCAAAATATATTTGTTTTTAAAAAACTGCATTAGTCATGATCAGGATTTTTGTCATTTGTTAAAGACATCAAATTTTTATAATTTTAATATTTTAGAATATTCTCTGCAACTGTAAGTCCACATTAAAAGTATTCAGTGAGGTAGTATTGAAAAATAATTCAAATTGTTTACCCCAAAGTTAAAAAGCCAATCACCAAAAAAATTCTACACAAACTGTGCTCTTCTGTCACATGGAGACCAAATAGGACTATACACAACATGAAGTCAGATAAAGAAATCACATTGCATTGTTTATAAATGGCAACTGACATATTTACATTCACCATTTACTAGTTGGCAAAGGTTACATTTGAAACATTTAAACTGATTTAAACTGTTGTGTATTGGCCACATGTTTCCTTTGTGTCTAATTTATGCATTTTGGCTTTACAACTCTGTTCTGACCCTGGGCTCAAAGGAAGGGTTAAAAGGTTAGAGCACACCCGCATACATCATGGCTGTCAAACACATGGCTCTTGGGCCAAAATCAGCCCACCAGGGTCCAATCCGGCCCATGGAATGAATTTCTGAAATGCAAAGTTACACTAAAGATATTAACAATGAAAGCTGTTTATTACATTTTAGTTCAGGTTCCACATTCACCCAATTTGATTTCAAGTGGGTCACACAAGTAAAATAATATTATAATAACCTATAAATAATGACAACTCCAAATAAATCTCTTTGGTTAAGAGTAAGAAAAAGTAAAATTACATGAAAATATTTACATTTACAAACTATCCTTTGACAAAAAAATGTGAATAACCTGAACAAATATGACTAACCTGAAAATTAAGTGCAATTTTATCAATATTCTGCCTGTTACTAAAAGTTTTGTGTATTTGTAGCTCCACTGTGATGTGTAAGTTGTAATGCACTTATGTAAATGATAAACTGAGGCATAATATTGTTGAAATTGCACTTATTTTTCTTGAGAAAGTTTTGTTTTTTCATGGTAGTTCATGTTATTACAATTTTTTAAAGGACAGTTTGTAGCTGTATTTTCATAATGTAATTAAACTTTTTTCACTCTAAAACCTAGAGAGAAAAGAGTTCACATTATTTATATGATATTATTTGACTGGTCTGGCCCTTTTGAGATCATATTGAACTGTATGTGGCCCCTGAATTAAAATGAGTTTGACAGCCCTGGTGTAGCCTACATTAAAGAGCAGACAAAACATTTAAAGCCTGTCTGATACTCACTGCTGATATATTTGGGCATCAGCCGTCCAAAGTTCAGGATATGCCTGTCATAAAACTGTGAGAGGCTGTCGATTCTCTTGAAAAACACATCTGATGGTTCACTGGCCATGCGTGACAGGACACGGGTATCTGCAGCACTCAGTTTCTGGCCCACTCCCATGATGACCAGGAAGTAACCTCTGCATTTGACCTCAGTGGCCACACGGACCAGCTGCTCCTCATGTTCTTCTACTCCTCCTGTCACGAAGAGCATCAACACTTTCCGGTCACGCTGCAGAGGTGCCTTCTCAAACACCTGTTCCACGGTTGACTCGATAGCTGCAGCCAACGCCCTGCCTCCCTCTAGCTGCGGCGTCTTATCAAGCAGGAATTTAACAATATCCTGAGCCGAGTGGTGCTCCGTCAAGCCAACATCCACCTGGATAGGAGAGCCTGTTTGGTTATGGATGAACTCGTAAGGGGCTTGCTGGATCACAGACACTCTGGCATGGTGAACTGATGACGTGGGACTCGAAGACACTTCCAGCTGCTCCACTATGTGTGCGATGTAGCGTTTAATCTCAGTGAAGACGGATGGATAGGTGGACTCGGAGCTGTCCATGACAAAAGCCATGTCGATGTCCACGTCTGTGACGAAAGACCTCTTATCACGGTTGGACGCTGGGGGCTCATAGTCGCACATCTGGTCTGGAGCACAGATGTCTAAAAGAGAAGAACGCAACATGTTGTTTTTTACCTTCTGTTGATTACATATACTACTTTGGCAAGCTAAAACTTTTATTACTGTTTTATGTCATCGAACCTCATTTATTAACATTTATCACCTATATCATTTTCTTTTCATTTATTCCTGCAGAAAGTTAAACCAGCTAAGTAAGACAATTCTATGTGGGATTTAAGAAACAAATGTTGAGAGCCAATTCTGTGTTGATGTATTGCATTTGGTCTTAGATTGAATGCATACATACAAATAGAGTAAAAAAGACACCCCTGCAACCACATGAGCTACACTTTTTGTTAAAAAAGAAGCTGTGAAATAAAAAGGGCAAGCAACTGGGTCACAGGTGAAGAGAAGCACAAAGCATAGCAAGAGTTCACAAGTGGAGTTACTGCTGTTTATGCAGAAAATGGAGCTCTTATGGAAATGAAAAAAAAAAAGAAAAGTTTTGGTCAGTAGTCAGCCATAATAAAGACAGATATTATATCGTATTATAAGCCATACAATCTCTAACAATGTCTTCATTCAGCTCCCCCAGGCCAGCAGGCTATCACGTAACAGATGTGATTCTGTGCCTTATATAATACACATTTAGACAAGGACTGAATGGAACTGTTTACTCCTGAGAATGGGAATGGACGAATTAACCAATTGATAAATGACTGTGGAACATATTTCATCATGATTATCATTATTTCACATCACAAAACACAAGTTGGCCTTTATACGTATTGGCTTCTGGGTCTAGAGTACCCTTATTTAGAGTCAACATAAGAAATAAATAAGTATAGAAGTAACTGGGAAGGATGAAAGTTCTTAAATTGTTTGCACACAATGTAAGATCCAGTCTCCCAACATGATTCATGCATGAGGCGCACTGTAAATGTACCCTGGGGATATTGTCCCACAAGCTTATAAAAACATTAACTATGATAAGGGCTAACATGTCTTACCTTTCCCAAACTTATGTGTTATGCTTAAACTTACAATAATAAAGTCTATGATTTGAGTAACAGAACTGCAAAAATCTAAACCTTACCAAGTGTACTTTTTCTCATTTCTAGTCCAAATATCTCATCACTCTTAAAATAAGTCATAATCACCTAAAGAGTAACTTTTCAATGAGATATAAGAGCTTATTTTTAGACGAAAAAAATTGAAAATCTTATTTCAAGAAATCTTACTGAGATAATTTTCATTGTTCCATTTGCTTTTTTTTTTTTGCTTAATTCAAGCAAAAAAAATCTGTCAATGGAACAACTGAAAATTATCTCGGTTTAGATTTCTTGAAATAAGATGTTCCAGATCTATTGTCTAAAAATAAGTTCTTATATCTCACTGAAAAGTTCCTCTTTAGGTGATTATGTCTTATTTTAAGTGTGATGAGATATTTTGACTAGAAATGAGAAAAATACACTTGGTAAGAATTAGATTTTTAATTTGTTTTTTCCAGTGAGTAATTAAAACATTTTCAGCCTTGTTTCGAACCTTAAAAAAAAAGAAAAAGACATGGAGACAGACTCTTACCTAAGCACACATGGCAGTTCATGACCTTTTGGACCACTGACTTGTACTGTCCACTTCCAGTGTTAGGAAGGACAATTACTTGGGCCAAAGCGGTGTTGTTGACCTGGATTTCATAGGGAAACAAGACATGTCAAATACACCATGGTAGACATTAAGCTTTGACATTCAAGCCACATGATGTATATCTTTCTTCTGCTGTCACATGGGTTCTACCTGTAGGGCTCTGGTGAGTGCTCTGTTGTCACTGTTGACCAGTAGCACAGTGGCAATTCCAGCGTCATAGAGGCGGAGAGCTGCTTTTGAAATTGCTTGTGTATTTGAGACAGGTGCACCAACGAAGAAGACGGCTACTTTCCTCATGAGGAAGCCACTACGCACCCTCTTGAAAGTGTTCTGGGCCACAAAATTCATGGCCATGGCCAGGTTTTGCTCTTTCCCTGTCCTCAGTGGCTGCAGTCCCTCGACGTGCTGCAACAGGGCACGTTTCTTCATTCCATCAGCGAACCGGATCTCAGTTGTCACATTGTTGTTGTACATCAACAAAGCGACTCGAGCCCCTCTTGGACAGTTGCTCTCAGTGATGGTGATGTCTCTGACCAGGTTCAGGACCGTCTCACGCATGTTGTTGAAGGCTGCACCAGCGTTCCCAGAGACATCCAGGGCAAAAGCCAGCTCAGTGGGGTAGAGCGGACACTCATGCTGACCTAAAGGAAAACACAAGAACAATATTATTGAATCAGCACATATACAGGAAGTTAAAACTCTTCTATTTTAATAAAACTGTTTGTACTTACCATAACAGCAAGCTGGCAATGAGAAAGGACAAAAAATGTGTTCAGACATTTTTATGTGACAAAACAACTATTCTTGTACATCACATGTATGATTATAGATATAGAACACTTACGACAGTTATCTCTGATTTTCTTAACCAGTTCACATTGCTGTACATAAAAAAAAGAAAAAAAGAAAAATTTGAGAGATGATGATCACTGACGGCACACATGAGTTTTGAGCATTTGATATAATTTTAAGTAGAGTTATAGAGAAGTACACACCACAACACCGGGTCCTCTTGGTCCTTTCTCACCCTGTGGCAACAAATACATCTGGATGAACACCAGGTGGTGGAAAGCACTTTCTTTTTCATTGTTTATGCATAGTAATACTAATATTAAATAATGCTAATTACTAAACACTATGAACCACATACTTTGCACAGTGCATCATAAGCAGACAAAAGCACAAACACAACAGTCATGATACTAATACTGTAAATGTTAAAATGTGCATATAAAGGCATTCGTGGAATTTGAAGCTGCTTACATAAGGTCCTGGATAGCCAACCTCTCCTTTCTGCCCAGGTGTACCAATATCCCCAGAGACACCCTAAAAATGAATAAAATGAAAGATACAGGATTTGCCTCAGTTGATTTTTAACCACCAATAGTTAAAAAAGAAAATTCTTACTCTCTTCAAAGCACCACCATCACTGTTTATGCTCACACAACTCATTCATTGCTGAGAATTTACACAGCATAAAATCAAGCCTTTAATATCAGTCCCATAATGCTTCTGTTCATGACGTTTTTGTGACATCATTGGGTATGTAATATTCTACGGACTCTACAGAAAAGAGCGTGGTGGAGGTGACACCAATAAAACTTGTGCACAGGAAGCAGAATGAGAAGGAGGCAGCAGATTTCACACAAACACAAGAGCAAATAGTAAACAAACTAAAAACACAAAAAAGATGTCAAAAAGTGCAGCTATGTGAGGTAAAATGTTACTATCCTGATCACAGCCATTTTAAGGAAGCAAACTGAAGTAAAACTTTCTTTTCAACAGCAATTTATAAAACACAAAGTTAAAAAGTGCTATACGCACATAAAATAGGAAAGATAAATCAAAAGAGCATAAATAGATGAAACAGGCAAGGATTTCAGTGAATATACATGACAAAAGTTACAACATACAAGGACAAATCATACACACCAATGCACATCCAAATCCACGCATATGAACTGAAGGTACAACAAACAGTATCGTTTGGTCATAAAAATACTTAATGTTAAAGGTGAATTTTTAAATGTCTCTTAAAACAGTCCGGAGTCTCTGTGTATCAGATGGAAAAGGCGTGATATATCATATGAAACGGTATACTTGTAAACTTTTTATTTAAGAACTGGTATATGATCATACAGAGTATGATCATAACAACCTAATCCAACTGGGTCTCAGATATTACCCTCTGTCCGCGATTTCCTCGGGGTCCAGGTCCACCATTGGTGCCAGGTTCACCAGCTGCTCCCTGAAATGATGCAAATAAAGACAATAAATCACAAGTATTAAAAGGCAGTAAAGCTTTCCAGGGCTACTCCCTTTTGGACGTTATGTTGACATTGATTTCTGTTACCTTTGGTCCAGGGAATCCTGGGAAGCCTTCATCTCCCTGGAGAGAAAAAGATATGTTCTCATCAGCTACATATGAATAGAGGTCTTTATTCTTTCTAGTTGACTTGAGATTTGACTATTTCTAAAGCACTAAGGTTAGCTGAAATTTAATGTTATAATTCTGTGGTCAGTATTTAGTATAGACATCTAAATTGACTTGCCTTTCTTCCTGGGGGTCCTGCAATGCCAAATCCATCTCTACCATCCTCACCCTGTAAGCAAAAGAAAAGATAAAAAAAATAATAATAATATGCTTGACCCATTGTTTTTCTTTGCAATTTGCTGTATGTAGTTTTTTATTCAGGTAGACACAATCACACAAGATAAGACTGTTATGTGATGCTGTGCTGATGGTAGTCTTTAAAAACACAACACAAGTATGCATTGCATACACATCACATTCTAGTTAATATAAAGTACAGCATCCATCCAAAGAGTCATGCTCCAAAAAAGAATAGCACTGAAAAGTATCTGCCATGTTAATCCTGTTTTAATACTGAAAGATATATTGCATTCATCTACTGAAGTTTAAAAAAACAATATGATAGACAATAGATGTATGATATTTTGGATTGTGGAAAGATTTAACTTTTCCTTAGTTTAATGTTATAGAACATTCAGAGAAAAAGAGACAGATGCCAGGGCTTAAACTTACAGGCTCTCCACGAGGACCAAGAGGACCAACAACACCCTTAGGTCCTGGATCTCCTGGCTCTCCCTGCAGAAAACCGGACACAGATAATGAGATGATAGAATAGGGTACGTTATAATTCAAAAGAAGCTACTTTCATGATACTGGGTCACGTCTATAGATTTAATCAAGCTCATATGCTTGATTTGCCAAAGTTTTCATGCAGAGTGATTGTTTCTTGTAGATCTTTAAAGTTTTCCTTAACAGACCACAGATGTGGGTCTAGTAATGTGAGAGAGCAAGGCTCAGGCCAGTGTGTTTAGAAAGGAAACAAAGCCTGTTTTGGAAGAATGTAAGCCACACTAATATTAGAATCAATTCAATACCTTGCGACCAAGTGCTCCTCTTCTACCCTTCTCTCCAGCAGAACCTGGACTCCCTCCAGGACCCTTAAACAAAACACAATACCAGGATACTAAAAGTGCTGTCTTTTTTTCTCAAGCAATTATGTGATATAGTTTTATTTATATATTTTATTTCTCAAAATCAGCTCCCCCCTTTTTTTTTCTTTTTAAACTTGATTTTCAAAATGACAATAATTTTAAAAGAGCATCATGAATATGAATATAGCTTACTGACTATACAGTTAAAAGGTTTATAATAGTTTTATTCATTACATGATGAAATATTTTTGTTTAATAAAATCAAGCTGTCAGGGTCACTCACTCTGGGTCCAGGGTTCCCCTCCTCTCCTCTGGGTCCCGGGGCTCCATTTGGTCCAGGTGGACCCTTGAAAACACAATTCAGATGTGATAAACAATTCAGAAGTCTCTTTCTTAAAGACTCTTTTGGTCAGAAGACTAAACTCACATTCACATAAATATCCAAGTCACAGTAAATTTGTCATATTGTTATGGCAACCAAGAAAAGCAATAACAGTTGAATGATAGCATTCACTATGATTCTTTTTGTGAAGTTTTGGTAAGTGTATTTATAAACTGAATGATGTGCAAAATCCACTATAGATAATGAAGAACTTACTCTAGATCCTCCAATACCAGGCTCTCCCTGCACACCGTCACCTCCTGGCTTTCCAGGAGCTCCCTGTAGTTACATTTGAACAAAAAAAAATTCAAAATTTCAAAACTAACAATATATTACACACTGCATGTCATTAGCGTAAAGGGACTTACAGCCTGTCCAGGTGGTCCTCTTCTGCCATCGGCTCCCTAAGAAAGTATAAACAAGTCTTGATTAGAAAAAAGATCACTGATGCAAGTACACAGCTAAAATAATGATCAAACTGTGAAATGGATTACCCTTCTTCCAGGTTCTCCTGGGCTTCCCTTGGTTCCATCATTACCAGGCTCTCCCTGTCATTTCAGAAAATATATGTCAGTAAGAAATGTTTAACTTCTTAAAAGTACAAATTTAGTACTTGATCATCATGTCTTTTTTTCCAATGGCAGTGAAAAATGTGTGGAACAATTACAGGTGGTCCGGCATCACCAGGGTCTCCTTTGGGTCCTGCACGGTTGTTGTCGCGTCCACTTTGACCCTATCAAACAGAAATTCAGCACCAAGTTAATGTGCAGAAGTGCAGGAAAGACAGGAAGGGAAAAACCGGAAAGAGTAAATTAATGCTCTCATTAAATTACTGACTGTATTCTGAGTTCTTCTCATTTCTGACTTCCATGCTAACGTGTATTGTATGTACACAGACAAATTTACACACACCACTGCATTCCATGATCCATGCTCCTTTTAACATCACATGGCACTATAAACACTTTCATAACACTCACAGGGTCTCCTCTGATTCCCATTTCTCCTCGATCTCCCCCTTGTCCTTTAGCACCTTTGGGCCCCTACAAGCATTATAAAAATCAACAATTAAAATCATATACCAAAAAAAAATGTGTATTAGCCAGAAATAGAACAGGGAAAGATATTTCAGCTTGTGACTGACTCTTCTGCCAGGGTTTCCTCGGCCTCCTGGGGGTCCAGCAACTCCACTTTTGCCCTAAGAGCATACCAGAGAAGTAAATTAAAGCCCACCATTATGACTAAAGTTCAGTAGGTGAGAATTTTGATACATGCAATTCTCATGACTAACCCGTAACATGTGATATACTTACTTCTTCTCCATTGATACCATCAACACCAATTTCACCAAATTCACCCTACAGAATGAAAGCAGTTGATTAGATACAGTGACATCTTTATCTGCTAACAATGTTTTTAAAATGACATGAAAAAAACTCACCTTTTCTCCTGAATACCCACGTGAGCCCTAAACCAAAGAAAGAAAGACGCAAGTGCCATTAAATTTAATTAAAGTGAATGAAAAATTACTGACAATGACAATGGAATATATTTTTTTTTTACCTTGACACCTCTCTGTCCAGGACATCCCTTGAAACCTTGGGTTCCATTCACACCAGGAGGACCTCTCTCTCCCTGTTGTCACAGGATAAAGATAGAAAAATAAAGGACACATCACGTCTGACAGGACAGAAAGAGGAATTCACATTTCTGAACTTAAGTCAAAAAAAGGACACACTGCTGCAGAGCTACAGGTTAATAAATGACACAATGCAACATGTAAACTTATAAATCCAACTTACAGGTCCACCCTCATCTCCAGGATGTCCTTGGCTGCCTGGTGCTCCTGGACTACCCTATAAGACAAAGTAAGCAAGTTTCAGCTTACGACAGTTTGCTCTCTGGTGTAACTGAAGTGTATTAAAAGGAAAGGCGTGGAATCACAATAAAGATGTTTTCACGTTCTGTACCTTAGACCCTGGTTGTCCAACTGCTCCTCTGTCACCTCTGGTTCCGGTACATTTACATGGGACTCCACAGCACTCCCTCTCTGCAATGTTGTCCTACACAACAATCATTTAATATTTAGTGATCTAGTTGGGAAGAAAACATCTGTCTGACCAATTAGCACTCACCAGTTCTTCCAAAAGCTCATAGTCTAAGTCCATGATATTAACTCGTAAGGGTCTGGTGTATCTAAAGCCACGACCAAATTCCAGAGCCAAAGCCTCTTCAAATCTGGGCACCCGCTCCAGTCCGACCATAATGAGACTGTTGACTCCTGTTTTAAACATTAAAAGAGTTGTGATAGTAAATTCATCATCAAAAATTAACGAATAATATTCTGTTGCTATAAATCTAAACATTTTTGAAGAAAGCAAGACATCAAAGTCAAGTTCAACTTTATGTTTTTACCTGACTCCTGAAGTCTCTCAGTTTGACGTTTCATTTCAGCATATGGAGCATCAAGACCGTCAGTCAGATGAATGACAACCTTTGGAGAAAAATATTCAGTTTTACACTTAGGGTCAGATCTACTAAAGGTTTGTATGTATACAAACATGTGCAAACTCATTGCACACACAAAACAATGTACAAACTGGTTTACTAACGGAGTGCACTAAGGGTTGCGTCTTTCAAAGGTGCAAAATAGCGTGTCTGCATCCAGTTAGTATGTTTGCTGCAATATGCAATTTGTTGTGTCTACACACAATCGTGCGTGTGCTGGGAGGAGAACATGTAAATATATTAATTTAGCACACGCAAAGTGATTTATCAAACCTGAAACCAATTTTGCTCATAAAAACTTTGTCTATATTTAACACATCTCAAAGGTGCACACGGCTGCGGTTGTTGCAAAACAGAGATGTCGAAATAATGAAACACGATGCAGAGAACGCATTTTTCATCCTTGTGTGAACATTTTTGGAATGACGAAAGAAAAAATTATTGAGAAATATGCCCCCCACACACACTTTACAGGACTCTTGTAGGCTACTGTTCCACTTGATCTGATGATTGTGATTAAAAATACGCCCTGACATTAGGCTATAGTCTGACAAAATTATGTACACCTGACAGTCAATCCAACAGCCCCCCCACCGCTAAAATGAATCTAGCGCCACTGCCCAGCAACACCATTTTAGAACTTCTAGATGAACTAGAGGATGATTTGGGGCCAGTCACAAGGAGGAGTCACACAATACCTTCTACAACCAAACTCCTCCAACATTACATTTCTTTGCGTCTGGATCATTCCAGCGCACTGTTGCAAATAGTCCTGGTATATCCTAGAGTATTTTTTACAGCATATTGTCTCCATGATGCCAACTGGTAGCGCATGCAAAATCCTCATCTAAATAGGGCAGTCTCCAAGACTTTGTACCTGTTGTCATTTGCGCAAGGAATTTTAGTAAATCACCCACAAACTGCAGTTCAACCCCACATGCAAAATTGTAGATTGCACACACAAATTAGTACACACAAATTGGGATCTTAGTAGATCTGGCTCTTAGTGTGCAAGTCTTCCTATTTGGATTATAAGATTGCTCCAATAACCCACCTTAATAACATTGTCTTGTGTGTTTCTGAACTTGTTGGTGTAGGCTGAGATGGTCTTTCCATTGAGGACAAATGGACCACGACTCCGAAGAGCCCTGAAATCCTCAAAAAGCTTATCAGCATTATCAGTGAAATCCAGTTCCACAGGCTCAGAGGCAGAATCCATGGCCAGCATTCCTATTTGTACAGAAGGAACCTGCCCTGATGAACAGCTAATAGACGCCATTTTGGAAATCCTCTGCAGAATGGCACCCATCTTGCTCTGGAGGTTGGTCTGGGCACTGAAGATGTTCTGGGCATTAACATCAAAGCCCACCAAGACCTCAATGCTGCAGGCTGTTAAGAAGAGAACATAGTTGTATGTCAAAAACTTTAGTTAACTACAGAAAACATCTCAAAAGTACATTTTAAATGCCATGTTTGAAATTATTGTACACGGTCAAGAAAAAAATGTGTTTCTTACTTTTAGTAACTTCTGGCACACCAACACAGAGCTTCCCCTTTACTTCATCATCCAAAGTCTCCAGGATCTGTTCATTGAGCTCTGAAAGCATCTGATAGGTACTTGCTCGTGCCACAGTGGTGGACTCACTTGCTATGTTTTCTAACTCATTCTCAATATTTCCAACTCCTACAGCAAAGATTCTCACACCAGTGTTCTTCAGACCAAGGGCTGCTGTTTTGCTGTCATCAGCTGACCGTCCACCGGTGATAAGCATTAAGATCTGAGGAGTGCCTTCATCCTTTCTACTGCCCTTTTCTTTGTTAAAATGGTTATCTTGGACATGCCGAATAGCTGCACCTGTGTTGATTCTACGTCCTCCTTTGTACTCTGCTCGGCCAATAGCACTAACAATGTCTTCCCTATTATTGTATGTATTGAGGTAGAAGACATCAGTCACATCTACAGCATAATGAGCGAGGCCAAATCTTAGATCATCTCTATCAGTGAAGAACAGGTCAATTAGGTTGATAATAAATTCCATGACTTCCTTGAAGTTTTCTCTGCCCAAGTTAATGGAGCCGTCCACCAAAAACACTATGTCAGCCTTTTTAGGAGGAGGTAGGCCGGAGGCTATGAAAAAAGATGAAAGATGAGAAAGAACCATATTTTAGAGTACTGATGATGTGATTGAATCAGTGTACATAATATACATCATAAAATCAATAATATGTGCCCTTTTTTCATAACTTACTAGCGTCCACAGTAGGTATTTCTTCAATGGTTCCACTCAACCTGGAGATAACCCTGTCCTTGATTGCTGCTAGGCCAGGGAATGTAGGAACCTGAAAGACGTCATCTGATGTGGTGGTAATTTGAGCTAGTTGCCTTGGATCAGCACCACTAGATCCAATACCAATGCAGTTAACACGGGAACCTTTAAGCAGAGGTCCATAAATGGATACATCTTGGGATGAACGTCCACCTGTGAGAACCACAAGATGCTGGGAGGCCTCAGCTAGACGAACACCAGCTTGAGGTCTTAACTCATTCTGTATGACGTAGTTAATAGCATCAGCCAGATCCGATGATCGGCCACCCATCTGACGGAGTCGCTTGATAGCAGAAACGACAGCTGGCTTGTTGTTATGTGAATTGAGAGAAAATTCAGTTTTGACTCTGTCTGCATACTGCACAAGAGCCACACGTACTTGATCAGGCTGCACATCAAGTTGCTGGACAATGTTGAGAATGAAGTCACGGATGTGGGCAATACCAGCAGGACCTGTATTGTCTGAGCCGTCAATAAGGAAGATAATGTCCTTTCTACCAAGATTGATGGTAGCTGCCAAAAAAGCAGAAAAAAAAACAGCAATATAAGAAAACTGACCCTCAAGCCACTTCATATATAATGATGAACTTCCTTTTGATATGAATAGAAAATCAAATTAACAATGTGGAAACATTAATTAACTTTCTTGTTTAACAGTTAACCTTTGAATTGCTTAAGTAATATTTCTTACCAACATCCACAGAGGGAGGAACATAACTACTGATGATTTCTTCAGTAGATATTGTCTTGACTGAATCGATGAGTTTCTGTTCCACTCTTGGAAGCTGACTGAAACTGTCAATTTTATGTGCAAGTTCAGGCTTCAGGGATATCTGTTTCAGTTCATCAGGATCTGCATTCCTAGATCCAACAGCAAGAGGTGCAACCCGATTTCTCTTTAGTTGGTCTGCTGGAGTGGACACATCATCTGTGGATTTGCCACCGGTAACTACAATGAGAAACTGAGGAATACCATCCTCAATGCGGCTTCCTGCTGACCTCTGGTAGATGTTTCTGGAGACGAACTCAAGTGCCCGACCTGTGTTTAGACGGTCCCCACCTCTGCTTCGAAGTCTTGCCACAGCCTGGCGTACTTCATCTTTGGTGGAGAATTCATTCAGGAGAAATTCCACCTTTGGCTCATCACTGTACTGTACCACTGAAATTCTGACCTGATCTAGTCCTACATCCAGCTTGTCCACAACTCTTCTTATCATTTCACGGATGGATGGGAACTCACTGCGTACTGCTGTTGTGCCATCAATTAGAAACACAACATCCCTCTTTTCTCCTCCAGTGGGTGATGGTGTTATTACTGCTCAAAAAATACAGACACACAAGACATGTGTAAGTGCTACAGACTATTTTTCATGTACAGTACTTTGCTCATAGTTTGAAAAAAATGTTTGACTGTGAATGTGTGTGAAAACAAGTCATATTTGCTGCCAAATTACCTTCATAGTCGGGGAATACTGGACGCATTCCAGCAATTTCATCATCAGACAACTCAGTAAGAGTGGTGATTAGATTTTCTTGGACTGTGTACAAGCCAGGTAGGTCATCCACAGTGTAGGCATAGTTAGGTACATATGACACCACACGGAGCTCTGTAGGGTTCACATCCCTGGTCCCAATGCTGAATGGAAGTACTCTAGATTGCTTGAGTGAAGTAGCTGCACGAGTGATGTCATCTGTGGAGGGCCCACTGGAGACAGCAATTACAAACTGTGGGACACCATCTTGCCTTCGACTACCACGAGCTGTTGTTAGAAAGTCTTGACGGAGAAACTCCAATGCTTGACCAAGGTTACGTTGTCGTCCTCCTCGATGCCTCAATCTTCTGACAGCAGTTAAGACACCTTCCTTGGTTGTATGTGAGTTCAGGTCGATGTCAGCCTGGGGACGGTCACTATACTGGACCACACCAATACGGATCTTATCTTCACCTACACTGAGACTCTCCACAACCCTGCGGATAAACTCCTGGATGATGGGGAATTCCAGTCCAACACCATCAGATCCATCAACAAGGAAAACAACATCCTTTCGAGGACCTTGTTTCTCAGCTGAAAGTAAGAGAGAAAAAGTAGAATTATCTCCTGAAACAATAGTGTTGTTTCTTATGTGGTGTAATGCAATGAAAGTCATTCAATAAAAAAAGACAGGAGGAAATCTTGCTTTGGTGGAACGGTTGAACGTCTCTTAAAAAAAATAAAAAAATAAAAATGATGAATTCAACATAATATCATTCAATGCATCATTCAAATAAAGAAGATTATAAAGGTGAAATTACACAAAGAACCCTGGCAGCAAGATCATGTTTTACACAATTTACACTTTCTACTATCTGAGGACCCCATCGCTGTGTTTTAACCATGTGGGACGAAAAGATTATGAAATAGAATTCATCTACCTTTGTGAAACGAGTTGGAAATAGGTTTGAACATGTAATGTAAAAAAAGCATTGGAGATGAATGAAAAGACAAATAAAGGAACACAAGTTTGTGGAAAGATGGAGACACTATAAAAAATTACTAGGAAAAGTACTTAATTACAAAGGAAAGAAACTTGAACAGAAACATAACTGGTCTTTGATCTGACGAGTTGTGACTTTGTTAAACAAAGCTCAAAAAAATAGATGATATTACAAGATATGGAATGTTGAATGACGCATTAAAAATGTAATTACATTTGAATAAAATGAAAGGTTTGGAAAAGACATATTAATTGATTTTGGTTTACGAAAAAAATGTTGGCAAAAGTGCCAAAATTGTTGTTATTACCTTAGTTGAGGCTATTGAGTGTTAATTAAGATATTTATGTCTGTGTAGGAAAAAAAATTGGTGAAAGGAAAAAAGAAATCTTCCATAACGTTCCTAATCTTCTGTTCAAATTTTCAACGAACAATGAAATCGAGAAACCATCAGACAGAGCTTACAAACATACCAGGTACACTTGGTGGTTCTGTAGTAACCTCAACAATCACAGCCTCCACAGAGGACTGAAGCTGCTGCTGGACACTGGGGAGGTCATTGAATTCAGACACAGA
>JAPQRP010000016.1:6555396-6575255 GCA_037367295.1 Apogon hyalosoma | reverse complement strand
AGATAGATAGATAGATAGATAGATAGATAGATAGATAGATAGATAGATAGATAGATAGATAGATAGATAGATAGTCTTACCAATTATATTCTGGGATGTTAGTCTTGGTTGTCGAGGCACCCTTTTGATTAATGATACAAGCTGTTGATGGGTGCTTCCCGTATCATCAAACCCAAGCAAAGAGAAAGCATAGGAAGGGTTGTGTGCAATCATTTGGAGTTCAAGTACGTCTGCATGTCTTGTACCTATACAGAATGGAATCACTTTGTCCTGTTTTAGAGCTGCAGCTGCACTTGCTACATCATCTCGTGATTTTCCCCCACTTAGCAAAATCAGTATCTGAGGCACACCTTCTTGATGTCGACTTCCAGAAGAGTAGGTGAAAACATTATTCCTCACATAGTCAAGAGCTGTTCCAGTATTGAGAGGGCTACCCCCTTTATGGTTCAGCCCTTGGACAGCATCAAGAACGTCTTGTTTTTCTGTGTACGTGTTTAAACTGAAGTCTGTCTGTGGTTCACTGCTATACTGAACCACAGAAACATGATCTGCGTTCTCGCCAACATTGAGTGCCTCTATCACTCTTTGGACAAAGGTTTGCATTGCTGGGAAGCCACTCCATGTGCCATCTGACCCATCCAACAGAAATACTATGTCTCTTTGGGGGGACTCTAATTCAACTAGAGAAAAATGGGGAGATATTATTTAAACAAAATCACACAAAAATATATATAGGAATATATTGTGTTAGATTAGTATTGTACAATGAAAATATCACAACTGTAAATGCAAACATAGAAACATTTTCAAACTGATTACTGCAATAATAAAGAATAATAAAGAAGTTAGACAATAGAATTAAATATAAAAAGGTAAATGAAACAATGAGGCATTTGCAAGCAAGGAAATATACCTCCATACTGCTTTCAAAACTGAAAGATATTTCAAATAAAATACCAATGATACTATTATCATTGACTGAGGGAAGAGAAAAATGGTAGAAGAAAAAAACTGAGGAAAAAATGGCAAGAAAATAACCACATACCTCTTTCAAAAATGAAAGATTTTGTAAGGCAAAATAGAATGATACAATTCTTGAGTATTAAGTCAATAATGTGCTTATCATTGACTCAAGTGAGAAAAAAAGGCAGAAAGGGGAAAAAGAGAAACTGCAAAATAACAGCAAAGAAATAACATGTCAAAACTGAAAGATGCTGTAAGGTGAAACTCTTAATATTAAGTCAATGATGTGATTATCATTGGCTCAAGGAAGAGCGTTAAGATTAATGAACAATATTTGTTGATGTGGAGCAGTCATGAAATGACTGTCTGGGGTACAAGAACTCAAAGGATGAAGATAAGAAGAAAAGAGTTTAATCAGGATGTTGCTTCAAGCCAGTGGAATCGGTTTGAGGAACAAGAAACTGATCGACCGACATTCCTCAGAAGACGATGCAGTTTCATTGTAATTCAAACTATGAACAGCCTAAAGATATGAAAACTGTAGCCAGCATGTCAGTGTGATAGTCAACATTGATTCAGTGCCACTTCTTACCAGTGTGGGATGCGATTTGTATTTCCTCCTGGATAAATGTAGCAATCCCTGGCTGGATAGACAAAAGTTCACCAAAGACTGGCAGGTTAAAAAGAAATTTGGAGGAAAAGGCAATTTTTTGAAGCTCCACCTGTTTAGCATTCTTCATTCCGATGGCAAAAAGCAGAACACCAGTTTGTTTTAGGTCAGACGCAGGTTCTGAAACATCATCTTTGGATTCACCTCCAGTCAGTAAAAGCAGAATCTGAGGGACTCCGTCCTGATATCTACTTCCAGATGAATCAGTAAAAACATACTCTTGCACAAAGCGTAGAGCAGCTCCAGTATTACGAGGACTTCCTCCTTTGTGGCGTAGACTTCTTACAGCATAGATAATAGCCTTTTTTGTTTTGTGAGTTGTTAGGTTGAAGTAAACAGTGGTGTCGTCACTATACTGCACAACAGCCACTCGAACCTTATCTTCATCAATGTCCAGCTCTTCCACCATTCTTCTGATGAACTCTCGGATAGCTGGGAGCCCGTTTCTGGAGTCATCCGACCCATCAACAAGAAACACTACGTCTCTCTTATAGCTTCCTGTGTCAACAAGGTGATACATGGAAAAATAGAATGGGAATTCACAGACTGTGTGTGTTCAAGACATTTCTATCCTCCTGCAGATTTATCAGCATAAGCAAGATTAAAAGCTCAAAGAAAAAAATACTTGAGCATCGAGAAGAACTGACAAAGAACCATCTTTTCATTTAAAAGATGTATGATGGAATTGTTGAGGCAAGAAGATTATCAATGTGGAAAGACAAAACAAGTATGACAGAAATCTGTATTCTTGAAAGCAAAGAAAACCTCAGTCACAGTTGTCATGATGTCATGCAATAGAAATGCTACAGTGTTGTAAATTATTTATCTCCTTATCATTTGTCCAACAATGAAATGAAAAATGAACCAATATTATTGAAAGAGTAACATCAAATTTGGAGTGTGAAATCAAATAAGGAGTTCTTACCTACTAAATCAGAGATTCCGTTCAAGGTTTCCTCAGTGTCTTTTTTTATGTACAGTGAAGCAACAAGCTGTGATTGGATTGTGGGTAACTCAGAGAAATCAGTGACCTTGTATGTAAAATCTGGTTTGAAGGCAATCTTTTCCAATTCTGAAAGATCAGCATCTCCCACTCCAACTCCTACTGACATAATTTCATGTTCCTTAAGAGAATAAGCTGGACTTCTCACATTATCAGCGGATGGTTTGCTGGTTAGGAGAATCAAAATCTGGGGCACACCCTCAAGTCGTCTGCTACCCGTGGAGGATGTGAAGACCATGTGTCTGACAAACTGAAGGGCTCCCCCAGTGTTAAGGCCATTCCCACCCTTGTGCCTTAGATTATCAATGGCATTAATCAAGTCATTTTTTGTTTTGTGAGAATTCAGGTAGAAATTGGTCACAGGTTTATCAGAATATTGAACCACAGAAACTCTGTCTCTCTTGTCATCAATAGAGAGGCTCTCCACAATGCTCCTTACAAAGAGTTGTATTTGTGGGAATCCATTTCTTGTGTTGTCAGAGCCATCCAGTAGGAACACAATATCTCTTTTTACATCATCACTGTATGTATGCACTGAGACACAACAAAGAAGATGCAGTCATCAGATATAGCACCAACACATCACAAGAAGTCTCACAGCAAGTCAGACACACTAAGGAGAAAATACATTTTGCCTACCTTCCTGAAGCACAACCAACAGCTGTTCCTTTGGCAGGGTCACGTAGTTATTGAGCCTTTGTGGGACAGTGCTCAGCTCACTGAATTCTCTCACATTGAAGGCAAACGAAGGGTTGTGTGAAATGGCCTGAATCTGCTTCGGATCTGCATCCTTAACACCAACACCAAATGGTACAACTCCATCTGTCTTCAGTGCACCAGCAGGTTCCTTTACATTGTCCCTGGATCTGCTTCCAGTCAGAACAATAAGAAACTGAGGGACATGTCTGGCAGACCGGCTACCATGCCTTTCAGACAAAATGGTGTCTTTCATATATCTCAGAGCTGATCCCGTGTTCAGGCTACGTCCACCAGCCAGTCTCATTTCGTTGACAGCTCTAATCACCTCATCTTTGTTTTGGTATGTGTTAAGGTAGAAACTTGGGGTTGGCCTCTCACTGTGTTGAACCACAGAAACTCGTACCTTGTCAGCTCCAATGTCAAGTGGCTCAATAACTTTAATGATAAAATCCCGGATGTAGGGAAAGTCTGCTCTAACATTGTCTGTGCCATCAATGAGGAAGGCAACATCCCTCTCAACTCCGGTGACTGTGGGATAAGAAGAGATAATGCATTATTGCTGACAAAATTTTCAACATGGATGTTCTTATATTACATTAGTTTCTTAGAGCTGCAGCAAATAACTCACCAGTTTCTTCGGGGAATGTTGTCACATCTGTATCACCAACCACTGTTATCAATTTTGGCATGATTTGATCAGCCAAAGCTGGTAAATCAGAGAATCGCCCTTCGTGGTAAGCCAAATCTGGGACAAAGGCCACAGTTCTGAGGACAGACTCATCTGCTTGTCCAGAACTGACTGTGAAGGTCAAAACACCAGCCAGAGCCAATTTATCAGCGACACTTCTTATCTGATCCTGGGCTGGACCACCTGTAATAAGCACCAGCACCTGCTGGACACCCTGTCTCCGGCGAGACCCAGTTGATGTCTGGAACATGTTGGCAAGGGCATATTGCATGGCAGCGCCAGTGTTCAGAAGTGAGCCTCCAGTTGGCCTGAGTTGAGAGATTCTATTCACAACATCTTGCCTGGTGCCATAGCTGTTCAGATAAAATTCAATTTTTGGAACCTCTGCAAACTGGAGGAGACCAATCTGCACTCTGTCAGGACGTACATCCAGCAGATTGACCACATTGATCATGAAGTCTCGCACATGAGGAAAGTTACTGCTGCCAACGTAGGTAGAGCCATCAACAAGGAAGACAATGTCACGGACAACTTTTTGGGTCTGCACGGTGGTTATTTCCACAACTGAGGAAAAACACAAATATGAAAAGTCACTGTCTGTGTTATAACTATACAATATGTTTGGCTGTGTGAGTACAGTTGGTATTTCACATTGTCCACAAAACAAACTGAGAACACTGATGAACTAATATCCACTGATTCTCAAATGATATTCAAAATGTCTAAATTAGTGAAGTGGCATTGTGTTATAAAGTTAATACTTTTCTGTGGGCTACTACAGACAGGTAAATAACAAGTGTTACAGTAAAGTACTGCCACTTTCATTTTTAATCCTACATCCCTTTGCTAAAATTCCTCTTGTTTGGCTTTAAATGTCAAAAGTAATCCTGATGATTTGATGAAAAAAATGTGTTTTTAAATATTTGTGACTTGCTTACTTAAATCATTATGTAAAACAATAGTATGTCATTAGTACACCATGGTAGCTAGAAGATAAAAATTGTAGTAGGAGTCTGAATCCGAATAAGTTTAGGATAAAAGAGAAACCTTGATTTGATATTCACTGTAAAAATTACCAGTATCATTTGTAAAAACTTCACTCAACATATTTTGCTTGGCCAAAATTATATGAAATTTGGGGATTAATACCATTTTCCATATATAAAAATATATAACCCCCCTGCCCCCTTTAGGTGTTACCTGTATCAGTGGGTCCTTCAGTCACCAGCCCCCCTGCTAGAGTTGAGAGTGCATTAGTGACTTGCATTGGGTTTCGAAGCAATATGCGAAAATCCTTCAGCATGAACACAACGCTATCAGTGAATGCAATCTTTTTCAGCTCCTCCTCCTCAGCAGCCTTGGAGCCAGCAGCCAGAGTCAACACCCCCATCTGCTGCAGAGACCTGGCTGGTTCTTCCACACTGTCACTGGACTTTTTACTGGTCATCAGCAGTAAAAGCTGGGGAACCCCATTTCGAATTCGACTGCCCTTCTCAGGTCGTAACATGTTTGTCCGCACAAAGTCCAAGGCTGCCCCAATGTTGACTGTCTGTCCAGGTCTTGCCCTGATTCTTCCCAGTGCAGAAGTTAGTGATTCCTTGGATGCATGGGAGTTCAGATCCATCTCAAGGCGGGGAATGTTGCTGAACTGGGCTATACCAACTTGCACTTCATCTGGACCAATCGGCATGACGCTAACAAACCGCTTGATGAATTCACGAATTGAATTGACGACCGTTGAGCCCATTGTGCTGTCAATGAGGAAGATAATGTCTCTCTTTTCAACTGCCAAGGCTGAAAAGAAAAGAAAAACATTTATGCAAGTGTAATGTTTTCCTATCTGCATTGTAGTCAAACAAACCCTTCAGTGTTATCCTACTGTTACCGAAGATGAGTGAACAAAACTTTGCAGATTAGAGACTGGCTTGGAAGCAGCATTAGTTTCTTTGGTTCCATTTCTACTGGTCAATATTATGTTGTGTCTTTTGGTCCACCAATTTATCAAAACTGATTTAGTATATAATTATATAATATAATGACTGAAATCTTTCCTAAATCCTTTTCTTTTTTCTATTGTTGTGTAACTATATTCAAATGTCATTTCAGTGTAATTTTTTTCCAAGTATGAACTCATGTTTTGAGTAAAATAGACATCTTAGTGGCCTCACCAGGTTTTCCCTCAGTCCTGTTACCCCAACACATTCTCTCCTCTAAAAAACATTATTCTTTAAGTCTTTCATTTCTGGTATACTATGTGACAATATTTCATATATTCTATAATTTTATGCTGAAAACTAAGTCCTTATCAGTCTAATTTTTAAGTTTTAGATTTTAAATGACATTTAAAATCACTTTTTTATTTTTGAATACTGCACTGTAGTCAGTCAGCGTCTAAGTGCTGCTGAAAAGCCATAGCACAAGTACAAATACCAATCAATTTCTGCATATTTCCACCTACTTCTTTAATATCAACACTTTTTTAGTGGACAGAATTATTTGACATGAAATGAAAGATGATTTTTAAATGACATGGGTTATGGTAACAGGACTGAGAAAAAGTTGCCAAGATGGACCATTACATATTTTGAATAGATATTATTAAACAATATATGTTATTGGATTCAGCATTAATAAAATGACGTTTATTTGGGAAGAGTTTTAAAAAACAAATGGCACCTCTATGAAATGACTCAATTAAGGTTGCTTAATGCAATACTGCGTTTTAACTAACAGTTAATTAACAGTTAACTAATTATCAATTGACAATAAAGTTACATTTATTAAAATAAAGTATAAGTTATGCTGTTAGTAAGTAGATAACAGTTAATTAACTGCTGGGGTAGTTCATCATTCCAATAACTAGTGTTAATGTATCTGTATTGTGAAATGCTACAGTTTATTTTAATGTAGGAAGTTAGAACTGGGTGCTTCTGTGAAACTGGGTTTATTTTGGTATCTGACACTTTGCCAGCTTTTTTAGACCCAATAATAAAAGAGATATTTAGACATATTTCCCCCCAGGATGTACCTAATGATGACTTCAGATAAATACAAAAAAATTATACTCTTGCTCTGAGCCATCCCATAATTAATGATTTTTTAATAAAATACTGGGGCCAAAAATTGGGACACGAAACACTACCTAAGTGTCAGTGCATTTAGATCTGGAAAACATGGCAATAAATCGTCTTATATATCACTATAAATAAAGACACTGTGTAAAATTTGACGATCCTAGTGGTTTTTCTAATCCAGACATGCAGGTTTTTCATGAATTTCCGTCTCATTCCAGGTTTCCGTGTGTAACTCATCGTGTCCACTGGCGTTACATGTGGAACCTACCCATTTAAGCGCAAATAAATCACGAGTGATTTTACAACAGCGGTTATTTTTATGAAACACTCTGCCTTGTATTTTTAGTTTGATTCCCAAAATGTACCTGTGAGAGAATAAAAAGATATTTTAAAAAGTAGCGTGTTATTTTCGTTTCCTTTTTACCGTGTTACATATAGATTTTTGTATAAAAATTATATAAAAATGTGTTTTATCTGAAAAATAGTTTCTCTTTCATCTCAGTAAATATATATATTGTTCAAATAGAACCTAAGTTCTTCCAAACTTGCTTCATAACATTAGTCTACATCTGGTTTGAATTTTTAGTCCCTGTGTCCTGTTTTTAGGACCAGTTTCATAGAAGCACCCGACTGCAAAAAGGCGGAATAAGTCAAAATAAGAAAATATTCATCTGACATGACTAATGCTGTGATATGAAAAGGCTGCTGGTTCTGCAAATTTGTCTAAAAACATCAACCCTTTGAGCACTTTTATGTAACTGAAATAATGTTAAAATTACTTGTCAGGGACCCTCAAAGATCCCCAATAAAAATGGTTCCAACACTATTTTCAAGTCAACTTGATATGGAATGAGGCTTTTTTGATAAATAATCTATACATTTGTCAAAGCTTAATCATATGTACTTGCCCAATTGTGTAAAAAATGTTGCTTTAGTATGTTTCTACACATATACAGATAAATGTCATTAGAATTCAGAATTGAAGGATCTGCTGCTGTTGTTTTTCTTTGCTTTTCTGTTTTATTGCATTACATGGTTAGAGTGGAGTTTGCATGGTGACCTCTCTAAGTTTTCAGGTTTTAAATGTATGAAAAGTGTTTTTGTTAGAGTTATGGATTAGTTTGTGGTCTGGTTTATATTGTTAAATATATTATCACTCACTCTGATGTCTTTTTCAACCCAAACCAAGTGTTTTTCAGTGCCTAAAGTCAACCTTTCAAATGGTTTAATACTTACATTTTTACTACTTTGACCACTGTTCACTCTAAGACTTTATTCTCTATGTGTGTGTGTGTGTGAGAGAGAGAGAGAGAGAGAGATCACCATGGTCATAATACTGCTTCATAAAATTGTTGATATAAAATTTTTTTTTTGTTTTTTTTTTGTTTTGTTTTTTTACGAATATCAACATTCTTTGTCTTTTTTGGGGTTTGAAGAAACATACAACGGCAGCATTTTATTCTATTTTCATTTCTGTGTGGATTAAAATGAATGCAGTTTAATGAACTCTGTGGACAAAAATTGAAAATAGGAAAAATAAAATAATGTAATTATGTTTTGCTTTTTAAACTTCATCAATATAGAAATTAAGAGTAACTTAGTCAGAGGCAAAAAACACTTAAAGTTGCTGTGTGCAGTATATAGTGACACCTAATGGAGAAGCTGCGGAGTGCACCACTCTGTCCTTATCTAGTCTTGATTTTAAAAAAGCATCCTAAATCCCCCTCAATCTTACACACTGGACATTTAAGTGCACAATACTAATGAAATTTAGTGTCATCCATTTATGACTACATTTGTCTTATCAGGTTTGGGGATATACCAATTACATGTTAAGCATAATCACAAATTATATTAAACTACATTAAATTCACTTTGTGCTCTCTAGAGTTTTTAATATACAAAGTCCTTATCACCAACCACAATGTCCCGCCAACATTAACAGAGGAGTTACATACCTTCCATGAACTCATTCTGAACTATAATGGTGCGCTGGACAACCCCGTTAATGAATGGCAAGAGCTGGTCACCCATGTTTGCCACTGCACTGAACTCAGGGGCTGACAGGACAAAACTTGGATCTGTAGCAACTGCTTCCAGATCTGCAGTGGTAGAATCACCAATCACCACACCAAATGTGATGACACCAGCCCTCTTAAGGGACCGGTCACCAGCACCGGTATCATCGGTGGACTGCCCAGCACTGATAACCACCAACATCTGGGGCACACCCTCATCTGCCCTGCCCCCAGTTGTTGGGCTCAAAAGGCTCTCAGCCACTTCTTCCAAGGCCGCCCCCAGGTTAGATTCAGTGCCCCCTGGGTAGGCGAGGCCCTTCACTGCTTGCAGGACTGATGTTTTGCTGTCAAAGCTATTTAGATAGAACTTAATGTCTGGGCTGCTGTTGTACAGGGCCAAGGCCACGCGAATTGTGTCTCTGCCCACATCAAGGAGCTCAATGATTCTCAAAGCCAAATCACGCACATAGGGGAAGTTTGCTGCTCCAACGTTCTCTGATCCATCAATTAAGAGTACTAGGTCAGCTGAATCTTGTGCTTTAAAGAGAGAGAGAGAAGACAAAACAAAATGGAACTTGTGAAAGCGTTAACACAGTGAGACAGAGACAAAGAATTCCATCAGAAAACTCGTGCTAGCATGTCTGTTCACGTGTCGAGTAACATTCAAAGTGAACACATCAATAACAACATTAAAAAACACATTATACTGCATGTAGGCTGAACCAAAGAGATATCCTATAATATATAAATCTGGTGTAAATGAATTAAATGATTATTTAAGTTGGTGTATCATATCTAGTGCACAGTCTAGCATGTCAAGAGGAAGTGAGCCTGTTTACATGACCATAAAAGTCCGAAAACTGGAAGTGATCAGATAATTGTAATAATCAGATCTGACACATTTACATGCACTTAAGAAATGCGATAATCAAAAAACCCTGTTTAGACGCTCCAGTCCATTATCTGTTTCTTTTAGTACATACATAGTGGGGGTAGACTCTAACTTCCAGTTGTCTTTTATGTTTGACTATGTACCTTCCGTTCTCTATGATTTGAATTGTGTTTACACATGCGCAGACGTAAAAGAACTAAATAAATCAGATTAACCTGTAAGACATCGGAGTACTGAGGAGAAATCCAGGTGTGCTAATCTGATTTCTCATAATCAGATTACTGCTGTTATCTGATAAAATATACCAGATTATCCTGTTTACGTGATCACTTGAATAATCGGACAACTCCAGAAATCAGATAATGATCGTGAGATGCACATGTAAACAGGCTCAATGATGTAAATCAGCTGATACACCACATGCCAAATATATCTTTGTTTTATATATATACAGAACTAAGCAACAATAAGTAAGGATGTTAAGTTGCCTTAATGAGGCACATGGGGTATTTAAAAGATTCAGGTAATTTAAAATAAAGGTTTAATGTTGGGATATAATGTAAATACATTCAAAAGGGAAATAAGGACAATTGCCTTTACGTAGCCTTTAATATTAAAAAAAGACTAACCTGAAAACCTTAAGCTCTACCACAATCTGTCATTATTAAATGTACTGTATATGGACTATTCCAAACTCCACTGAGTTCAGCCAGACCATGCAGACTCATGTTACAGACTTCAGATACAGTGACCAGTCATGACTCTGTGGCTCATCCTTGGTGCCTGCAGGTTTATACAGTAGTACTTATTACGTGTTATTCTATAGGCAGTCAGCATATAGGTGATGTATTCAGCCTATCTGATCTTGGATCATCATTATATGGCAAAATGTTACTTTTTGTACTAATTACTTGACATTTCTTGACATGTATACTGTATAAAAATGTACTTCCCCTGCAGGTCAAAGATGAGCTCGGGCAGATTCATCACTGTTTCAAAATACAGAATACTGCACATATTTTACACAGATAGACATATATGTGACTTATACACACATACAAACGCAAGGCACATAAGCAGTAGTGCATGGTTAGCAATTGTTAAAAGCTCACTGATTGAATTTGAGATGTTATTTTTAAAATGGAAAGTGATTTAACAGGCTGTGTCCCTTTCCAAAGAGCATTGTTGTAAATCTGTAAGGTTTTTATTTGTGTTGTTACAACCACATATATGAAAGCATTGGGAAAATAATGTAAATTGTTGATTAGTTTAAGATTTTGATCTGTCTTTGCACAGGCATATAAAGTATGTACATATGCCCTTATTCCAAACTAAACTATCTGAAGAGTTAAGTAGTGACAATAACATGCAGATCATGTTGTGATTTATAAAGCATTAGGGGCATAATAAATGTGGCAAAATGTGGTGTTAATGTTGCAGGTGGATAGTGAAAGGTTATTGTGGTTAAAATATACTTGACTGGGTTAATAATAAATCAAGTCATGGCCACATGTGCAGCATTTACACATGCTGACACATTAGTATAGCAGTGACACTGGTCCCATTTCATTACCTGTCCCTCTTCCAGCCACAGGGGGATCATTTACCACAGGAGCACCCCTGGACTGGGTTACTGCACCGCAAAGCCCCACCACTAAATCTTGGATTATGTCCCTCAAGGTTAGGAAAGAGTCTACATTGAAAACGTGAGTGTCATGGGGTTTGCTAGCCATCTCCCTGAGCTCCCAGTCCACTGCGTCCTGAACTCCAACCGTAAAGACTTCCACGCCTGCCAGATGCAGCACCTTAGCCGGCTCGGATACATCATCCTGGGAGCGCCCATCTGTTAGCACCACCACCATCTGAGCTACTCCTTCACCGGCACGGCTGCCTGAAGCACTGTTCAAGTGAGTACGAATCAGGAAATCCAGGCCCAGGCCGGTCAGGGTGCCCCCGCCACGATAAGACATAGCTTTGATGTGTGCCAGAACTCCCTGTGGTGTTGGGTAGCTGTTGAGCTGGAACTCAGTTTCAGGCCTGCTATTGTACTGCACAAGGGCAAACTTAAACCTCTGCCCTCCAGCCTCGTGCAGTGCTTTTATCACGCTGTACAGAAAGTGTCTGACATGCTCAAAGTTCTCTTTTCCCATACTCCAGGATGAATCCACTAGAAAGTACACATCAGCTGCCAACCCTTGCGCACAATCTTTAAAAGAGAAAACTTGGTGTTTTGAGTGCAGAAGTGAACACCAGTGAAAAGATGCTTCATATTTGGTACCAAAATGGTTTTGGTTTGTTTAAATTGTTGCAAAGTTCAACCATAATGTTTAGATTATTTTCATCTAAAGCATTTATCTGGACATATTATCTACAAGAGCCTCCATTTGATCCCACTGCACCTGTGTTTACATACCCCATTCAGATTCATGTTTAGATAACAATATTTTAGCAACAGTGTTTATTATTTATTATATTCAAAGCATGAATTTACATATTATGAATGAATATCATGAGCAATATAAATAAAGAAATACATGCTTTTTTAACATCAGAGCTAAACCTCTCCATAATGATCTAACCCTTCTGATAGTAGCTGAGATGAACTTAGATCAACTTACCTTCCTGAGCTTCAAGTCTGGGGAGGAACCCTGTAAACAGGACCCCCAGAAGGGCACATAGCGGTAAAAGCCAGTGCCTCCTCATCTTCAATTACCAAAGCAACAAAAGAACACCTGGGAAACAACAAACAGAAAACTGCTGTTAGTTTGACAACTAGACTAAATGACACTGCCATAGGCAGTGTGCTTGCCAGAGGCCTTTGAAAGAGAACTTTGACCTTTATTTTCACACTTTAAAATCTGATACTAGTCGTTTTTCTCATCTCAGTCAAAAATTGGGAATTTTGAAAATCATGACCTTCAGAATTTCAAGATCAACAAAATTGATACCAAATGAAAGACCACATGTGACTTCTGATTAGTTGATAATACTATGTTAGTCAATATCTGCCATCATTTCACAGTCATTTTGTGAATTTACACACAAGTGACATGCAAACTTTCAACCATTACAACTCAGAAACCGGAAGAGATAGAGGAAAGCTAAAAGAACACTATGTCCTCTTTTTCCAAGCTGAACATTGTGGTAGAAATCGTATTATTCTATCTTAAACAGTTGAAAAGTTATAAGTGAATGGAAATTGCAAAAAAGTGCCAAAAATATATTAGCGATATTATCTGCCATTCTTTTGAAACGGGAAATGATACGGAAAAACAAAAAAATATGTTGTCCCCTACTTTTTCACACTTTATAACATGGTACTAGTCATTTTTCTCTATCTGCAAAACTGAGAGAGTTATGAGTGAAAATGGAGTATCTTGAAGATCATGACCTTGTGTATGACCTTTCTAGGCCATCCAAGGTCAACAAAAATTGTACCAAATGAAAGGTCATATCCGACTTCCTATAAGTCGATAATACAAAGTTAGCCAATACCCGTCTTAGTTTTCAAGATAGAGGTCATTTTCTGAATATGCAAATTAGGCACTTGACCCCAACTTTGGCCTATATCCCAGCTGTACTTTGGCCTACCTACTATTGCCAACAACCAATCAGGCCAACTAGAGACCATGGCCAATCATTTGGTTAGGGTTTGATATCAATAATGCTTGAAATGTGACCACTAGAGTGCATACAGACAAACAGACAGACATATGAACTGCCCAATATGCTTGCCCTCTGGCAAACATTTCTACTACAATGGATTTATTTCACCATTTGAAGGCAATGCAATTAAGCTGTGAACACAACATTGACACACCATCTTATCAATGGTCAGTTTTTCTCACCAATCCTGTTGTGTATCTTAGATAACTAGAT
Organism: Apogon hyalosoma; assembly: GCA_037367295.1. Lineage (NCBI taxonomy): Eukaryota > Metazoa > Chordata > Actinopteri > Kurtiformes > Apogonidae > Apogon > Apogon hyalosoma. Next base: position 6,561,369 of record JAPQRP010000016.1, on the reverse strand, counting down.
ACATTTTCTTACTCATGAAACTCTAGCAAGAAATCTTTCATAGTCTCTGCTTCTATAAACCAATTAAATTAAAGTTTACATACATATCCATCCAGACACGTGTAATATATGTAGTGATGGCTTTGATAGTAAGTGTAGTTTTCAAATTAATGATTGAATTGACCATTATTTATGGAACACTGTAGGGGTGGGAGTAGGTCACTTTCATGTCTTAACCTTCGAGTCTCAATATGTAGGTGTCTGTGTTAAACACTATACAACTGAGCACTGGCTGAAACTCAAGATCAACGTTGTCCAGGTTAAGCAAGTGATGAGTCAAGTCATATGAACTTCTGATCATCGGCTCTACATGAAAAGTTGAGCCATTGATCCCAAATCAAAAAAGAACAGTAATGTTGAATGGTGCTTAACCCATTAAGATCCAAATATACACCAGTGACCAAAAGCATTTAATGATCTAAAATGTTTAATAACCTTAGAGCCACTAATTCTATCACTACATGTCAATAATTGGTGTAAAATGCTGTTTCCCATCTTTTCATAGTTATCAGATATGACCCATTTGGACGTTCAGAGGAGTAGTGAATGTGGAAACGCCGTCATCTTCTACAACACTGATTCAACACTAATATTCATGAAGTTTGATCAATGACAGTGGATGGAGACACTTGGTTTATGTTCAATTAATGATAGATTTTACTGAAAAAGTCACTTTTCCTCAAGTTTTCTCTGTTTTTTGTATAGCCATCAAATGTAATCTCAGCATGATTAAAGTACATGATCACTAAAATAAATTTAGAAAAATACATGATTTTCACTGAAAAAAGGCAAAATGGAGAGGATAATATTATGATGAATGGTGATAAATCACTTAAGAAAGGTTAAATAGAGAGAAAAAAAAAATTGGGAACTGCCACAAAAGTAGCACTGGGTCTTTATGGGTTAAAGGTGGCTCAGTGGAATACTAAGTCTGAGTTCATTCAAATTTTTTCCCCTGTGTGTGTCGAATAAATCCAAAATTCTAAAAATTGTGACTTAAGTCTAACGTAAGTCATGTGACTCAAGTCCCCCACCTCTAGAATATTACGATCTCATAATTTTCCAAAGTTGATCTTTGACATTTTACACAGAAAATGTTAATACCTTGTCAACAATATGTTTTGTGAATTCCTGCAGTGTCAACCTTTCACCACCAAATCATCATAATCACTTGATCATATCACCATCAAATTATGTCAGCTTCTAGTCCTAGTGAATATGTTTAAATTGGGGAAAAAGATCCATCAGGTGGATGGACAAACTGAAAACATAACATACTAATACAATTCCTCCTATGCTAATTATATATTTTTGAAGACTGGCGTTACTTTACATATCAAGCCCTTTTCAGGAGCTACGCAGGTTTTGAATAAAAGGCTGTTTTCTTCTGTAGAAATAGTAGTAATGTGGGAGGAGCAGCGATAAGGAATGCAGTAGTATTATAACTAGTAAAGAAAAGTAAATCAAATACCTCTACCTTTTAGGTTTTGTTCATGCAACTAGCATCCCTTCCTGCATAAGTTGTAGCATATCCCACTATATCAGCGGCTTTCTGAGGGGTGGGAGTGATGAAAACCACCTGTTTCAAAACCACCAGTCGATGTGCCGTAGTAATTAATTCTGCTTGGCACACATTGAATTTTCCAACTTACAAAATCATGTGTTCTCATGAGGGGTGTTGGATTAGAAACTCCTGTTTCACAGCTGAGAAATACATGACAGTATGTTTTCTGTTCAGCCACATTTCCCTAAATTATGACACGGAAGCGGCATACATGGCTGACTGCTGTTTTAGCTCATGGACAAAGTGTGTATGCACAGTAGCTGTGTAAGGCTGACGAGGAAGAAGTTACATTAAAAATGACTATGACCGTCAGTCATCTAACCTTATGAAATATCACAGCTCGTTTATGTTAACATAAACCATGTTATACATCTGAGGAAAACACATTTCTAAAAGTTACAATTACATGTTGGTTAACAGCCTTTTTCAGTTGTTGTTACTTAACGGTTTTATGGAACCCTGTCTCTAAGCTCAGGTTTGTTTTATAACAGAGGAAGTATAAGGCAAAAATGCTTGTATTGGGCATCATTTAAGCATTTTCTCATGTCTGTGGCTGAAACAAACTACATCAGTTTAAATGTAATCCTCATCCTAACCCTTACAGTGAAACTGGCCACTTGGTGACATAGGGATGTGAACTCTAGAACTCCTCCCTCTGAGTGTCAGACACTCTATTTGACATATTGGAGATATTTTGTAATTATAACAATCGTATGGGATTATACTTTTCCGTTCAGGATTATATTTATCACTCAGAACTTTATGTTTCAGATCTATAAAGATCTGTAACAAGTGTAATTTTGGATATTTGTAATTTCAATAGAATGGCACATTCTAACAGGAATATTGTAACTCCATTTCTAGTACATAACTGTATAGAATTGTTTACTGTTTATTTATTTATTTCTTTTTTCTTGTTCTTGAGTTGCTTTCTGTGGGTACTTTAACTGTGTTAGAATAACTGTGACACACAAATTAATAAAGTATTTCTGATTCTGATACAATGTTGCATTTGTCTTCACAAAGATACAAATCTAAAAGCACCCACATCCATAAATGTCTAACTTATTAAACAGCCCATCACTCAGAAATGAAGTCAGAAAAAGACAACACAAAAGACATTTCACTAGGTACCTCATAGATTGAAATAGCTGCCAAAGTAGGAGCACAAAAGCATTTACAATTAAATTGAAGAAAACCCCAAACTGCAAAGCTCTGATCTAAGAAAAACAAATGCCACCCAAATGAAGCCAGACCTCTGACTGGGAGTCTCTGGCAGACTCACCACTGTGCAATTAAAAGACACACAAACACACACATAAAAAACACTCAGACATCCAACATGCCTGAAAAATAAACCGACCTCTGATTATTCAAATGAAAAGGGATTACGATTAAGCTAATGATGGGGGAGTCAAAGTAGAGTCCATAAGTCCCACAGACGTCCCTGCATCAGCCCCAGCTCCTGCTCACAGACACACTAAAGTCTCTGCAGTTGTGGCAGCTTTTATGAGCACTGTGGGGAAAGCCGTGTTTGGACAATTAGACATTTATGAGGAAGAAAACAGAGGATTTTGTAGAATTTGCCAGAAGGTTGTATTTCCTTGAGCCAGAACAAAATTGTTTTGTTGTGCACTTGTGATGATGGAAAAAGGTGCCATGGATACAGGAACTGTAAATAAAAGACATTTACTGACGCCCTCTACTGGACAATGAGATATAGCATTATGAATAGGATTTAAAGTGGTTTATTTATTTATTTATTTATTTATTTTTTATAAAGTTCATATTAAACTTACAACAGAAGAGTTTGCGAAGTGGAAGGAATATAAACAATATTTACCAATATAACATTTTTTAAACTGTTCTGTGTACATTAGTTTGCATTTTTGAAACAAGTGTTTTTGCTTCATTTATAAAGAATTACAGATGTTTGTTCATAACACATGCCTACAAATTGGTTTTATAACCCCAACTGAAAACATCACCATGTACATATTCTAGACTATTTTTCCATACATGCACCTCAGTTTTCTTTTGCCAGTTTGCCAAGGGGTGAAGGATCACATTATGACCAGGACAGGAAACCATGACTAAGACAGGCATGTAGGAACCCCATGCACTGCAGAAACACATCCGAAGCAAGTAGCTGATGCATTACATTCTACTCTGAAGGTATTTAAATGTTAGTGTTGTAACTTAGAAAATATTAATTATGGAGTATTATAATTAATGTTAGCTTCTGTTTGCATCAAACTCTAACTTAACACTATGAAATTTCACTAAAGTCACAAAAGCGATCATGGATAGTGACTGAATTCAGCCGTCCACACATGCCGTCACTATCCAGATATAGGGCTTTAATCACTAACTTCCTTCATTTCAAGGAAATCCAAGCTCCCTTGGACTCTGCAACAGATGTTTGTGTTCTGTGCTGGTGCTCATGTGATTTCAGGTCACTCAAAAGCCACTTCTCTGCAGAATGTGCTGGAGTTGGCCAGTGTGTCAACACTATGGCTTCCCCTAACCACTGGAGAAGAAAACATAGTAGCACAGTGGAGCCCTACACTCGCTTGCAGCAGTCAAAACAATGGCAGCGTCAACGATTAAGTTGAGGAAATTATGACAGAAAGTATAAATAAGTTTTCTCCAAATCCTTTCACAAAGTTAAAGCCACATGCACTAGTTTTTAGCCACTTGGGGGCAGCATGTCTGAGTTTGGGTCAAATGTGTTCTCAAACAGTCGCTAACTCATCTGCCCACTATTTGCTGGTCATCAAATACAACTTACAATGTAATAGCTACAACTTCAGTTTGACAATGCACAAAAGGAATGTCAAAAAAGTAAAAAAAAAAAAAAAAAGTGTCTTGTCCATCAAAGAGAAAAAAGAAAAGTAAAAATACAAATGTATTTTTCAGTAGTAAATTAATCTAATTTTGATGATCTTTAAATGTATTTTTTTCATAATCAAACCAGTACCAACCTAAACCTTAACTTAAAACAATGATTTGCATAAAATTCCAGCAAAGGAGCTCATTTTAAGGCCAGATTCCATACACAACTTCTCAGGTTCAGAGTATTAAGTCTAAATATCTGTGTTCTTCTTTCAGTTTACACCATTTGCACCATATACTCCAGTGCACAGTTTCAAAAATGTCACTCCCCATTTTGTGTCTTTTTGCTGCTTAGCAGAGCAAAAACTAAAAACATGATAGCATTTATCATCCATGAATAATTACTTCTACTAAATGTTTAATCCCTGCAAAGTCTAACAGGGGGCTTAGCTTAGCTTAGCTTAGTTTGTTTTATCTGCTTAGGAGATCATACTGCCCTGTTTACGACATATAGAAGTAGGTCTTGCTTGGTTTGTATTATTTTTAGTTAAATGTCAGTTTGTATTTTCAGGAGATTCATGCTTCTGCAGTGCACGCCATGAACACTGAAGAGCCACTGCAGCTGGACCCCACACACTCATTTATTGCAAAGACCACACACACACACAAGCACACACATGCATAAACACCTTCATAGACGCTAACAGCGCTGCATAACAACCAGCAGCGTCTGAGGTACACACCAGAGGGATTAATTTCAGCTAACACCAAGAAGACTTCCTCCATCAGCGGCTCAGCCATTTGACTCAAATAAAAGCTGTTAAACGTGTGGTTGTGCAGGTTTACAGACAGCATGATTACATTTTAGAGCTGTGTTACAGACACATACTCCCTGTCTGATACTTTAACAACATCAATCCTGGGTGAAAAAACATTACATGACACATTTTCCAACAACAGAAAACTGCACGTAAGCAGATGGGGATGAAGATCCAGCTGCATTGATGTTGGCAACTATAATCACTCTAATGAAACAACATCATATCCTACTTTAAACGCCAGAGGGCAATGAATTGGATTCCTATCACTCACAGATGCTGCTTGATATTTCAGTTTTTAAATAACTGCATCATTACACATACATATAAATGTAGACATTGAATTACTTTGTTGTCAAGTTTACACTAAAATGGAATTTGTTCAAGATAATATGTATATAATATGCAAGTTTAAGTTGAAAACAGTGACAGCTCATGTAATGTTTTAGAACAAAATGACAACCTGGTCAAATTTATCATCATTTGATCATTCATCAGAATTTTTGTTTACGCACACACAATATATATGTATATATATATATATATATACATATATATATATTAATTGCTCAGGTCATAAGGGATGTTTCTACACTAAAAGAGTGCTTATACACAGGGAAAAAATTAATTTCAGTAGTGAAAATGCATTATCTCTGGAAGAATTATCCCCTTTTTCTTTCTTTTTTTTTTTTCTTTTTTTTTTTTTTTAAAAATATG
>JAPQRP010000016.1:6491589-6513448 GCA_037367295.1 Apogon hyalosoma | reverse complement strand
TATATATTCATCACAAATCAGAACAAACAATCCACAAGTGAGACATAAAAACTGGTTAATACTTCACTTGGTTGAAGTTGCATCTGCACAGGTCGCTGGCAGCAGCCAGAAAACTGGGATAAGATGCCACCTGCATGGATCATCTCCCCACCATCCACCCAAGTAACTAAGCAACTTATTTTCACACACACATTTTCATTATTTTTCAGTGATGTATCATGTATGTAAATATGAAGATACGGTAACACAAGCTGCAGAAGCTGAGATTAGGGATGAAAACACTAGAATCTGACAATACACACTTCTTTCTGCAGCTCTCACCACGTCAAAAGACTAAAAATAGGTAAACCTGGAGTTGTTTCATGTCACTGTGGAAAACAGAAGCCAGTTTTTCAAGCTTCCAATGATCCATTTACCATGCCAATGCAATCATTTCTTAAATACTTTCACATGCAATAAGAAAATAAAGGAAATATGTGCACAGTCTTAAAAGACTCATAATAAAACTGAACTAAATGAGCTGTAAAGGTTAGAGTCACTATTTAGTCTGACCCTTGTCCCCATGACAACAAATAGCACAAACAATTAGAGACATCTGACATGTGTCGAATGAAACCTGGTTTAAAACATCAGAAAATTAAGGCAATAAATCTCATATAGGGTTAAAGGCATGTTGCATGCAAAAGCAGGTTACTCTACTAAACCAGAAAACCTAATGCTGGTGTAGGACTTTTGCACAGTAATATATATGTGTGTCTCAGGATTCACACAAAATCTGGAAAGTGCTGACTGCTGCAGTTTGGCATACTTATGTATTTTTGGTCAAGGAAAAGACTAGTGAAAATGACAAGTTGATAGGACCAATATTTTGGGAGATATTAGTAATTTTGGAAGACAATAGCCTTACAATCACATTGCTATGGCCAGAACACTTAGCCAGTGACTGCTGGACAAATACGGTGCAGTATGCACGAATATACAACAGCATAAAAACTACCACATCTAGAACCCGTGGATCCCCACAGGTCAATGTGCTGGTTTATAGCATATGTAATCATTAGAGGAGTTGTATGAAGGATTGTGGCCAAAACTGGTACTGCAGTCACATTCAAAATACTGTCCAGCGTGGTATCCCCTCCCCCTCCTCCAGACTAGGGGTTGCCAGATCCAGCATGAGCATCTACTACAAGGAGCTACCATGGCAAGTGACAAGTTCTACACTGGTATTTATTTCAGACCGTGGTCTCTTCACCATGTGGGTCTCACTGGGTCTCCTCTACATATCCTTGTTTTGTTTCTCACGATGTATTTGGGAATAAGAGCCCTTTTAAGTTTAGTAACGTCCGACATTTGTAATCAGAAATGTTCCAGATGCAGCTCAGTGGGAACTGGCAACCTGGATGAACAAACACTACTGACTTTGTGATTGGGAGATAGGTGATGGGTGGAGCATCAGACCAAAACACAAAATGACAGCATAAACATTACTTATGGGCTGACATTTAACTTTTCAAATGTAAATATTCTGGCAGGACTACTACTGTCAGTGATATTAGTATTTCAAATGAACAGGATTCCTTAATGTCTGGTAACATTCAGGGCCATTTTATGATTAATTGGAATATAATTCTTACATACAGCTACTTTAAATTGTGTTTTTTGCTTCAAATTTAAAATGAAGTTCGATATTCAGGATGACTATGTACATTACTATATACTTCAGCAATACTAGTTAAGCTCATGTAGCTTTCTCAGTGTTAAATAACACATAAAGCTGCTAGTGATAATGAAGAATGTATAAGCTAATTATCAAGCTTTTACAGCAAAATTACATAATATAATTATGTGGAAAAAAATAGTCTACATAGTCTAAAAGCAAAAACAGCCTAAAAGAAATCCACAAATTTTACAGAGCATAGCTAACAACAAGCTAGAAACAGCACATATTTTGTAGAGAGACGCTGAAAATAAGTCACATAGCTGTACCAACATCCCAGTCTGAGGTATATTCATTTAATACTCAGACATAAATTTCTGTTTTATCCACATTTCAACTACATTGAGGTTTACACTTACATTCAAATTGCCATTTTGCCACATGTGAAGAACAAGACAGTTTCCAAAAGACACAAAACAAATGTTCATTTATCTCCTTGTCTGCTGGATGTCTAAGTAACTGGTTATGTGCTAATTCTCTAGCCTTAACAGGTCAGTACAGACTGAGTCTCAATGCCCTGAAAGTTGTTCTTAGAGTAATTGCGAACATTTAGTCCCATGACAGGATAAGAAAAGCAACCACTGACATAGTAAAAATAGGTAGGAACAGTTGAGTCATGTTATTTAAACTACTGTCTTTGGAAATAAAACCTAATGGGAGCTCTTTATTCATGGCTGAGCAGGATAAACTTGGGCTAGTACACAACGGCGCTGACAGCCAGTTCACACTCTCAACAATGACATCACATTCCTGCTCGCTGCCCTTCATTGATAGCCTGCTTATGTTGGAGTTTTGTTTAACAAAACATAGAGCCTGATCGCTGTTAGGCTTCTTCTGGCTGAGCCTTCATGCTGCACAAATAGGAAAGAATGTGATGATGAACACAGCTGTTGTCTCTAATAAACTGATGTTTTCCAACTGGGTATTGGAGGAAAGAGGCCACAACAAGAAGTTTAGTGAAAGAGACAGTAAACATTTAGTTTTCTCAAACCCATACAAAGTTTCACTGTATTATAAGGCCTATCTTTTTTTAATACCAAAGCTTGCTTAATGATCAGCTATAGCACACTAGTCTGATGCAAATATCTGTATGGGATTACTTTTACCACAGCATGTAAAGGATTTTTTCTTTGACTATTTTTCAGATCACTTGAAATTTTGCATATTACATAAGTTAAGGCAAACTACTGAGAAACCTGAGTAAAATAACATGCAAGTGGATGGTTTGTCAGAAACAAACATTCACACTCAAAACATAATTAAAAAAAACAGGCAAACAGGGTTCCCACAGGTTTCTACGAGTTCAATTTTAGACTTTTTTGAAACCTTTTTAAGACTACTAAGACAGAATTTAATGCCCGTTTCACAGCCTATTTAAAAAAAAAAATTGTTACTCCTAGAATTCATGAACATTTATTTATTTACTCCAACGCCTTGATTCCCACCGTTCCAAGTCATTTTTCACAGGGGTCTACAATGTTAGCAATTATCTGTTCCTATTTCAATATATATTTTCAGTTTGGAATGGGTGGAACTGAATAGACTAACATTACTTTTTTTGCAGCTTGGACATTTTGCAGACACATTTAAACACAAGTTTATGGCAACATAACTTAAGACCTAACAGCAAATTTAATATACTTAGCGCCATTAAAAATGTCCAAACATGTGGTGTGAGTTCCAGAAACTGATTTGCTCAGGTGCCTATTATATATATGTTGCTCACAAGATGAGTACCACAGTTAACAGTTGTATTTTTTTTCATTCCCAATGCACGTGGTGTTGGTGTTTGGACTAATCCCTTAATGTCGACATTGAGTTGAATCTCTTGTACAGAGTCAGGCTTGACTGGTAACTTTAGCTGTGGTCAATAGCCGATATAAAGGCAGCAAAGAAAACACCCAAATGTTTTTGCTCAAAATGCCACGACTTACGATACAACAGAGAGAACGTGCCATTGGCATGTTCCGCAGGTCTGAGCTGCGGTGAAGTCACTCACCGTCTGTGCTGTCATCGTAGTCCAATCAGTCGTCTGAGTGATCGGATCCTCAGGATAGGATCGTCAGACTTAGTTCCATGCGTCGTCGCTGCACTGCTTGTTTGGAAGACAGAGGTGGACACACTGAAAACTGAATACTGAATGATGACACTTTCAATTTCTGAGTACCTGTATTCAGTGACTGAATAAACGTGTTCAGTTGACCACAATTTGTCCACAGTTCATTCTCTATTGACCAATGCTTCCCTCTTTAATATGAAGGTAACCCCAAACCAGTTCATTTAATGTATCTACGAATATACAGATTATTCTGACCTGTGCATTTTTAATGGCGCTAAGTATACCTTTTAAAGATTTTTTTAAGGTATTAAATGCATATTAGTAAATTCAAGACTTTTTAGACATTTTAAGACCCTGCAGGAACCCTGTATAGAGTCGCACTATTTGGCAAAGATAGCAAATTAACATTTAGTTTAATGTGAAACAGCTTAGTGGACTGCATGTCTGGACTGTATGCAATACATGTCAACAGCACCATTAGGGTCATCATCACAATGTTTTCCACCTCAAGAATGAGTAGAAAAGGTTTGAAATTGACAAAAACACAAAACAAAACAAAACAAAAAAAAAAAAAACACCAGTTTGTTCATGTTGAAGCTGCAAGAACATCAGTGACTAATAGAGACACAGCTCAGGTGTGTAGTATTTCTGTTTACATATTTTCACAATCTGATAGTTTTATGGTTTCACAACAAACTGCAACTTCTTTGATGTGTAAAATGTATTTTTAAACTGACAAACACTGTATGTGTAAATGATGGCATCATTAAAACAGGATTAAAAAAAATACTTGTTTCTCACCAATGACTATATTATTATTACTATTATTATTATTATTATTATTATTATTATTATTATTATTATTATTATTATGCATAATGAGGTCCCATGGGGTAACAACAGAAGAGTTGGGAAGTTTCACCAAGAAATTAACAGCTAAGCCATTGTTTCTAGCTTATTCTTTCAAAATACAATTTTAGTGTAAAATAAAATGATGCTGTGGGTTTGTTTTTCCTCCTCTCCTCCCTAGTATTTGAGTCATCAGCTGCCATTGCCCTCATTACACTTAGCTTTTAATGGTCGGACATCTGGTGGGAAAAACTCCCATCTCAGTGAGTTTCAGGTTTGACTGGTTTGTCAGTAAAATGAAAGGGTTACTTCATTAAGTCCTGCGATTAGGTTTCATCCTTTCCAAGTCAGATCCATCCTCATTATGTATGAATGAAATACAAAAAAAATGCCGGGAAGACCAATAAGGGTAAGATTCTTTATCGAGTCTTGATTTCACTCTAACAACTAGAAGTTTTCACACAATAAAGAAGTTCTTCAGTTGAATGGAACATGTGACAGTGAAAGACTCTATATGTGCTGCACCACCAAAGCTGTGTCCATAATAGGTCTTTGTCACTTGGTCCAAGACAAAAAACTACACTGACAGCCAGCAGTGCCCAGCTGGATGTGTGAAAAAAAAAAAAAAAAGTTTCCAGGATAAAATCTTGGAGGTTTAAAACAGGGGATTCCCATAAAGCTGTTGGCTCAGTAATTCCTGTTAGAAAACACACAAAGAACCTTTGAATCAAGTGAATATCTCTTTTCCAGTGCTCAAGCTTATGCTATGTCACTTATATTTAAAGGATAAATGTGATGCAAGAAGTAGAGTCATGACTACAACATGATCGCATATTAATGACAAAAACAGACTCCACCTCTATAGAGCTTGGAGGAAAAAGAAAACTTTTACAGGCACACTTTATATCTAGCATGCAGAATCATTCGGAATGTGTGCTCGGTACTTTCAGTTGGAGTCCAAGGGAATATGACCATGACTTTCATCACAGCACAGGACTGAAAACAGGCCCACTTCCTGCTTCCCGATGATTGCTTGAGTGGAAAGCCAAAACTCTATAGTGATAAACCAGGAAGAGCCAATCAGCAAGTCCATATCATTCTTGAAAAAGACCATAATCACACTTTAGGAAGGAAAAACAGGCAACATAATGAGGCCAAGCCATAACCAAAACACCAGTATGTGTGCCTCCATATAAATCCACTGTTATCGCAATCTAATCTTCACTTACAGCAATGTCAACAGTCTTTGAGAACCCCAGACATTACAGTTGAAGGTCATACATTTAACTAAGCAAACAGGATACAGGTGAGTGATTTTTGTGGTTTTAATTCTGTTTTAAAATACCCATTGATCAAATTCACTTCTAAAATAAGAAATGTGAAATGCTCAGGAACATAAATGAGCCAAAAAAGATATAGGTGTTCAATATCAGTCCATATTTAGCACATAGTGTGTTATATTTACAGTCTATCTTTAGATGTGTTCAAGATAAACTGCATCATAGACTGAGAGAAGATGAGAGCAGGCAAAAGGCACTGAGTTAAAACTGAACTGTTGGACACTTTTATGGTGAGAATGGTGAACCTTTGCCCATCTTTACTTCTGAGAGACTCTTCATCTCTAAGGCTTTGTTCAGACTGCAGGCAAATGCAGCCCAAATCCGATTTTTTTGCTCATGTGTGACCTGTATCCGATCTGTTAAGGACAGTTTGAACAGCACAAATCCGATTTTTTCAGATCCAACCCAGGCCACTTTCATATGTGGTCCTAAATCCGATACATATCTGATATTTTACAATGTGACTTCAGTCTGAACGGCCAGGTCGCATTTATCCGATCTTTACTTCTTTGAAATGCGACAAACATCACAACTCTACGTCCCAGGAGTGTTACTTTCGTAATCACAGTGCGTGCCTGCATGGTCACGTATTACGTCAGGACCTCTTTTGCACATGCGGGTCACTTCAGGGTCCCATTCAGTTCTTACTCAAAACTGATAGAAGTCGCATTTAATGTGTAATATGAACGAGCGCACAAAAAAATCTGAATTGTGCATCTAGACTAGTCTAAGATGTTCTTTTTGTACCCAGTCATGTAGTTTATTAACCTAATTAGTTGCAAAAGGTTCCTCTGGCTTTTTCTTTTTAGTCTCACTTACTTTTCCAGCCTATTCCAACTTTTTTGAGATATGTTGCTGCTATAGAAGTCAATGTTGCTTTTTTTTTCTTAAAATGGCATATTTTCTCAGTTTAAGCATATGGATTTATGAGGTTTGCAAATCATCTTTATTTATGTTTTACAAAGTATCCCAACTATTTTCAAATTAAGTATGTTGAGGAGATATTGCTTTGTTTATCACAGGGTATTTATTGATTTAATCCTTTATGTTTTTCTGTGTTTTTAATGTACAAAAATTCACATCAGTGTCAACGTCAAGTTACTCTGATTTATTTTCAGTGTCAGGTTTGTTAGTGGCCTTTAGTGCTGAGTTCCTGGTCTAGTGAGTTGAAAGCACTCCACCTCACTAGCTACTAATAAAAGCAACATGCAGGGCCACACATATTGGTACATCCAAAATCAAACAACTTCATAATTGTCTGATTTTAAGATGTTTTTTAGAAAATTTGAAACTTAAAGGTAGCCATCTTTTTAATGTTAGCATGTTTCTGTCAACCACTGGTTCTTAGAAGGCTCACAAAAAGAGCCAACAGAGAATCAGCACCATGTCCATGTTGGAAAATTTGTGTTCTGTTCTGTGGGGAAATGCTTTTTGTTCCAGAGGTGAATTTAACATTGTAGTGGCCACATGATTTAATGACAATGCCATATCCTGGGGTGAGATTCACAGCTCAGACTGAAAATAATGTGGAAGTATCTTAATGTGTAATACTAGTGATAGCCACTAGGTGCTGGTTCCAAAAAGCCCTTGCTTCCATAGACTTATGTGGAACTTCTCACTGAATGAAGTCCATTTTTTTGTTTAGGAGTTATTCTGGTCTCATCCCCATTATTTGGAAATTTTAATGTGTTTTGGTGGTGCAGCTTTACCCCACCCCCCGAAGGGGAGGTGAGGGTATTGTTTTTGGTTTGTTTGTTTGTTTGTTTGTTTATTTGTTTGTTTGTATGTTTGTCAGCAACTTTACGCAAAAACTACTGGACCAATTTCCATGAAATTTTCAAGAAAGGTGCAAGGTGGTCCAGAATAGATCCCATTAAATTTTGGTGAATGTAGGTCAAATGTCAAGGTCAAGGTCACCAAAAATGTGTTTTCGCAATGATAAGAGATAGGGCCAATCAGGTAAAACGTTTGTGAGGGGCGGGGTTTGTTATGCCCGGCACCACTTGTTAAATTATTAATTGGATTTTTGGGACGACAGAAGACTTTGATGTTTGCCATGTCTGAGTTTGATTGATACTCATATGCTGTTGTTATGCTATGGGATATCTTGGATGATCTAGTGGAAGAAATTGCTGAAAATCCAACAGAAAGTTGATGCATATGTACATCTGTTGACACATATGTACAGGGGCGTTGGCTGAGCTGTGAACCATAAGGCGCTCAGTCCAGATTATTCCCCTTCAAAAATATTTAAACCTTTCAAAAATGTACTTCCTCCAACAGTTTCCATGTTTTGTTTTTTCTTTGTTTTTTTTGTTTTTGTTTTTTTTTTGGGGTGGGGGGGTTTGCATGTGAGGGTTCCACATTGCTTAAAAATGTTAAAGTCGCAGAAGGAAGGAAGGGTTTGGATTAGCTCTGCAAATGAATACTCCAGCCATTGGATTTTCTCAACCCAGAGTGAGTTCATATCACATACCTGCTCTATCTAGAATGATACAGGATGGAACATCCACACAGACCAAAACACAATGAAACTTCTACTGCTACTAGTGGTTCACGTCGTCACTGGTGAACCTACATGTTATGAACCCAAATTCCAAACTCAGCAGTGCAGGCAGTAAAAACATAACGCGCTGCACACTTTTAATACCTCTCAGCCAAATACAGTGTGAATAGGAAAACCTTTATTGTCTGTCGGGACAGAAAATCATCTTAGATGTCACTCATACAACAAACACAGAAATGCACAATTCCTTAAAAAAACTAGTGAGATAAAAGAATACTGAAGCATAAACAATTTATACAGAGCTCAAAACTCTAAAATGTGCTACGCAGTAAAGTGCATGTGCCGGAGATCATTTATGAGCTATTGTTTGTTTAAAATGTTGTAAGTTGAAAGTTACTGCCCTATAATTTAGAATAAGAATAAGAATAATGATGATGATAATGGATTAGATTTCTATAGCGCTTTTTTTGGGCACTCAAAGTGCTTTACATTATTATATGACCCATTATTCATTTGCTCTCATACTCCCCCTCTGGTGATTGCATTGTCTTTGTGTAAAACTTATTACACACATATTTGAAAGTACTGCACAAGGCCATTTGACTTTGAAAAAGTAGGTCAAGGTCACCTATTTTCAATCGGCTTCTGCTTCATGCCAAGATGCATCCACAGTATAAATTTGGTGCAGATATCTCAACGCATTCTTCAGATAATGTGATTACGTTGTTGAATGGACAGACAGACGTTCAGACAGACAGATGACAAAACGATTACATTTCCCCTGAGGGTAAGTTGGCCGAGGGGTAACAGTGCAATTCTAATATATTAATAACAATAGATTACATCTGTGAAAACACAAAAGTAATGTTGTATCATCCGGTTAAGTGAATTAAAGACTAGATCACTTATTAGAAGGTCCAAATAAAACAAATGTGGCCAGAATGACTCAGAATGTTGACCTCAGTATTTTTAAAGGTAAGTTCATCTTAAGTCTATGGGAGCCAGGCCTTGAAGGAGCCAGTATCTAGTGGCCATCAGCCATATTAAACTTTTAAGAAACTTCCACGTTGGTTTAATTTTGGAGCCTCTGCAGTTGGTCTTACCACCATTCAGTGATAAAATACAACACTTCCTACACTAACAATACAAACTAATAGCACATTGTTTTTCAGTGACGTAATAACAGATGTCCTTTGGGGCTACAGTTTAGAGTTCCCGGATCAGCCAACTACATATAATCTCACTTGACAATGAATTTTTAATTTATTTCTTCTTGTTCACTCCTGAATGATCTTCCCACACAGGGAAGCGATTCAGAGAATAAAGGGGTATATTTCATAATGTTTGAAACTGGATTATCTTGATGATTTTAATAGAGAGCATCATAAAATATGTTCATTATATTTTGACTATTAAACCAGAACATTCCTTTGACATGGGATTATCTATGGAACAAGTGGCAAAAGTGAATGATAAATATCAGGTACTTAAACATTCATAGTTAAGTGTCATATATGTTTTTTTTGTGTGAAGTTCCCACTGTCCTTGGGGGTTTCACCTTGCATTGAAGCAGATTCAGGATACAGATGAGACTGGCCTGGACAAAGAGAGTCACAATCAAACAAGTGAAGCGGGTGATCATGTGCTGCTCAGGGCTTTTATACACACTAGTGTGTTTGAACTGGATGTAAGCCAAGATAAAATGGACGGAATTTAATGCTAACGTGCATGGTGAGATAGCTGCAGGAACTGACTGCAATGCAGCCAAACCTTTGATGTGTATTTTTCTTCTTCTTCTTATCAAACTCAAAGACACCATTGAAACTTCCTGTTGTTTTTAGGCTGATTTTCACCCATCTGGAAATGCTGCAGTCTTAAAAATATCTTTAAAATAGCAGTCAGTCCTGTGCTCATAAGAGACAATGACAAATGGTGGAGTAATACAACCTTTTACCATGCCTTGAGCTGTAAGTTTCATGTAGAAAGATGCTTTCCTACTTTTACTCAGTGAGCTATTTTGTTTTTGGTCAGAAATGGTAGCTGTAAGCAGTAATACTTAGCACACACCTGCTGTGAGCTCAGATGTTTTCTTTAAAAATCCCACCAGCCAAATGTTGAATTACCTTGCCTAAATAAATGTTTTTTCCTTGGTTTTGTGCTCCTCTTACCACTGCAATAATCATTTGTAGCCATAGAGGGCAATGCTGCTGATCAGCCTTGTTTTAAAAAATGTTGAACTAATGTTGATTTATGAATAATTATGTATGATTTATTCATGAGATATCATTGGGCATTTTTACAGCGATACGCGACCCAGTCTACACTTGCATTTAACAAAGCAGATTCCATTGGATTATAACTGCAGTGATGAATATGTTTCAGCAGCAGCAGTTTATTAACTATTACCTTCTAATTTTTTCAACAATCAACAGTTTGTAGTGCGTATAAAGACTAGACTGTGTTTCAATGGAAAAACGTCATGTGGTCTGATGAGTCCAAACTGATGAACACATCAGACTGAGGAGAGACACGGATGAAGTGATTACCCATCATGCCTTGTACAAACCAGTGGAGCAGTGTTATGATCTGAAGTTGCTGGGTCACACTAATTATCTTTTGGATGAACTGGGGAAGATTTTATGCAGTGGTCGGACTCTCCCAACACCAACACAAGATCTCGGCAAACAATTTGTGCAACTATGGATGGAAAGAAATGTTGTTTACTGTGTCATTTAATAAACACTGCATGGCATGAACAATGTCATGGTGAATGCATTCCACAATAAAAGCTAAAGGAGGCTCAACAAAATAATGTGCATTACTTTTTTAGCTGGATAATGTAAACAGAAAGCAAAAGAAGTGGATTAAAGAAACAGCGTCAAACAGAATTCCTGATACTTTGTGAAAGATTTTGGGAGATTTACAATGATCTAACCAGAAATAGTATAGAATACTTCTATATAATTATGGTTTTCATTAATGTAGATTCCCACAACAATAACAACTGTTGTGTTTTTGTTGCCTTTGGGTCATGTTGCATTATCACGTGACCTCTAAGGAGCAAGAATCTGGGCTTGAAAAGAAGCCAATATTACAGTGTAATACCATCGATGGCCACTAGGTGCTGAATCTAAACGGCTTCACTTGTCTCCAGTAAAACAAGATGTCCAAAATGCCAAATAGGAAGTTTCAAATCATCAATCCACAAACTAATGGGTGACTTCATAGAGTGTCTGTCCAGTTTGTATCAGCAGTCGGTCACGCATCCCCTCCTTTTCCTACAGTATAGGATTCCTAACATGTAATTGTGGACTTAAGCCACCTGGCCTTTACATAACCTCATGACTGTTTCTCTCTTGAATGCAGTCCAAATGACAAAACTGATGCTTCTCAGCTGATTGATGTATCATCAATCAAACATTTCCCTAACCTTAGAATGAGATATTTATATCTACAGAGGGTTATGCTCCATTATCACATGACCTTTAAGGGGCAAGAATGTGGGCTTGAAAAGACCCCAGTGTTACAGTGTAATACTACTGATGGCCACTAGGTGCTGAATCTAAAAGGTTTCATTGCATTAAACAACATTGAACTTTACTCAAAAATACTAAATCAGTATTCTGTTATTTTCTTTTTTTTTTCTCCAAGAGTAATTTTAGTCTCATTTTATTTATTTGGACACTAATAAGTCTTCTGAAGGTCCATTGGTTTACTGTTCCTCCACTAATAAAAGTGCAGGGCTAATACAAGGCTCTGATGCCATGTTGGGTATTGATTGACAGTGTATTAACCTGCTTAATCTGATTTTCAAAGTCTCTCTGCTCAAAGAATAAAACATATCTTTTGGGACAAACACCTCAACTGTAGTTGTAATAAATGAATAAAACCATCCATTGATTTTTGTGAGTATAATAACTGGTTTACCCTTTTAGTAAGTTAGTGTTCAGCATTACCTCACCCGTCACCCCCTGATCTTCACCCTCTCATCCAAATGTCCAAACAGCTGTCTTTACCACGGAAGGGTCAGCCAAATTACAAACTCCTGACTTCAGGATGAATTGGAGATGTTACTTTGGCTCTTCTCTTCCTGCCAACAGTCTATAATTTCACAGAATGTACAATAAGACGCCCACCAGGACACAAGAATGACCAGACAGATCTAGATGTTCCTTCAAACTCAGGCTTAATAAAGCAAACAATAACCTACTGCATATACTGTATTTTCCACCCAACTGTAATAAATGTACACTGTATGAGGGGGAAAAAAAAACTCCATGACTAAACCCTTCCAAAGATTATAGTCATGTTTATTTTATCTACATGAAGATGACAGAGTGTGGTGGTTGAGCAAACAAGAAAATTGCTGGATGGGTCACATGGCTCAAATCAACCTCTTGAAAAACATAAACCACCAAGGGAGGAAATGGGAGCAAATCTTTTTGTTTATGAGTCGGATTGAGATAAATAAGAGCAGAAATATCTTCTCTGTTCATCTGTTTTCATTTTCACATTCAATTACACTCATTTAATTTTATATCAGTGTGTAAGTGCACACTTCTGTTCTAGTCTATGCAGAGTTTCCTTCGTGATGACAATCTGAGTCCAACAATACTTTCAGATCTCACTAGAAAGACTGCCATAATCATGTGGAAATTTGTCTTCTATGTTGTAATTTCAAGTGCTAAATGTTTGGCTCCATCAGTGGTACCTGACTACACTGAACTAAAGTCGACCCACCCTGTGCAAATACCGGTCTTACAAGTACATTCTGCCACCCAGTAGTGTTAAACCAACACTGAGTCAATTATTGACTGGGATAAAACATTTTCATTCATTTGCTATTGGCCTGGCAATAAACTTTTAGTTTTCACTAGAAAGATGTGAGTGGTGACGACATCAGATAACAGAAATGGAATCTGTTGCTACGAAGTTACTTACATCTGATGACTTTCTGAGCTTCCATTTAGTGAATAATATGTTTTTATTTTGTCCTGTCAGTCAGCTTTACTGTATGTATCATCAAAAATGGATCCATCATGAATCCTCAGTATACATTAGCTAACGTTAGCATTAATTTACATTACATATCTGTTAGCTAGCCTGTTGTTTAGACCAGCCAGGACTAATGAGTGACAAATGTAGGGTTCAATATTTACTAAATAACTGAAATTACTTTTTGGCATTTAACATGACAATGTGGTCAGTATTTTCAGTAAGTCTTACGCATATATAGTGACTTCCCTTTCCAAAAGTAGCACGGCGGCAAAGGCCAAAATGTCAGCCTGTACCTCACTTGTTAATATAACTTGGCTACATGAGGTAGAGTTAGCATTAATTTAGTGCTGCATTACTTGGGCAGTGGCTGAAATTCCATTCTGACCTGATAGTTTGAAGGCTAAAACAGTATGCATGTCTGACAGTGCAGGATGAAACCAGCATATGAACTGGATGTTACTGTCCATATTGCATATTACCATATGCAAGCTCTGGACCACCATAATCAATACTTTTGTGGCGACAACAAACAATGACAGAAGATGAACAGAGTCCAGTAGTTGGTAGTTTGTATCATCACACAGTTGTTGGTACAATTTGTATTGTTACAAACCTTCCAGTTGAGAAAATAGTATTTTAGATGCCGGAACAGTCTGTAATATTACACACATGCCAGTACAGTTCATATTACACAGATGCTGGAGGACGGACTGGTCAGTTACCATGGTTACATTTCCCCACCTGACAATGAGGCTGGGATTCTACATTTACACAGAAGTATGTTGCGTGTTAGTGTAGATACTGTGTATGTGGAGAAAAGCATGGGAATAGGCTAATGATAACTGGTCTACTATACGGTGTTGAAGTTGACATTGTTAGAAAAACACAACTGAATATGTTAAAATATGTATCCATCAATATGTTATTAAGGTGAAATAATTTGGTGGTGTGTTACATGGCAATGTTGGTCAGTGCAGTTGCTTAAAGTAAAGCTAGCTAAAAGTAAAGTTGTAAAGTTGCCTAGCATTACCTTACATTAGCTAGCATTAGCTTACACATACACACTTCCCCATCTCCACAGACTTGTCCAAATATGGGCACTTCTGTCTCATGAAAAACAAGATGTCCAAAACGCCAAATATGAAGTTTCAAATCATTAATCCACAGACCAACGGGTGACATCATAGTGTCCAGCTTTTATCTGCGGGTGTTCATGCATCCCCTCCTTTTTCTACAGTACAGGATTCCTAACATGTGACAGGACTTAAGCCAACTGGCCTCTACATAACCTCATGATTGTTTCACACTTGAATGCTGTCCAAATGACAAAGTTGCTGCTTCTCAGCTGATTGATGTATCATCAATCTAACATTTCCACACAGCGGTATGTATGTAAATGCAAAGTGGCACAGAGGCGGCAAAGAACATTGCCTGACCCTTTGAAGTAAAGTCAAGAAAGGCGGAGAGGAGGCTTGTCTCCCTGCTTTTCTTCCTCCTGGTTAACTAGACATGTGATTAGCATTGCTGTCTGATACTTAGTTTGCCCTGCAGTCAGCCTGGTCTGCCTCCAGAGGAAAGACTGCCCTCAGGCTGCTCAGTCTACAACCAAAGGTGAGTTACATATGACAATAATACCCTGTCCATCTACTTGGTCTGTTAAGAAATTAAATGTGGATGTTCTGTGTCCATGTTTGCATCCCTTATGAGTTACTGTTATTTTGTTTTTATGTTTTTATATCTGTGTTAACACTGAAACCCTTAAACCAACAGCTGTTTGGTTCTTTTTATTGGACAAATCTGGTCTCTGAAAGGTTTATTTATTTTTTGCCTTGAATTCATTAACAAATTTGATGTATATATCAGTTATTGAGTAAATGCCACTCAGATTTGGTTACCTCTTTCATGTGTGTCTCATTCAACTGTGTACAGTATATTTTATTTGAATAAGATTGTACAGGAGGCATTTGTATTTCTCTTTGCTGGTGAAACTATTTTCTACAATGACATTGCCCTCGTCATGCTTTAAAACCAAACGTTCTTTCTGCAAATACCAGGAGTACTTCACTTTTTCACCTGTTGTACACGAATACAAATTTAACTCAGAAAATGCTTAATTGACCACATGCTACACAATTTAGATTTATTAACTAGGTAATACATACTGTAAGGAATGTCATTATGGACTTTAACGTTTGTTTTCTTCTTGTTTCCTTATGCAGTCAGATACCAATGTGCTCACACCCACTAAGTAAACATGCATAGAGTAAGTGTATGGTAGTGCTCAGCTCTTTCAAATGTAAGCTGTCTGATATCCTTTTTAATTTCACTAGATGAACACCGTTGTTCTCCGATTGGAGCCGATTCTAAATGTGACTGTGTTTCGTGCTGCGTCTCCGACAAACCTCACCATTTGTTTTTAACGTTCCTACCGGCTTGCAGAAAAAGAAATTAGATTAGGATACTGAATTATTTGGGGTTTTGACGTGGCCTGTGAAAAACAAGATAATTATGTGATGTTCCTGGGCATTCCTTTGCTCCTCTCTGAGACTCTTGTTGACTGTGTTTATGTGTACTTAAATGGCTGCATTCACATGGAGGTGTGTGTACATAACACTCTTTCAGATGAGTGGAGTGAAAACACAGCGAGGGTTGAAGTAAATAATGTAGATTAATGCGCCAAATTATTGACCTTTGATCAATACTATTTTAGTCTGTTTTGTCTGAAGTAAACGGCAGAAGTCTGAAGACTGGACTTGCGAGCTTTAGACCTGTCTCAGAGGTAGGATTTACAGTAGGAGATGCTGCAATGATAAGACAAAGCACTGCCTTTACCAAAAACGGACTGCACTGGCTTTTACTCAAATGCTTCTAAGAACTGAATATGTTTGAGTTTTTCTTAAAAGCAGCTTTTTGCACTCTTGCAAATAATTATCCTTTCATTTCTCAGTAGCAAAATTACAGTTTGTTATGATATTCTGTTTAAAGAAGAGAAGATGGACTGTCCATTTCCCAGAGTCTGAGTCTTTGACCACAGAATTTGTCTTTGCCAACTCTGCGTATTTTACCATCTAACTTTAACTCTCCCCATGGCTGCAGATTAAATAAAAAGATAAACAGTAACACAGAACAACTTGTTCCACTAAAAACCCATAAATAGTGATAAAAGCACAATTCTGACATTAGTAATGATCCTACCTTGTTTGACTTTAAACTGTTTTATGTCATAGGAGATGTCTCTAATGATAAACCAATGCTGCCAGAATCATTTTAGCGTATTTCAGCTCGATGTTTTTGTTTTACAAATGCAGCTGTACTTTTTTGTTTCACTGTTTTTAGCATGAGCTCTAACCAACGCACTGTAAGCTACCTAAAGCAAAACAGTTAGCCCCTAATTTACAAACTTAGTGGAGAGTTTACATACACACAGAAAAAAAAACAGATATGTTTTTATCATTAATTAGTGAAGACCAAAACTTTTTTCCAACTTCCAACTTCTTTCATCATCAGTGCTAATGTGCATCATAAAGTCAGTAAGTAGCGCTCCCTCCACCTGCAGTCGGGAATATGATCCTTTCTACTTGTGAATTTGAAATTACCAGTGTGTTGTGTTCAAGTGCTTTTGTTGAAAAATGGCTGACACAATTTATTGTGACCTGCTACTTGGGTTTTGGACATGTTCATTTTGCTTTTACTGTTTTAGGCAAATTGTGTAAATGTGAAAAATCATCAGCTAACACCAGCAGAACATTAAGAAAAGTGTTGTTTATTGTGATGAACTCCTTATTGCTCTCTGCCATGTTGAAAGGGTCAGAGGTTATTTTCATCTCACCAGCTCATGTATCTAAATTTTTTCCCAGCTCTCCAGTGGAAAATATGACGTAAAAATACAATGTTCATGTGCAGTTGTTGAGTTCGTAAGTAGTATTTACCATAATTCTCACAGCACATGAAGGCAGCATTAGTTCATAAATTAGTCCATAATAAGTCCATAAGTAAGTCAGGTCAATCTATAATTATGCTTTAGCAACCAAGATTAGTTTTGAGTGTCTGTTTTTCATGTAGAATTTCTTATACCAAAAAGAAGTAAAGATGTAGTAAATCACTGAGGCGTTCATGTAAACTTTTGACTACCCTGGTAGCCGAAATAGTGTTACTTCAAACAGACTGGAGACATTCCCATGCGAACTCCAAGCAGAAAATCTGTGTTAAAACATTTCTGATGCCATGACCATCCTTGAAAAACCAATTAACACTGATGTCATGCAATGAAAAGCTGTTCATGGCTCCACAAAATGAGTGGTAGGCAATACAGATGGATGATTACATATAAAAATTAATGTGACCTCATTCTAAATGACCAATTTTTACCATTTCTAGATGTTTACACTATTTATTGTGACTATTAAGTGGACTTTGCCTCATTTGCCAATAACCTTTTTTTTTTTTTTACCCCACTGCAGCCCAAGCCCAGGCAGCCTGCCCGGCATTCAGGCAACAAAATGCCTGGCACCACCACAGGCAAGAAGCTCGATCTCTCAAAGCTCACAGATGAGGAGGCCAAGCACGTATGGGACGTCATCCAGCGGGATTTTGACCTGAGGAAGAAAGAGGAGGACAGACTTGGGTAGGTTATGTAGGCTCTCCTGTAAGACATTTCTGTTGTTTTGTGGATATACCATCTAAGTACATCACAGTGTAACACACCGGCTGTTTTTAAATCAGTTACCTTTAAACATTAATAATCCATCCTGGCAAAACTGGACTCTACACCACATTTGTAGGGACTTATGTCATATTTCAGATATGTTTTACTATAGTACCGTTGAATCTTATGTTGTTATTTTGGAGGTTAGTTCTCTCCATTAATCATATATTCTGCTTTCATTAGTCACCAGTTGTGTTGTAGTTGTTTATCCCATTCATTAAAAAAAAAAAAAAAAGTTATGTTTCTGAGCTTGTTTTCCTCCATGGCAAAAGTTAATTCTGCATGCAGCAAGCAGCATGCAAAGAAGAATTTAATTTAAAGCTCACTATAAAACACATTAGCTCAATTCAGTTTTTCTTCTTGCATGAGAAGCAGAGGGACTTCTTAAGGCCACTTAGGTGTTATATTTTTAGATCAAGTGAAATTATATCTGATGAAGACATCCACTTGAACTTGGAGATGAACTCTGTTAATTATGCCAAAACTCCACACAAAGATATAATATGAGAAAATGATGAAAAGATAACATTTTGTGTAGTAAAAGTTCACAGGTCAACTTCATTACATTTACATGGACAGTTATGCAATACCAAAAGAAGGGCAGATTTTGACCATATGTCATATCTGGTTTGATTGGCGATAGTGGTCTTGGTTGAAACAACTGGGATTGTATAGTTCCTCAGGCAGATTTGCAAAAATCTCTGTGTAGCAACATTCATATTTGTATCTTTGTCTACTGTCTTGGCTACAACTTTGTATTTTACCAGACTCAGTATATGAACCCAAACAAGAAATTAACTGAATATAAATGGATAGAAACTGCACCTCCCTGGCTGGTGAAGGCATACAAGTAAAAGCTGAACTTTAATTCTTACTTCGGTGTATTGTTTCAAAAGATATAGAACACAACATTATCCAGTTTATAGTTATACAACTGGTTTCCAACAATTGTGTCCATCTGTCACAAAAATCTACAGAGTAAAAGAGTCAGTGTGAAGGCCTCTGCTTGGTCCAATTTGGATTCTGACAGTCTTCAAGATTACTAAATAACAAATATCTGGTTGTTAATCCTGACGTCATAGTGAATAAAACTCATTTCTGGGTCCAAACAGACTAAAGCAGTGGAGCCTGTTTGCTATTTACTGTAACTTCTGTCTTTGAGGCACCAGTTAGGGATCAGAAGGGGCTAAATTCATTTACTTAAATCAAATACAGTGATTACGGTCATTTTCCATAGTCGTTTTTTTACCTGGAGTAGATGGCAATTTTAAGTGTCTTAAATCCTGTTTGTGCTCTTGGTCCAACAGTGCATCACTTCACCTCATACTTAGCATGTGTGGACGTAAAGTCTTTCTGAACTGTCTTGCACAGATAAAGGACTGACAAGTAAAACACAAAGATGCTACAGCATGTAAAAGTTATATTCTATTCTACATAAGGGTTACATATAGCATAAGCTGGGTTTGTCTGTTAGTAGTTTTCTCTGTAATATCATTTAAACCAGTGATTCTCAACTGGTGGGTCGTGTCCCATTTTCAGTGGGTCGTAGGCCTTTGTCTGGGCAAAAAATAATGTTGAGAAACCAGTCCTGTGTTAGATTTTTAATGTAGCTGAGTGCTGCTCATTCATACTCCCCAACAGTAGGTGGCTGTAATGCGCTGTAAAGCCAATTGACACCAGACATTTTTGCAGCTTAAAAGAAGACTCAAAAGTTTCTATTCAAATCATGGAGAAACTCAGGTATGACACCAACTACATCAGATGTGGTTTTACCTACACTGAGGACACAACCCTCAGTGTGTTTCATTCTTGCATAAGTGATCGAATGCACTTTTAATGTTCAGACTTTGCACATTTTTGGTATCGTTTAAAATGTACCTCAGTTAGTGTTACCTGCTGGTCAGTTTGGTTTATCATTAAACTGGTCTTCTGTGTTTTCATACCGTGATATTCCGCATCATCTCAGGTTCAAAACACACCATCTGTTTATTAAATACATTTGAGAAGTTTAACTTTGATCAATTTGGATCACAGCTTGTCACTGAGGGGTGATAATGGGTCCTGAAGCCAGACCAGTTGAGATCCACTGATCCAAACTAACTCAGTCTTGATTCTGGTTCCTAGAGCCTGTTCCATCTGACATCAGGTGAAGATGGGGAACACACACGGGGAGAACAGGCGATTGGCGATTGGTTCATTTTTAAGTCACTGTATTTTAATACATACAGGTGAAGCCATTCTCATACAGAACCAATGTTGCATTAAGTAATGCTTGTGTGGGCTGAAAAGTGAGAGAACAAATGACGGAATGACAGTTTTACAGTTTCCACAGACTTCTTTTTATTGATTTAAAAGCACAGAGACCATTGTATGTCCTTAGTCTGTTAAGATGAACATTCAGGTTGGAAATATGAGCAGTAAAGACTTTTATTCCAAGCCAAGACATTTTGAATTTCTTTTTACAACATCATCTCTGTAACAACAAAACAATGGGCCAAAGCCTCCCTAAAAACCACCACTATGGCAGTTCAAGTAAATGAACCTTATTACCACCAGTAAAAGTCAGACTTACAGACTAATAATAAATTAATAATTGCGTAGCTACACTGCCTGACAAAAAGTCCCACACACGCTTGTTTTTTTAGACCACCTTTAGCACTGGTTACAGGACACGTTTACTGAGGCATGGTTAGGACACACGATATTCATGCAATGTCATAATAGATGTCACATTTACCACTGCCCAGATATCATTTTTCACCAAGGCCTTGTATTGATGATGGAGAGTCGGACCACTGTGTAAAGTCTTCTCCGTTACATCCCAAAGATTCTCAATGGGATTTGGGTTTGGACATTGGAATTGTCATTGTATTTTTATCTCTATCAAACTGGAAGTGAGAAGCTACTCACTGCATCAGTCAGGGTTAAAGGACTTGTTGCAGCTCAAACATTAATCACTGCAGTCATTATCCAATGGAAGGATCTGAACTATTTATTGAGTTGAATCCAGGTGTTTTTTGGCTGTGTAATTATCAGCTGCTGATAGGGATCATTTTGCACAGGCTCATCACTAAAAGTATTTTTTCACTGAATTTATGTCTTGTGTAAATGTTATCTTGATTTAGGTGTTTTTCTTTTCTTTTAAACCTAACATTGTATACAAAGTTGAAGTATGCAAAATAGAGTTGAAACAAAGGTTCCCAAGCTGACTTTCTGGTGTTCAGTTTCTTGCTTGAACTCAAGCCACAGGCATTTTGAGTGTTTTTACGTGAAAAGAATCCCTCCCTGTCCACCACTTCCACTTCACACTGTTATGTGATGTCACCTGCAAACTAAATATTTGTGCATTCAGAATAATTGTTACCATGTGAGTTCTCCAGGAAGATGTTGCAACCTGAATCCATCAACCTTCAAACCACACCACCACTCCATTTAAGTTGACCTGGCCTTAAACTCAAATACCACTGGTAGCACCATTTTACATTAATTATAGTAAGTTTATTGATGCCAAAAAGCCCATAAAACAGTCTGGACCTCATAAGAGGTATAGGTGTCCATCTTAAAGGGTATGGCTCTGTTTCCAAGCATTTGATGGTCCATAGAACAGCTACACATGTGGTCAAAATTGTTGGTACCCCTCTGTTAATGAAAGAAAAACCCACAATAGTCACAGAAATAACTTGAA
>JAPQRP010000016.1:6478181-6490110 GCA_037367295.1 Apogon hyalosoma | reverse complement strand
GAAGGCAGCCCTCAAACCTGAGACAACTGGAGCAGTTTGACATGAGCAGTGGAACAAAATACCTGCTGAGAGGAGCACAAGTCTGACTGAAAGGAGAGAAATCGTTTGATTGCAGTGATTGTTTCAAAAGGTTGTGCAACTAAATATCAAGTTAAGGGTACCATCATTTTTGTCCAGGCCTGTTTCATGAGTTTTTTGTTTTTGTTTTTTTTATATAATTCTGTAGGACCAATATTCAAAAGCAATGTCTGTTTTTCATTGGTTAATTTTCATGGAATTTTTATTTATTATTTATTTTGTCAGATTCAAGTTATTTCTGTGACCACTGTGGGTTTTTCGTTCATTGACAGAGGGGTACCAACAATTTTGACCACGTGTGTATGTCAACCCTTAAAGACATAAAAATATTTTTAAAGGATTTGTTCTCTACATTTGACCTTCCCACTTTCCCAAACTGATTTATCACCATTTAGCATCATAATAACTGACACATTTTACATTTTTCAATGACAATCAGGTATTTTCCTATATTTAATTTTCTGGTAATGTAGAGGTTCATAAAAGAGTAAATGTAGTGGTAATTATATCAAAAAAGAAAAAAACTAAAGGAAAAAGTGAATTTTTAAGCAAAACATACCATTAACTGAACATAAAGACAAATGTCTACGACCACTGCCATTGGAAAAACTGTGCGTTTTATTGATGAAGATTATGTTTTTTTTCCACGTTCACTACGGAGCTTCTGAACGTCCACATGGGTCATAGCTGATCATACTGAAAAGCTAAGAAATTGCATTGTATTTGAATCATTCAGATATATTCATGCTGATGATGAAATTGATAAGAAGAATTCTTTGATTTCTGCTAAAAAAAAAATTCCTCAGTGTCAGAGGACATCAGTGAAAGTGAAAAGGTCCTCTGAGCTTCGAGTGTTAAGACTGTGTGGCCTTTGAAGTTACTGCTCAAGTACAATATTGTTCCAAAGTGTCAAAGTTTGAGATTTTCATATGACCGTTTGAAACACGGTTCAAATACATGGATGTTGGGTTTGTTTGCCGAGGGAGGATCCTCCGGTCATTTTGCCACTTTCTGACCTTAGGTCACTTTTGGGTTTTCAGACAAGACACTGATCTGAAAGTTAATTTGTGAGTGGCCCTCTCAAATCCCAAATCTTAATCCCATTGAGAATCTATGGCAGGAGTTCAAGAACAAGGTCCATGCTCAAAAACCATGGAATTTAAATGTACAGGAACAATTATCCATGGGGGAAGGGGCTGAGCTTCCTCATAAATACCTCAGTAAGAGGTTTCTAGGCAGTTATGAGTCGTATAGTTACCGTTGATTTTCATTGGACAAATTTTGGCCTTGTTTTCTTCTGTTGCAAAACATCAGTATACAGTATATTAACCCATATGATATAAATTTTGTCGGACTTGCTTGAGATTTTATCCACTTTAACCATAAACAGATTTGGTCAGTTCCATGGAAAAGCTCAGGGATTTGGTCAGTTTTATAAACAGAGCAAAAACCTCTGACCCTAACCCTGGTTCCAGATTAACACACCCTTGTTGTGTTGATCCTTTGACTTTTCAAGACAGTCAAGATTTTAGAGCTTTTGCTTTTTCCACATGAATACAGCAATATCTTGGCCGAGGGTTACATTTGTTCCACACTTTGAAAGGGTTCTCACCATTACTCATTTACACTAACCGCTAAGCACTGCTTCACATCATGGTTTTACTTTATAATTAAGAGTTTTACATGTTTTTCTCTCTTGTTTTCTTAATAGATTGCATTGAAACTATATGGCACAGTAGGAAAAAAGACCACTTCAGTTTGGAAAAGTGGTGGTTTACTGGACTGTATACCATCATAATATACCATACTCTGAAGGTCAGCTTATGTCAGTCCACTGTAAACATTAAGTGTCACTGACATTTCAATAACCAACAATGCATGTTCAGTCTTTGAAGCTTATGGAGCCACATCATTTCTCATTTTCTCTTTTTTTAATAAAACGATACATGATCATCCAATTTATTTGAAGTACAGCATATTACGTTAAAGTGGTCAGACCTAACTTTGTTTGCCTATTCATCACTAACAAATGATTCCCAAGCTACTGCTCACATGCCTTCCTGTTGGCAAAAACTAACTGATGTCCAACTGATGAATGCCAAACCATGGGAGGAGGAGTCTTAGAAGGGATTTCCCCATGTGTTTGGCTGAGGATAACAGAGCAGTAGTGTCTTAGACTGAAGAGTGGTTAAAAAAATTAACAGACTTACACTGATTATGTCTATCTCTAATTCTCCCCCATATGCACATAATTATCGAACTAAAAAGAGCCTGCTGTATGTACGCCAACTATAAAGACATATGTCAAGACTTTTTTCCAAAAAAGCTGGTTTAGACTTTACTACACCTGTATTATTACACTGGCAATACCAAAGTGTGATCTTGTTATTGCTTGTAAGTATCTTAGGATCAAGATCCAGCAGACAGCTTCCTACATAACAAAAACCTTTCTGTTAGGCATTCATTCAATGTGACCCCAAGTAGTTTATCCCCCCGTCTGCCCATGCAGCTGGTTTCAGATAGTCTTTCTGAGATTCCTTCACAATAAGAGGATACTGTTCTTCAATTTTGGCCGCTTACGTTATGGTCCCTGTCAAGGCTCTTCTTCAACTATTTGTTTTCCATTTAAATGAGCAGTTGTTTGCTGCTCAGGCCACTCCTGTTCTCATCCAAGGCTTCTGCAGTGTATAAATAGGTGCAGATCATCATGTGGTTTACATATAAAAGTGTCACGCCTAGATCTTGTGAAACCACATATCATGGAACCAAAAACATAAAATTATTCATCTCGGCAAAAAGCTATTTTGCTTCACAAGGGCCACAAAATAACAGAAATAATCTAGTCACTTTATGTTTACTTGTAAAAGTTAATCTGTCATACCATACTGACAATATACACCTACAAATCTATCTATTTATGTAACCATCAATTATATTAGAGTTGAATGCACTAACTAAACGCACTAATTTAAACAGGGAGGGTTCGGTTTGTGTGGACAGACACTGACGGGACGTCACCATGTATGGGAACATACTACTACTGCTCCTCAGAGCTGTTTCTGTATAAGCAAAGACCTGCCTGCCAGACATGGATTCCTAAACTTTGCAAAATACTGTACCATAACTGGTTTTTAAATATCAAACGAAATAATGTTCAAAAATGAGGATTTTAGGAACATAGGGTGGCAAAATGGGCTGGTTGGTTGAACTATCTATAACACAGGTGTCAAACATATGACCATAACTGGCCCACCAAAGGGTCCAATGCGGTCCATGGGGTGAATTTGTGAAATGCTAAAGTTACACTGAACATATTAACAATCATTTTAGTTCAGGTTCCACATTCAGCCCAAGTCTATCTCTAGTGGGTCAGACCAGTATAATACTAACATAATAAGTATAAATAATGACAACTCCAAATTCTAAAAAAAAAAAAAAAAAAAAAAAAGCAAAATTAATTGAAAATTTTTAAATTTAAAAAAAAAATTTTAAAAAAAAAAAAGAATTCCAACTCCAAATTATAAAAAAAAAAAAAAAAAAAAAAAAAAGCTAAATTACTTGAACATTTTTACATTTACAAACTATCTTTTCACAAAAAATACAAATAACCTGAAATGTATTAAGTGTAATTTTAATGTGTATGTGTAGATCCACTATGATGTATATATTATAATATATATATGTGTGTGTGTGTGTGTGTATATATATATCATATAAATGATAAACTAAGGCAGAATATTGTAAAAATTGTACTTATTTTTCTTCAATAATTTTTTTTTTAAGGTTGTTCATGTTTTTCACAGTTTTTTGGAGGATTGTTTTGTAAATGTAAATGTTTTCATCATGTAAAACCAATAGAAATGTCAGTATTTCGCAAGATTGCTTAGTGGAACAAAAATATAGCATTGCTGACAGCACCAATGCTACATAACAATCTCCCAGCTATAGATGTATTATTAGAGCTGGGTAGGGGACTGTCACTCATATGTCATGCCATTCCCCCTAGTGGCCACCCACAGTACTGCAAAAAAGTCCCTGGCAGCCCAGTCCCAAAGATTTAAACATAGAGGTTTTAAATGTTCAAAATAATCAGATTAGATATTAATATTGTACAGTCTGAGCAGCCTTGGGTAGAACAGCCAAGGCTACACAATGTGTGAATCGAGGACAAACCTTTTTTTATAGCTTGGGCACCAATGAGCAGATTTCTTTTCAAATCTACAAGCTCTGTTTTGGAGTCTGGAATCTATTAATATCTATCCAGAATTCTACTAATACACCCATGCTCCCAATACGTCACCTTGTGCTGACCGAGTTGGATAAAAGATGATATGAGGATCTTACAAGGTAGAATCAAAGTCCATCTGAATCACAATTTACTCACCTTTTATTAAAAATAGGCAGTATACTAATACCTAACAAGTTTTCTCTCTTCTGGTTTCTGGAGGCTCCGACTGTGTGTGGTGGTGGCTTTCTGTTGTTAGTGTTGTCTGACTAGAAACCCTCTGCATTTTTGCATCACTTTTGACCATATCATTGCAATATTTTGATAAACACTGATTTTTCTCCATTGTTCAGGCAGATATTTATGAATCAAAACATGTTTGTGCATACCGAAAGCAAGCAAAGCTTGTGTGCACATCATCGATCAGACCAAGACCAGACAGACATTAAACTAAGCTAAACTAAGCTAAGCTAAGCTAAGCTAAGCTAAGATAAGATAAGATAAGATAAGATAAGATAAGATAAGATAAGATAAGATAAGATAAGATAAGATAAGATAAGATAAGTCCCGGGTGTACCCCACTTTCGTTCTCTGGTTGCCAGGATGGGCTCCAGCACCCCCACAACCCTATTCAGGACTAAGGGGTTCTGGAAATGAATGAATGAATTATTTTATCTACAGCAGCAAAGCAACAAGTAACACAAATTAACTGCAAGTTAAGGCAGACTAAACCAAATGCTTTAATGTGGAAAAAAAAAGGCTCATACAAATCACAATGAATCACAATGTACAGACCTAAATCAACACCTTAACCTGTGTTAATGCTAACAGCTTATTGAGCAATGCACTGGAAAAAAAATCTAAATCTTACCAAGTGTATTTTTCTCATTTCTAGTCAAAATATCTCATCACAATTAAAATAAGACATAATCACCTAAAGAGTAACTTTTCAGTGAGATATAAAAACTTTTTAGACAATAGATCTGGAAAATCTTATTTCAAGAAAGATCATTCAACAAGATCATTTTCACTTGTTCCAGTGGCAGATTTGTTTCGCTTGCCTTGAATGAAGTTTAAAAAAAAAAAAAATGTTGAGTTAAGCAAAAAAAAAAAAAAAACTGCCAATGGAACAACTGAAAATTATCTCAGTTTAGATTTCTTGAAATAAGATTTTCCAGATCTATTGTCTAAAAATCAGTTCTTATATCTCACTGAAAAGTTGCTCTTTAGGTGATTATGTCTTATTTTAAGTGTGATGAGATATTTGGACTAAAAATAAGAAAAATACACTTGGTAAGCTTTAGATTTTTTTCCCAGTGTAACAAATGAAGGTTTAACTGGGTAGGAAAGTTTGGCAAACACTTAAGGATGCTGTCTGTTCAATCCCACTAAAAAGAAGATTCCTTTAGTAACTACACAAGCAGACATGTAACTTTTGGGGACCCATTCACACCCATTAGTTATTCATTGCTTTTCTATAAGTCATTTATGCTGACTTCTGAATGTGAATCATGTGAATCACTAAATGTGGCAATTTACAAAACCAAAAAAATTGAATTTGCCAGAAATAATTAATTTACAGAAACATACAGCACTTGGTATGGAAAAATTCAACATGTGTACATCACTGTTACGTTTGCTGTTGTTACTGCAGTACTGGTACTGAACTCAAGTACAGAACAATCTGCAAAAAAGAAATTGCAGTCATGGCTTAACATTAATCATTACCATTACATTGCCAGCCTCTTTATGTGAGCACATTTACAGTTCATGCAGTCCCAGCCACTGCTAAAAGTCCACTCTGTGTAAGCCAGTGCACTTGCCTTTGATATTTAACCTTGCCAGCTGTGTGTTGGTGAATGGAAGGGTTGGAAGTCGCCTACAGCATGCATCTTATTTGAGGAGGCATCTTGTATATCAGATCTGTGGGATTTGATGTTTCAGAGGAGGGCAGATTTAACAGATATTACTTTTAAATCGCTCCGCTAATGGTCAGCAGCTGTATCTCTAAAGGTTATGGGATACTGACAAAGTACCCCATTTATCCCAAAAATCTGTGTATAATTTAAAAAGCATGACCTAAAAAAAGCTTTAATAAACAATAAGCATCTCCTTATCCTTAGCGGGTGTTTTGCCAGACTCCACCTACATCGTGTGACATTTGGGACTTGTTATCGGAATTTTTCCTATTCACTACTGTCAGCATCCCACAGTGCTGATTGAGACCATTGCTTTTCCAGCAATCTGCAGGAGTTACGAAAACAGTCTGACTCAAAGAAAAGAAGTCATTTACTGTGCATATGTGAGCGGCCAAGTCACACAGAAAGAAGAAAAAACAAATGTTTGTGTCTTTGAGCTTTGCTTTAGTATTTTATTGAGGTAATTGCTGCATTTTTTGGATCGTACAAATATAATTATTCAATGAAGACAGAGAACTCAAACTGTGATTTCTAAAAGACAGTTCTTGTTCCAGAAACAGAAAAAAAAAACTTTATTGAGAAAGTAGTTTTTCTAACATTTCTCCTCAGAGTTTTCTGACATGAACCATCTTCATTTATATAATTAAAGGTTTTTCGTTAAGTGCTCAACATGTGCCCATTTCTTTAAAGAAAAAGTGAGCTGTGTCACTCATTGCAACCCATCATTATGAGCACTCGAGGAGAAACTTGTCAGCCACCAACCAACCAAAGTTTTCCTGCCTTTAACAGAAATGTGATGGTCTGTTTTTCATATATAATTCAAGGGTTTAGCAAAACCAATATCCATTTAACTGCCATTTATCCATGTGAAACAAACAAACACCATCCAGTTGTTTTAGATATACAGCATCGTGACAATGTTTTAGAAAGGACATGGTACATAGAAACCCACAACATTAATAGATACTGTACACATACCAGAAATATAAATCTTATTCTAACACAAGTATTTCATTAAAATTGTCACAAAGTAGGTTTAGGGCAGAGAAGCACATATAATTTTTTTTCCCAAAAATTCAATAGGTTCATTATGATTCAAATATTAAAATATGCACAAGCTTGTCTGCTTACATGACATATTGTGCTGGAGGCGGTAGTTTGTTGACATTAGCTAACTCCATTTCTAAACTAACAGCTGGCTCAGTTGCCTACATCCATGATATCTACCTGTACATTGTATTTCAACAGAGAGGACTCATTTTGAGGTTCTTTGATTCCCCTCTTCTGCTCATCTACAGTAGCAACAGTACAGTACATTCAGTACATACATGATATTTGACTGCACCACCTCTGGTTTTGATACAGGAGACATTCACTGTCACGTCTTTTTTTTTTTTTTTTATATGCCACATAATGTGTATGTAGTGCCACAATAAGGTTCAGAATATGTTTTATTAATTTTTTTTATTTTTTATTTATTTTTGATGATGGTGAGTCAGACCGCTGCAGCAAGTCTTCATCACATGGAAGCTAATCCATGTGTGAAAATGATGTCTCATTCTCCATGAATCATTCTGCCACAAGACTGATGAGCCTGGCATCAGTCCTGGCATTGTCCAGTCTTTTTGACATTGAAGACATGAGAGGACACTTAATGCATCAGTTGGAGTTCAATAACCTGTTCCAGTTGAAACAGTATTAACCACTGCAGTACTGACCCACGGAAGGATCTGAACTATTTGTTTAGTTAAATCCAGGCAGTTATTTTTTGGGGGGATTTTTTTGGGGTTTTTTTTTTGTCCAGGTTGATGTAATAAGTATCCTCTCATTTCTTTAAAGTCAAAAAGATTGAACAATGTCAAGTTTGATCAGGATCAACAGGCTTGTGACAGAATGGTTCAGGGAGAATGAGACATCACCGTCACATGGATTAGCCTCCATGAGGTCCAGACTCTAATTTGGGATGTGATGAAGACTTGATGCAGCGGTCCGATTCTCCATCATCAATAATCACAAATTAATGTAACTATGGATGGAAAAAATGTGACGAACTTTGTTGTGGCACAACATGAGCAAAAAAGGATGTGACAGTGAATGTCTCCTGGAATCAGAACCAAAAGTCGTGCAGTCAAATACTGGATGTGTGACTTTTTTTTGGCCGGACAGTGTATTTAACCCATTAACTGGGATGGAGAGATTGAAATACCTTAGTTGCACAGGCTACCTTCTCTTGTGCTGGTGACTCATGTACTTCCACTCACTTAAGATCACTGACTTACAAGGGTTTCATGGTGACAGTGGTTTGGACCAAGGGGTAAGGATATCAGTTCCAAAATGAAGTCAGTGTCGTGTAACTTGAAGACGTAATAATATGTTTCGCAAGTTTCACCAACAGGGTTGTAAAATGACTTTGTTACACAGGGTTTTTTGTTTTTGTTTTTGTTTAAATCATTTTGCAACCACCACCATGCCTTCAGCTCCATCCCTTTTATCCAAATATGGTCACTTATGGCTCTAAAAATCAAACATGGCAATTGCCAAAGCACAAAATACTGCCTTCAAAACGCCAGATCAGACACCAATACATTCCTCTGCCCACTGATTATACACAGTCTATGGTTTGAACAGTTGACAGTCTCTCTGTAAATGAGAGAAGCTGCTGCTGAATTTATTTCTGTGAAAAAATAGGTTCTCGGTCATTTTTTCTCTAGAGAAATGAGATGCACGTGCAGCTCATTTCTTTTAAAATAATAATGTTGAAATATCCTCTTCTTTAAATGGACATTACTCACTCCCTTTTGTGATGGGGAAGATCCTTATTGATTCCAGAAAAGACAAAATGTAAAGCGTAATTAAAATATGTACAATATAAAATGTAAAGTAGCAGAAAACCTAAACATCTGTTTGCTTGTCAAAAAACACAGATTATGTATTTTTCAGCTTGTCATCACTAACAAAATAAGCATGAAATTGATATTTTCAGAGGGTAAAAAAAAAGAGGACCCCAAAATGTGCAGCCGCTGAATTTGTTAATTTTCATTCTACAGCAATGGAATGACAAATGCAGTAAATGATACCAACAAGTCACAATGCCAAGTGAGTAGTTGGCTTCTAAGTTGCTGTTATATGTTTCCTGGAGAAGCATTGCACCATTTTCTGCCTTTACAGATTTTCCATGTAACACGGCTGACATAATATTTACACTGTGTTGCCAAAATGCAACCATGTGCTGCCGTGTGTGTGCTGACAACCATCTCTTCACTCATACTTGTAAGCCAGCATTTTGACTCATAAAATCTGTGTATAATGCAGACGTTTACGGTTTGTTTTTTTAGCTGTAAAAACAGAAACTGAGTAATAAGTTAGAAGTTTAGTTTTTGTTGATGTGATCAGAATTGAAATCAAGACCATGATTCAAGCAATCACTACAAAGAAAACACTTGTTTAACCTGGCTTCACTCTTCCATGTTCCATGTCTTTTTTAGGGACCTAAAGACCAAGATTGAGAAGGAGGACACTAAGCGAGAGTTGCTTGGCAACCAGACCAGCCTGACTGAGACCTACTGTATCCGATGTCTTCAGCCCTTCAAGTTCCTGGTCAACAATAAGCGTCAGTGTCTGGACTGCAATCTGTACATCTGCAAGTCCTGCAGTCGCTACAACAAGAAGGAGCATGGCTGGGTGTGTGACCCCTGTCGCATGGCCAGGTAGAAAAAAGTACAATCAACAGCCTCAGTCTTGACACACACAGTTATTGTTTTAGGGTAACAGCACTGGCCATCAGGCATATGCAACCACCAATGTCTGAATTGGCTGCTTTGCCAACGTGGTGGTAACTAGTGGACTGAACATGCAAATCCTTTCAGTGAGACCACTATTCTTCTCGATTATACTTGTAAGAATCATGTTCATGTCATGTTATAATGTTTGCTGTCTAAGCAAACATTTGCATACATTGACATTTAAACTTGTGCTGTTGTACTTTTTATTATCTTGTTGTACTGGTGGGGTTTTTTTTTCTGTAATATGTTTGGACCAAGAGCCAGCAACCAGGGCTACAACTTGAAACCAGTACAGAAGTTTCATAAGGTGTAAAACCACTGACAGAAGATCCTGGCTCCCACTGACTTCCTCTTAAAAAATGGCAACTTCTCTGTAAAAATATTAACTGATTAATTTTTCTGTAGGACTCATTCTGGTCTCATTTAACAAATGTATTGGGAATCCTAAGTTATTGCTCTGTAAAAAAAATTGGGGGCTGCAGGTGTGACTGATAGCAACTCGATTTCTGGGATAAACTGTTGGAGCATCTGTTTATCGACTAAAATAGGTTTTTGTTTGTTTATTTTTGCAGACAGACAGCTCAACAGTAGTTAGGGTTGAGAAATTATACTAACAAGACCATCAAATACATTCTTATGCATTTCACATTTGCATAACAGCCTCTTGGTCAAATATGGTCACATTCTAAAAAGCTGAGATAGTTACAGTCAAAATGCAAAGTCAAGGCTTTGAAATGATATTTTACAAACCAAAATAGATTCCAACAACTTACTGGAAAGCTCAATAGTTAGTCAGACTATAGTGTACATCTTAGCTGTAATCTCCTGGGTCACTGTGCTCCAAGTGCTTTTGCTTATTAGGGATTTTATAATGATATCCTGATGTGGACCTGCATATAACTTTCCAGTGAATCATTATTTGATGCTCAATTTTTGTTTTTTTTCACGAAAGGTTTCAGTGAAGAAAGTAAATGATCTACACAGTATCTGTACCAGTTCCAGCTGTCCTACACTTTCTACAACTAATAGGAAATTAGTAGACTTATGGTACTGTATGTTAGTTATTTGTATGAAACAGTCTGAACATGCTCAGTCTGGAGAAAAATAGATACAGAGAGTGAAGAATTCAATCCTTGACTAAGTACATTCCAGGCGCCAGTGCACATAAATGTGTTTGCCTTTCATCCATTCAGATAATGACTGGAGCAGTTAACAGTTCGATGTCTTGCCTGAGTACACTCTGATAGCGATAGCATTTCATGGACATTTACTGTACATGTAAATAACACTGTAACATCATCACAGATACAGCTCAGATCAGCTGTTTCCTTCAAGCTCTGCTGGTTGGAGAAGTCAAATCCAATGCAGTACACAGCTTGTCCTGGCTCCATTATACCATTGTTTGCTCAGATAAGGCAGAGCACTGAAAAGGCCTTTCATTGACCTTAGCCAGCATCTGGAAAATATCATGCTATGCTTCTGATGCTTACAAACGTTTCACATGTACTTTATTATACACAGTTTTGTGTTAATTATTGTAGTTCATGTGGTTTTTGTTCTTGTTATGGTGACATTTGAGTCTATTTGATCCTTGTCTTTAAAAGATACTTTCAGTAATTATTGGTAACTGGTTCATGTTTGAATTGTTAAAGAACAGTATTTGGTGACATCCTAATGTCTTCTAATAGAGTCCTCAAGATTGGAACTTTGGAATGGTACCATGAAAACGTCCGCGCCCGCTTCAAGCGTTTTGGTAGTGCCAAGGTGATGAGATCACTCTTCAAGAGGCTGAGTGGAGAAGACACTTCCTCTCAGAATGAGCTTGGAGGTGAGGAACCGTTTTTACTGATGAGTTGTCTGCTTTTGTGTGTGTGTGTGTGTGTGTGTGGGGGGGGGGGGGGGCACAAAATACCCTTCTCCACAGC
>JAPQRP010000016.1:6455541-6474790 GCA_037367295.1 Apogon hyalosoma | reverse complement strand
GGGATAGGCTCCAGCGACCCCCGTGACCCTAGTGAGGATAAAGCGGGTTCAGAAAATGGATGGATGGATGGATGGGTATTATTTCAAAATAGAGAAAACTGAAGACAAAGTGATGTTTTGAGTGAAACATATGACTGACTGAACATAAAACAAGCATCTGCAACCACTGCCATTCGTTAAACTCCATGGGTTTTACTGGTCCATCAGAAGCTGCTGCAGAAGATGACAGTGATTCCACGTTCACTACAGATCTACTAAATGTCCAAAAAAGACACATTTGATTCAGCTGAAAAACTCTAACTGCATTTTACCTGGATTATTTCATTTTTTTGAGCAGGTTAGTGATTCAGAATATTGTAAACATTTTAGTTGATGCTTTTGGTCACCAGCAGCAGTTTAGGTCTTTGAGAGTTAACATAGGTGGTAGTGGTATACAGTCACTGTTGGGCTTCACCTGTGGACACACTTGATTATTTGCCAGATTACTTTCCATTATGCTTATTCACATCTACCATTTATTGATACACCATGCTTTACTCCTCTATCTAGGTAAAAAACTTTAGAATATTTCAAATCTTTCTATAAAATGTGTTTTTTGGGGGGGCAGTTACTGCCTAGTAGCAGCAACAAATAAAAAATGAATAAGGCATTAATGAGTCAGTGGGTAACATCACCCACAGTCACACAAAAATGCAAATGAACCTTGTCAGAGTCTGCATTTCTTACATCCATTCTGGGCTTTTTAGTTTGGAGGACAGTAAATCTAGTCCTCACTCAGTTGATGCACCTTAATGCTAGGTGCCTCCTACTATAAAGTAAAACTGGAAGAGGAAATCCATTCTGAGTCACTGTAGAAACATGGTGAATGGAAACCCACTCCCTTTGTAGATACTGTATAAGTGAGGTAACAAAAACAAAATATGTTTTTATTTTTGCATGAGTGTAAATGAATAAAAACATCATTATGACTATTACATTCCATTTATGCGAAAATATCCTCCTAAATCATATACACTGTACTTAATAATAATAGCTTTATAATGACATATAAAGACAGAAAATGCACATGAATGCAAATATAACATCTACTTAATGATGAATATATGTATCTTGATATAAAGTTTCAACAGGAGATTTTAGAGTGGGATGCTCCACAGCATTGACTAGAATTCAAATAAGAGAATATAGTATTTTTTAGAAGAATGGTTTCTCCAGAAGGGTTTTACAAACCTGGACCTTCTGCATTAAACTGATTCTGTTCTGAAGCTGCTCTGGTGGACTGTGGTGGTCTAACACCTCAGTAACACTGTGTTTGCTAGGGTTTGGATTCAATTTGTCAGCCATCTGTCGATGAGACGCTTCATTCTTATGACACAGAGTCACAAGAATAGATTCCTTTCTCTTTTTCAGAGACTAAGACGTCACCTGCCAAATCCATCAGTAAGATCTAATCTTTTCTGTCTCCTGTGTTTTTCGGGATCCAGCTCCTGACAGCTGTGCAGTCACAGACCAGAGTCTCTCAGGCCTGGTTCTACATGGTCCATGTCCTCCAAAATCTGTTTTTGTCCTAATAAGTGCACTTTTAGAAGACAGCCTTGTGGGGTTGCTAAACTGATTTGCATGGTTCCATTACAAGTGGATCTTGTGTGATTCAGAGAGCAGATAAGCAAAGTCTGTGTTTTATTTTAGATGAATGACATTCCTCCATGTATAGGATGTCAAGGCTCCTGATTAATAAGCTTCCACACCGTAACTGCTGAGCTTGTTGAAAGAAAAACATTACACAGCCACACATATCATTGTTTTCATTATCTTTGGAGATTTTGCTCTTCTGATGGAGTTTAGCTTCCTTTTTGTGAATGGATCCCCATCCCGTGTAATGACAGTTCTGAATTATTAGATTATTATTAGTACAGCCTCTGTAAGAATGCGAAAGAGGCAGAATAAAGCTGCAACATCAGAGGTCAAAGTTGAGATGGTAATTATATCCCTGAAATGGAGTTTTGGGGAAATAATGGTTTTACCCCAAACACCGCTGCTGGATATCCTTCGTGTGAGCGATAACTAGGACAGATTTGGTTGAATTTCTTCTCCCTTGATAACCAACATAAGGGGACCCCTTGTGGAAGAACCCTATTGATTTCAACTTCTCTATGAGTGTTAAAAGTCATCCAAACAGGGGTGCTTTAGTTGAAAATCACTTTTTTGGACGTAAATCAAGCAATAATAGGCCGATTGAGATTATATTTGGATCATATTGATCGTCTTACAGATGTCCATTTTCTGGCTACCATCCAGAGTCCATATGGTGTCATTTTCATTCACTAGGTAGAATTTTGTGAGAAACATTGGTTCTCTGACCAGTATTCTGCCACTATTAGGTCGATGTAGCGTAAATTGAGTTCTAACAGTTCTCTTTCTTCATGCCACTACCTTGAGTTTAGATGATGTCATATTTTGACACCAGGTGGTGTGTTTTTTCCAAATGGTTGGGGGAGCAGAGGATTGGGGGGATTTCGAGCATATACCCTTCCTGTTGACCCCTGACAGCGTAAGCCTCGTTTTCACAGGACTTAGAGCAGGATTTATTTTTCTGGAATGTAATACAGCAGAACATAACAATCAGCATGTTCATCTATCTCTTCATCTGTCAGTCTACTATAATTTTGTTTCTGTAGCATTAAAAAATTAAATAAAATCAGTGTTTTTCCTAAAAACTTTGTAGTTTGTACAGTTTATCAGTTCAGCATGCTAAGAACCCCTCTTTTGGTTGGACTGTTTGGTCCACCTTGGTCTGGGCAGAAAAGTTTATGAGTCTGAACCAAACAGTTTAGGTGTTAAGGAAGGTAAAACTAGGGTAGGGAATTTGTTGTTGAATTCTTATGATAGATTTGAATCACAGTCACAGATAAACTCCCGCTGAAATTATTACAGATTTCCAGAGGTCATCCTGTGTCTCGTGCAAATAGACAGCCTGTAGTACTCTATTATTACCAGAGATACTGATGTGATGAAAGGACATGTTTATGTGTGCTGCTAGTGTTTAAAGTCTGATGCAATGACATTATGAGGCTTAATGGAAACCTGTCGTTGGCTGTTCCCACCATTTGAAGTTCTGCACATCTATATCACACGTGTTCCTGTAACATACCTTGTCTATCAGTTCACCCCAAGGTCGACAAATAAGCTCATAGCGACAGGAGATCAATGAATTATGACGAGACATTCAAGACTCCTGGTACTGTTTACGCTGAGTCACCCTTGAGGATTCTGGGATGGGATACAGAGTGAGTTGGCTGGCTTAGCCCAGGGGGCCGTGTGATCATCCAGTCACATGTCTCCCATTCTGTGCCTGGAATTGTACGATCCAATGCTGCAGGACTCCACAGACCAGAGGCAGACAGAGCAGAGAGAAAGAGCCAGAAAGAGAGAGGGAGAACAAAATGTTTGTTTGTCATGTCATGTATGTGGAATCTAACTCGCAGAGTGCGCAGAAGATCTGTTTCCTTAAAAATGCGGTCATAAATATGCATGTAAACAGATGCATTGGGTTAGAAATCAGCAGTCATGAACAAATGCATGTGACCGCCTGGATTAAATTCAACATGCATGACTGCGTGCACACATTCTTTTACTGTCTTTTTAGTGTATGTAGTCTACTGTGGTCCGCTGGGCCCCCAAAGCTCACAGGGTGTCATCTTGTTTGTACAGTATCTTTGTGCACAGCATGAGACCTAAGACTGGAGCTTGCAACAGGGTCACTGTGCACGTAAAGCAAGTACAAAACAGTTTAAAGCAATTAACGGCTAATCCTGACTCTCACGCCGTAGATTTGTGCTGCTTCT
Organism: Apogon hyalosoma; assembly: GCA_037367295.1. Classification (NCBI taxonomy): domain Eukaryota; kingdom Metazoa; phylum Chordata; class Actinopteri; order Kurtiformes; family Apogonidae; genus Apogon; species Apogon hyalosoma. The sequence continues at coordinate 6,470,945 of JAPQRP010000016.1, read as the reverse complement.
GCTGCTTCTCTTTTTAAACAGCGTTTCATGAGGAACACTAGACTAGACTAGACTAGACTAGACTAGACTAGACTAGACTAGAATAGAATAGAATAGAATAGAATAGAATAGAATAGAATAGAATAGAATAGAATAGAATAGAATAGAATAGAATAGACTGTCATTACACCAGTGGTGCAACAAAATTGCAGGTGGTCTTTGCCAGCGATGGTGCACTTACATCTAAATAACAACACAGAAGATACAGATGTATATTTAAATAAAATATAAAATGGTGTGCAGTCGAAAATATGTGCAAATTAAAGCCATACTGTATGAAAAGGTAACATTTTTTAAACAAAAAATAGTATAAAAACGTGCAAATTTAACACTATAAACAATGTAAACATACATGTAACAGTGTAAACAGTGCAAATATATCAGGGTAAACAATGTAAGCATGCATGTGCCAGACATGAGGCACATGATCCCTGAGTGTTATTATGGTATGGTGTGTGTTTACAGTCCCCACGGCCCAGGGGAAGAAGCTGTTCATAAGTCTAGTTGTGTGAGATTTGATTGGCCTAAAAAATCGACCAAAGGGCAGCAGGTCAAACAAGTGATGGACAGGGTTCTCCATTAGCTCAGTCTGTCTTTACAGTTAATCACAGGCAAAGGTTTGATTTTTCATTTTTCTTGCACTGTATTCAACACCACTTCATGAAGCATGTTTTCTGTCTTCTGTTTCCTAGAACCCAGTGAATATGACACGCAGAGCATACCTGAAGTCCAAAGTAAGTACCCAGATCTAAGCGACCTGTCAGCAGACATCACATATCATTAACAGATAAGAACAGAGATTTTATCCAAAAACAATTAGAGTATTGCACTGTACAAATTTGTGGTACTTGCACTTTACTTGAATATTCTCATTTTATGCTGCTTTATATCACCAGTATCTCCAATATCACATCTGTAAAGTTTTACTCCATTAGATCACAGTTTTCATCCTGTTCCTGACTAGTAAAAACCACATATCTCATGGTAATATTGAGTGTGTTTGGTGAACTAAAAAGTGGTGTGATCCATTGTGGAAATCTTATGTAGGAAATTTTCTGTAATTCTGAGATTCAGAACTGCTCATTTTTTAAGTAACACAATGATTCTTACTTTTCTTAAAAACAGAAGAATATTCTAGTGAGTTTTTATAGTTAGATGCCTTTGAATCTTACACACTACACCTCAATCTAAATACGTCTTCCACATCTAGAAAGGACACTGAGCACATGAACATCTCCTTGATTTATTGCAGTTATAATTTGTTTTACACTAAAATGTGGGAAATATAAACATTTCAGTATTTCTGCACCCATCCGTAACATATATATTGTATTAGCTCAGTCTATGCTGAATATAAGAAGTAATTTTGACTTTGTGGCATGGAGGGCCTTGGACTCATGACTCATTTTTCAATCACTGTTTCCTTTGGGACCTCCCTGTATGTTAATCCAACCATGTGTGTGGTCTTATTCTCCTTGACTTGCTCGCTGCGTAATTTTCTCATACTTCCCTCTTGTATTCGGCATCCAAATTTGAGAACTAATCATTTGATATTTCATTTTGGTATTGAATAATGTAATCGGTGAACATTAAACAACTGGAATGATGTATCAAGACTTTCTAGGCTTTGGTTTCTAATGCAGTGGTTATAGTGGTTTGGGAAGTGACCAAAAGGTTCTGGTTAGGCTGGCACCATCATCGCTCGCCGCTCAACTTTTCATTTCCAGTCTCCCATCAGTAGAATTAGAGCCAGGGACATTTTAATAAAAACAAGTACTTGCTTAAAAAGTCCCATTAAGTAGTTTTATTGGAATTATTGTAATAGCACTTGTTATTGTGTAATGTGTCTACATCTGCAAATTCTTTCTTCAGACTGGTATGTGACTGACATTTAACTGGTGCTGGAAATGTCTTTTAAAGAAACACTTCTGCATTGTTCATGTGCTTTACACTGACTCTTTTGATCTGGAAAGCTGAAACCTGTAATGTTTGCTTTATGTAGCTGTTAGATTCTCTCCCTCTGCATAATCAAGAGGGAACTGTAACATAAAAATGCAAGTCACTCATAAACACTCTAATTACGAGTATTTGAACACACGCTGCATTCCTGCTCATATGCTATGTTTGTAATTCCACATTCAGGATGTAATTTCTTCAAGATGTACAGTGGTCGTTGCCATTCATTTATATTTATTGTATAGAAATGTTTAGCTCATGAAACCCAAAACACACAACATTTACAGATTTTAGGATTTTCTTGACATAATAGTAAAACTGAAAATACTATGATTTAAAGTATATTTTTTGTTGTTGGGTTTGAATAGGCCCATGTTCTGTTTAACCCGTAAGGACCCAGTGTTACTTTTGTGTCAACTCCCAAATGAATTTTTCTCTATATTTAACTTTCCTTAAGTGATTTATCACCATTTATTGCATTATTATCTTCTGTATGTTGTGTTTTTTTTCAGTGACAATCAGGTATTTTCCAGCATTTAATTTACTAATCATGTAGATGTTTGTAAAAGCTCAGAGTACATTAGAGTGTGTTCATATCAAAAACAGAGAAAACTGAAGAAAAACTGACTTTTCCAGTAAAATCTATCATTAACTGAACAGAAACCAAGCATTTCCATCCACTGTCATCGATCCAACTCCATGGGTTTTACTGGTGAATCAATGTTGTAGAAGATGACAGTGTTTCCACGGTAACTATGGAGACACTGAACACCCAAATGGGTCATATCTGATGACCATGAAAAGATGACAAACTGCATTTTACACCAATTGTTTTCATGTATTGATAGGATTAGTGGATTAACAGGTATTAAACCGTTTAGATCAGTAGATGTGGATGTTTGGATCTGTAGATCTGTTATGCAAGAAGTTCTGCAAAACAACTTTTTTTAAAAAAATCCTGTTAGCTGTTATCTGTCTAACTATCCCATCATGCCTTGCTGTTCCTGGGTGCACATTGAGCTGCAAACTGGGGCTGTAAAGTAGAGCTACTGCAGAAGTGTCAAAATCTGCAGTAACCAGTGTCCGCTGGGGTCTGCCTTCAAAAGTGAATCACAGAAGCCCATGTTAAAACGGACCAGTTCACAGCAAAAATAAATATGTTTACAACCAAATTTCTCCTCTGTCGCAAGTGCAGGAAGGGTGACTTTTTGAATACTTAACCTGTTTAGATTAACCAAAGCCAAAAAGCTTTGCATAGTAAAGTGGCAGGCATGTACTGAGGCTTTGGATTAGCAGTTCACAAACAAGTGACATAGATGGTTTGACCAATACTTATATACAGTCTATGGTGCACTTTTGTAGAGATTTAGAACATAACTGTTATGAAATAACCATGAAATTCCATTTTTTTCCTCCTACCAACTGCTTTGTTCTTGCTAATGCTGCTCTCTCTCTCTCTCTCTCTCTCTCTCTCTCTCTCTCTCTCTCTCTCTCTCTCTCTCTCTCTCTCTCTCTCTCTCTCTACCTCGCTTGACCCGTGTCTCTCCACCTGTCACATGACCCTAGTTTCCCAAAAGCAGACGATTATCATTTCTGTCGACTACAGGGCCTTATTTTACACATAATTGACTTATTAGCATGTTCTTAGAATTTTTATTTCAGTAAGGAAGATTCACATGTACTTTTAGACTTACGTGAATTTGTTTTTGTCAGAATCTGTGTTTTGCTGGAAATTCTGTCAGTTTTTGAGGTTAGCAAACGACATTGCTGATCATGTATTTTACTTTGTTGTAGAAAAAACAAACAAAACAACAAGTGGAAAGGAGCAGGTGTAAGGATTTATATAGAAAATCTGACCTGAAATCTCTACATAAAAATCTGTGTGCTGTGGTTATTACTATGGATATAGTGGATACTTCCTAAGGTTCGAACTACCAGGAGGAGCTTTTGTCTGTCTGTATGTGGGGTGAAACTGTGGAACAGTCTGGGTCTTCCCCACAAGCAATGCCAAAGTATCCACAGTTTTAAAGCACTTTACAAACGGATGTTTTGGTCACAGTACAGGGAGGGTGGGGCTAATTGTTAATTGTTGGTCCATTCCATCCTTGACTCTTTCTTACCATTGTTGGTTTGTGTTTGTCGTTGTTTACCATGTTGGTATGTGTCACTTCCATCACCACTGTTGATATGTGATTATTGTGAAATATACTGTAGTATAAGTTATGCAGACTATCATTTAGATAGTAACTATGTGTAATATACATCAGTTTTCCTAATCCATTTACTATCTGTTATTTACATTATTAGGACTGTAAACAGATGTTACTTTATCATTAAGGAAGCAAAAGTAATGTGTTATGTTGTATAAATGTGAGATGGGGGTGGGATTCAATAAGTTTTCTTCTTCCCACTCCTTTTTGAGCAATACATATTGAATTTATTTTGTTATTACTAGTGTAAATGGCTATTGTTACATTGTCTTGATCACCTTTATCAATGTATTTGCTCTGCCATTAGTTCCTTGTACACAAAAAATGCTTAAGTTTTCTTCTGCTCAAAACGAATGAATGAATGAATGAATGATATAAGCAACCAAGACAAACATTAGCTGTGAAATGGAGTTAGCAAACATAAAAATGAACAGCTCCCCATACAAAACAGCAGCACAGCACAAATGGAAGTCCACGAATCTTCCATATAGACTCTTCAATATTATTTTTATAGTTTGAGATGCTGTGAACAATTTTGCATTTGTAATGTTGTAGTTAATAAGGCTAGCTAAAGGGATGTTAATCAAAACATAATATACCACAAATACACAGCACGAGAAGTGGTCCAAACTGCAGGATCAAGTGTATTTGGACTAGGTTTTCTCACACTGATGAGTGTTTATTTTCACTCAGATGTTTGTGTTTGCATTTTAGAGAGACTTTGATATCATCTGTCCATACTCTACTGTTATAAAGCTACATTTACAGATATGACAAATAAAGTCAGAGATCTGCATCCTGGAGCCCACTTTGCATAATGTTCATCTTAATAACAAAATGTAAATGCATCCCCATACAGAAATGCCGGATGATGTTACCATGGTGCTGCTTCCAAAAACTGTACACTGTGAACGTGTGTCAAAAACACTGAAGTAAACACTGACATGTCTGCTTCCTTTCTCAGCAGATGGATACGGGGAGCACAGTATGGATCCTGCAGATTCACAAAACTATAAAGGGGTAAGAAAAACTTAATTTTCTTCACCAAAACTTATTTTTCTTTTCCTTTGGAGAGAATTAAAATAAGTGGCTATTTTATTTGCAGCTGTTTGCTGAGTTGTAAAATCTTTGTGAGTTTGTGGCCAGCAGAATGCAGTCTAGTGATATGAACAGAACGCAAGAAACAGACTTCAGTTTGTACTCCGACAGCATTAGCAGTAGCAGTTCTGCTGTTTTGCACTAATAATACATGCTGCCACAACAACATAAGAAAACCCCTCAGACAATACACTGCATGATTTGTTGTCCACACCTAATATATTTCCTGTTTCTTAATTAAAAGATGTCGCAGTGAAGGAAAAACAAAGACCATTTATAACACAGACAGTTCAATCTGTAACAAGTGACATGAGGTATTTGTGTGTGCACATGTTTTTGAAGCAGCCATATGGCTCTGCTGCCGTCAGCGCTGAACTTCATCATGTTGACAGGTCCCTCCTCTGGAAAGCAGAGGTGTTTTCTGCACAGTTATCGACATGATCTAGACCAGCCCTCGTCAAAACAACTGATAAAACCTTGACAGCTAGTGATGGCTAAGGTTGACTAAGGTTAGGCATAGTCAAACTGTGTGCAGGCCGTGGTGTATTGTGGGTAAATTCCAGCCTGTCATACATAATCACACACATAAAAGAGCTAGGGTAAAGTTGAAAGAGCCTCTGGTCCAAGTCTTGAGATTGTAAAAAGTGTACAGAGTCCACTGGAATTCATCATAAAGCTGAGACAACTATTGTTTATACCACAGTCTCTGTGTAATGTAGGAGCTAAGCTCTGTTTATTTTCAATCACTGCAGCTGCTGTGAGAAGAAAAGAATTACAACCAGGAGTTTTGAGCTTTTCTTAGTCTCTGAGCACTTTATTTTTGCTTCCGGGGTGACAACACATTTAGGTTTTATTTTTTATTTTATATGATTGGCCTATATATGTATGTATACATATATACACTCAGAGGGCTTCACTTCCTCTGAGTGTTTTTACTTAAACAGAGTGCCCTCTAGCGTCCCTCAAACACCACTGCATTATAAGCATTTAACTGGTCTTTGAACTCTGTTTTTTTTTTTTTTTAACAAAATAAATATGTAACATTGACACTCCTGCTGAGTTTTTGCAGTTGATCAGTGCCCTAATGGACTACATATGAACAGAATGACAACACAAGACTTTAAGAGCCCAAATGTTTGAGAGCCACATAGAGCAGCATTCCAGATGTCCTCATAAAGAGAGGGCTCACAGCCTAATTATTAGCCTGTAATGGTAGACATAATATAAATGACAGTAATTTGATGATATCCTGCAGATTTTTTATAATCTCGTTGCATTCAAATGGGATATCCTTGGGGTTCACTCCTTTTCTTTCCTGTCTCGTTGTTCTTTTTATTCCTTTTCTGTCTGTTTATTGGTGATGGGCTCTTTTGCTGACATTCCAAGATGAAAAAGACCAAAAGGCGGCTAACGGTGGACCCTTTTGATCTCGATCTGGGTGATTTGGGTGATCTGGGTGACTACCTCATTGAATCAGGAGGACGGTCAAATCAGGTAGAATGAGCCCCCCCTCCCCCAAACACACACACACACACACACACGCACACACACACACACACACACACAAATACACACGTAGACATACCACCACCAAAACCTAAACCCATCTGCATGCCTTCATACAAGAGGCTCTCTGTCTGTTTCTTCTGCAGCTCATTTCTGTCTTAGTTCTTTGCCAAACATTGTCTGGTTTGACAAGAATATATTATGTCTTGGCCACAATATTCATATATTTATGGTTGTGTGGCATAATAATAACATATCTTGTCAGCTCATTAACAAAATGCAACACAAGGCAACTTTTAATGCCAAATAAGAATATGTAGAGGCATAAAACTAGGTCTCAGTGGCTTTAGAGTTTAGGAATCACACTGGTAGTGAAACACTGTTTATAACATAAACAGTGTTAATGTTATTCTGTGGCTGGGTTGCACCAAACTTTAAAGGTTCAGTACGTAAGTCTTGTACATGTTCTTTAAGTACAGACTCTTAATTCACCTACAACAGGATTAAAATTAAGACATGATCCTTTATCTTTAAATTTAGATATAATTTCAAGTGTAAACTGAGTTTACATTTATTTCTGTCACACTAAATTTTTGAATTGCACTTTAACCTTAACCTTCCTCTTGTGTTCGCTTTCTGTTACTATCTCTTATGTTAACTGGACGGTTTTGACCCATGTCTTAAATCAGCTGTAAAATACACTAAAAACAGTTATTTATCATCCAGTTTGTTTCTCATCTCTTGGTTACCTTGTTAGGCTTCCTTATCCATGAAAATATCGATTGGTTTTCATATTTTTGGTGTGAGCCTCTGGGCCTTTTTTTTGTCAGGTCACAGCTCTATACTGAACTGATCTCACATGTCTGGACATTCCCGTCTGTGATTGATTTATTTTTGTGCAGGTACACTGGATAACAAAGCAAAATGAGAATCCCCAAAAGCTCACATGATTGTTGGAGGAGCTGGCTGTCAGTGTGTTGGCTGACGGTGCACTTTCATTTCAGTTTTGGCTCTAATTATTGCTTTATGGTCTTATTTTTATAACTGGGTTGAAACCAGCCCTAACAACACAGAGGTCATAATTTCAACCAGAGCATTTCATAATTTAGAAAAAAAAAGTACTATTTTGTTGAAATAGAGGGTCCTGAAAAAGTCAAAATTCTTCGATGCAATAAACATATTTTATGTGGTTCATATATGCATTTAAAACCTAAAATGGGTTGGTGCGATCCTAACACAAGAGGAGGGTTAAACTTACATTTGAGGAGATTTCATTCTTAAAATGTGTGCATTGTTGAGGTTAATGAACAAAACAATGAAGAAATTGTGTCAGATAAATCTAACTGACAAACTGAACTCAGATGAGTTTAAAGATGCTGTTCAGTTTCTGTCGAGACACTGGTTCAGGAACCTGTCCTAGAGCTCAACTGGGCCAACGCTCAAACATGGCGACTGTTTACCCATATTTTCCATTAATTCAGCCAAAAAGTTTCTCAAAGGAGGTGAAATAAAAGTTTTTCACAGCAGATATCTGAGCGAACCACAGGTGTTACTGGTAACATTAACAATGGCTCTATTCTGTTTAGTCGGCCCAGGAGGCCATTCCACTAAACCAGGATGTACAAATCCAAAACCCAATGCCCCATTGTTTCAGGGGCAAAAATGTGTCTTTTTTTTTTTAAACATCTCCCAAAGTGAAGATTTTTAAGAACTCGTTTTTGTGTGTGTATATCCATGTGGGAAATGAAAAGATTAGGAAAGGATGGAGTCTGGCTCAATTTGTGGAAGTCTATTGTTGGTTTGTGTGATGAGTACGCACCTCAAACATCAAATATAGGTCTAATAGGTGTACGTGTCAGTGTGACCTTTAGGAGACTGAGGTCGTTGACACATATGGAGACAGACACAAGCACCTGTGTGTTTGGGTTTTTGTTTTTTTTTTTTTGGTTGCTGCACAACTTCATGACAGACTAATGCCTCTGCATCTCCAGTATTATCTGAAGGCCTACAGTGTTCAGAGTCTGAAGTCCAACATAAACAATGGTTTGTGTGAAGATACAAAACAACTGAAAGTTAACACAGATCTGATTTTTTATACATACTATGCCTCGACACACAACTTTATTTTTTAGATATTTGCTCATTTTAAGTGTGAGCAAGCAAGAATCTCCTCTTTAAATTAGTTGTGTTTAATTTTGGTTTCCTAGATTGATTTATTATCAGAGTACGATGTGTTTTAAAAATGTCTCTTTAAGTGAAGTGTTAAACCTAAAGTAGACTGATCCAAATTTGGACATTTGGATTTACTTAACTACAGTTGGGCTTGATTTAATTTTACAACAAAGATATACTTAGTTGTGAACCAGAGTAATGTATTTAAAACCTAGTTTTAAAAAGTCTGATTAAATTAAAGTTGTTGCAACCCAGCCTGTTAAAAACATAGAAACATGAGAGAGGAATCATTCCACTTGTCTTTATATATTGATTTATTCATTGTACATTCATCATATTTAAGCACTTCATCTAGCATTAAAATGCTTTTCATTTTTAATTTGATCTAATTACAATAATATTTGTTGATTTTACTTGTGTGTGTCATTATTGTTATTAATAATAAAATAATCTGTGACCCTTAAAGTATTTACTTTAGTTGCAATATCACAAATCTGTGTAAATACATAACATAACATTAAAAATAGCAGTGCATGATTTTTTTCTTGTCTTTTTATAACCTAATCATACTTTAATGACAACTCGAGTCATTTTAGTAACTTTCTTCCCCTGAAGCTGTTTGTAAACCTGAAGCATGTGATCAGGTCGTCACCATCCAGAGACTCCACCAACACTCACCTTTCTGCATCCTCATTTCCAGGTTCCCAGCCCCAGTGAGATCATGCCCATAGACGTAGCTAAGAGGGAGTCCATGCTTGCTGAGGCTGATATGGCCTCTGTGTTCCACAAAATTTTTGAGGAGCGACGCAAAGGTCTGGGGTTCAGTTCGGATGCTGGTCTTGACTTCAGCCATGGGATGAGTATGGGAATCATTCAACAACAAGGTAATGCTTTACCCATCCTAAAATACACAACATTCTTAAAATTCAAATCTAAAAACGAATCAGTCTGTCAACACGCTATTTTCATTTCTAACTAGCATACTGTAGAATCAGTATAATTATAGTTATTGGGTGTTTCTCAATGTCAAGTTTGCAAGTTTGGACTTGGAGTGTTGGTAAGAACGGTCCCAAAGCGAATGGACTTCCTAAGAACACCAGTCTCTCTGTAATTGGAACGACTGGTGCTCTGTTGTATCTCACCATCAGCTCCCTCACATATTCCTGCAAACAACCAGAAGCTGCCATTGCATTCGAGTAGCATGAAATGCATCTGGAAATATTCGCAGCAAAGTCCACATGAGTCACCAGCTAGTGCATCCTTGGTTTAAGCTAAGAGACAAGAACAACATCTGGGTGTCCCATGCGATCTTGATTTGTGTGAAATTTAAATGGAACAGTACTTGGGAAACACCTATTGTCAAGGCAGCTTTTTCATACCTGTTAACCAGTCCCTCCAGAAAAATGTGGGCAAAAATCTTTGATTATGCAGGAAAAAAATCTTTAATTATGCGATGGAATATGCTGGGTGTTTATGTGATTTTATGCGGTGAAATTGCGAAAATTGCAAAAAATGCATGAAGTCATGAGAACTGGAAAAATTAAGAAAATGATTTTTCTCCCAAACCCTGTTCTAACTAGGCTATTACTAAATGAAAAATGTCTAATTACATCCTATGATAAGCAAACATACAGAAGTAAACATACACTACATCACAGAAAGTGCTGGTTATGTTTGAGCTCTTTATTGTCTAAGTATGGCTCAAACATGACTTTAACATTCCTGAGTCACAAGTGTCAGAAATAAAATAATTGCTTCCTGCTTGTAGAACAGGCCATCTGTTTCAAGCCTAGAGCCTTTAGAGCCTTTATGTTCATATAACATTATTATCACTGCAACAGAAACCATTTTCAAATGTTTCACGCTGGAAAAGTGGCTCCAGCGTCGATTTTCTCGTATGTTCCAACGTAGTTACATGGGGTGTAAAATAGTTTGAACCTGCTTTCCTGTAGGACATCAGGTACTGGTTTGCTCTGTCTCTTGCAAATATTTTTGTTGGCAAATGAGCTGTATTTTTCATCACATTGCTGGATTTTTTTCTGAGGCTCGTGTTAGCTTGTTAGTTTACCTTCGGTGGACACACGAGCTGATGATGTTGCTCATCACATATTACATCACTACCTGTGTCAAGTTACAATGTAATACTTTTTAAACTTAATGCAGAAAAAAACGAGCGTGATTATGAAATCATGCGAGCCCTGCATATTTCCTGTATTTTGCACAGAAATATGCTATTATTGCTGTGAATATGTGCTCTTTTTGAAAAAATGCATTGAATTATGCGATTGTTTTTCTGGAGGGACTGGTTAAAGCATATTTAGCCTAAATAGATGTTTTTAAAAAGTGTTCATTGTATTAATTCACTTTCATATTTATTTCCAGATGACTTTGTGTATTCAGACAGCCGAGCTCTTCCGTCTCGCTCCATGTCGAGGCTCAGCTACTCCTCATGTGGCAGTGGCAGCGCCGGGGGCCCCCAGGGCAGTGGCAGCTATCTGGCCGGCCCTGATGACTCCGAGGAGGACTTCCCACTTTACCAATCCCATCAGGGCTTTTGCAGTCATACTTCCCAGGAGAGCCTGAACTCAACAAACCCCCCACCACAGGTCGTTAATATTATGAAGTTCATTCCTTTTCAACTGTCTTACGAAATGCTCAAAAAAGTACTCCATTTGGCTGATGTTTTATGACATTAATAAATCCAGTGTTGATGTTTTTATGTTGTAAAATATCTGATTTAGTCAGATGGGGCTGACAGTCTCTTATACATCTTTTACTGTCGATCCACTGAGCATGCCGTACATTTAATACATACCATATTCTCATAAAATGATAAATATTTCATAGTTTAACTGATTCAAAATATATTTTCATCAGTTAATATTTTGTTATGTCTGACATCAATCAGTTTTACTCAAGTATGTATGACTCACGTGGCTTTAAAAAGTCAAAGTTTGACATGCAAAGATGGGGGGTTTTTTGGGCTCTTTTTGGCATAGTATAAAAGTCTTGAAAACAAAAAGCGAAGCATATTAAAAAGAACAATCAAACATTATTTTACTGACAGTGGAGTAGATATATGAGAATATAGAGCTTTTGAAATTGTACACTCATGCAGTAAAACTGTTTATATTTGTTTGTTTTTTTTCAGATATTATATAACAAAATCATGAGTGTAAAGACACAGCACAATGACAAGGAAACCAATTATCAACATCTCTAAGATAAGATATAGTTAAATCGTCATCTTGTAGTGTCAGTCTTGGCACAAACCTCCAATTAATATGATCTGTGATTAATTTTGGTTTGGTTTGGTTCTACAGTTCTATAAGAGGCCAAACTGATTTATCTTATTGATATTCAGGGTTTTTCCAGGAGCATACACTGCAGCTTCGACAAATATACAGGCCCATGTTTATCAGGCTGACACGTTGAGTTATGTGGGGAGACAGCTGCTAGATCAGAAGGAGGTTACACACATTACATCAGTGTCTATTTATGTGCATACAACCCAGTCCCTGCAAAGGATCACAACTGTTGCTCCTCTGTTCCTGGGAAGCAGATAAAAAACACATTTTGTTTACCATTACTTTGGATGACTTGAAGTCTACTTTTTTCGATGCTGCTGCAAGAAATCAAGTCCACAAATGTCCCCATGTGTCCTTTGGTTCAACTCAAGCATCTGAGTCAGTCCAAATAACTCCTCATACATTTCGTGTGATTATTTTAGTATACCTCTAACCCTCCAAATCCAAATGTCTTTTGCAGTTCTTAAAAGCAAGAAATAAAGAAAAAAACAAAGCAAATGACGGAGCTCTATGACAGATAGCAGCCACGATTGCAAAAGAGTTGTTAAGACCAGCGCTGATTCACACTATTGATATCATACGTCATGGTACATTTGTCTCGCAGCGAGCCAAGAGTGACACAAACAGGATACTGAGACAACCAACATACAGCCCAGACATGTGCCTGTCAGACATCAAAAACATCCGTGACATTTCTGTCAACTGGATCCAAGGTTGCTCAAATGCCATATCCTGTATACGGGTGTTGTTTCTGTCAGTTAGATCTGGAAAATATTCATAATGGTGAGCTAGCTTGAAGCTCATGTGACGTGCACACATGGACTGTTTATGAAACAGTACATTAGGTTGAGTCAACAAGTACAGAGTCTGCACAGGACACATGTTTGGTGGCAGTGAGTGGTGTTAACTGAAGTAACAGTACATTAGATTCCAGACAGCCAGATATGTGGCGAATGAAGCTAAATACAGAAATGAATAAACAGAGAGTGTATGAAATGCTTCTAGGATGAATTTAAGGTTTGATCTAATTTGAGACGTACGTCATGATTGTCACAGTCACTAATCAGCCTAACTTTGGCACCAACTACTCTATCACTGGCTCTGAGGCTTTATTAATCATTTTTTGTTTCCAGTTTTGTCATATTCTGACAGATGAGAACCTTCCCAAATTATCTAGATTGGCTGCATGGTAGCAGCCTCTACACTAATTACTATGCAAAGGGTGCAGATGGGATGGTTTTTTTTTTTTTTTTCAAAATTTCTTATACTTTGACCTAAAATCTTGGTTTTCTCTTTTCTGCTTCTCTACAGCTGCAGCACTAGATTCTGTTAGCTGAGACAGAGTCAGAAAACGAACACAAACATCATGTTAAATAAAAACATAGTGCACTTTTATGAATATGCTTGCTTGCATGCTTAATGGCAAGGGCCACATTTCTAAAATGAAGCTAGCACGGAGGAATGTTAAAGAAGTGATATTGTGCTTTTTTAAATGGAATTATGCATTTTCAAACATTTCCTTGTGCTCTCCATAAACTGTAAATGCTCTGCTTGGGTCTGAATTCTTCATTAATTTAACTCCACAGGTCCATCTTTAACCCTAGTTCAAAGTAATGACACTAGAAAGGTCATTTTGAGCGCTGGCCCTTTAAATGCACATGACTCCACCCCCTCCAGGTTGTGGATTGTGCTGCTCTGTCTTGTTCAACCGCTTGTGTTCGTAAATACAATCAAAAACATTTTAGGTAATTGGCTTGAAGTTTGGACATATTTTTGGTGTGGACTACAACCGCTGCTGCTGACAAATAATTATGTCGTACTCAGAGAGATGTTCGTCGGGAGTCTTGACCTTATATGTGCAAATGTCGTGACCAAACTAGTTATAGACGTAACAAATTAAGAAGGGATTAAAACAGGTTGTAGAAATCCACTGTTTTTGCCAAACCTGTAGGGTTCAAATTCAAACTTTTTGAACTATTAGGGTCCAAATACACAAATAAATGACCCAAATACTAGGTTTTGCAGAATGATCCCTTCAATAGTGTAGGTGTAACGCTGCTGAAAGCCACTGGGATTGGCCTCAAAATGACTTAGACTTATATAAAAGTTCTCTCTTCAAATACTAAGTCTTTATTTCCATTATTCTGATCTCATTTGTTTTATGTGGACCCTGTAACGAGGATTCTGATGATTAATTTTTAGATTATTACTCCATTAACAAGAATTAACAAGATGTCCGCTATGTCTGGGTTTGAGTGACAGGTGTGGCGGACTTTCAGGGGTTCTGTTTATTTGAATGGGAGGCCGGAGTATATAAGTTGAACTTCACCCCGCTCTTTTTTGAATATGTTTTTTTTGTTTTATGTTTTTCCTCATTGTTTTTGGTTTTAAATGTTGATATTTGAAATAAAATTAGACAACGAAAGAATAAAACACATGTTCCTGATACACAGTTCTACTGTATTTATGTTAATAAATTACAACAAACAAGATCCAATGACCCAAGTACTTAACAAAATTTACCATTTTACCAAATCTGTATGGTTAATGTATTTAACATTAATTATATTGTTTAAGACTTTTATACGATGCCAAAAAAAAAAATCTTTGCATGTCAAACTTGGACTTTTTAAAGCCAAATGAGTTGTATATACTTGAGTAAAAGTAAAACTAAAACAGTTCATTTACAATAATTTCCCCCTGGGATTAATAAAGTATTCTGATTCTGATTCTGATTGACTTTCTCATGACCTCATCCACTCCTGCAGCCCCACCCCTATGGTCTGTATAATATGGTCATGGTAATATGGCTTAAAAACAACAGTTCAAACACCAATAAGTGATGTAATGGTAACTACCTCTACATCAGTGTTTTTCAGCCTTGGGGTTGGGACCCCACATGGGGTCGCCTGGAATTCAAATGGAGTCACCTGAAATTTCTAGTAATTGATAAAAATAAAAATAAAAACTTACAAATAAAAAATATATGGTGAATTGAGAGAGATAATCACAATCTATAAAAGACATAACAAACACCTAAGCTGAAACTGAAGCACTGTGGTACTGTTTATCTGTCAAATGTTCAAACTGAAGCACTGTGGTACTGTTTATCTGT
>JAPQRP010000016.1:6435573-6455441 GCA_037367295.1 Apogon hyalosoma | reverse complement strand
ATTACATGATCAAACACAAATTAATTTTAGCCAAAAAAAAGTCTCCATTTTGAATGTCTGGGGTCGCCAGAAATTTGTGATGTTAAAATGGGGTCATGAGACAAAAAAGGTTGGGAACTACTGCTCTAGGTCTTATATACAGTCTTTGTTGCTTACCAAATTAAAATAAAAAATGTTGGTGACAACACTTAATAAAATATCTTTGCTAAATAGCTAAAATATAGGTACCCATGATGCAAGATAAGAGCAAGTCATTTGAGAAACATTTCTTGGCTCAGTTGCTGGGGTAATATGGCCAAATAATAGGAGCCACAGTATATCATCAGATATGTATCTGACTCCGGACACTGTGAATCCATTTGGCAGACAGTAGAGGTGTGGAGGCCAAAATTTCCATCCTCTGGAAACATCTGGTGACAGAAATCTGTTAGTTGGAGCCTTGATGCATTTCATTCACTGTCATGTGGAGAGTTGGCCGTGTCTTCCTGTTCAGCCCCATATGAGTCTCCTCACCGAAGCCGCTGTCTTGATTCAGTAGCATTTTAAAACTCAACTGGGACTTCAAGACACTCAATTATTTTTGCTCAGTCCATGATGAAAAGGCAACTATTTTAAAAGATAAAACTCCTCAAGTGCATATTTAAAGTCAAAACTGGATCACATTTTAGAATCGGATGGTTTGAATTTGTATTGTGGCATAATTGGGGACGGTTAAAGATGAATTTAATCAGGTCTAAAATGAGTGACAAACTGCATCATTCACATACACTGTTCTTGGCAGTATTATTCATTCAGTTTAATACTAATACTGCAGTTTCTTAACATAACATAAAAATAATCAAAAATGTCATCAACAACTGTTATTACATTCATTCATCATCACATATTGACTTAAATATCACTAAAGTCTGGCTGATAAATGACTGTAAACTACAAATCTACAAGACCATCCTTCACTGTTGACTGACTTTGATTTTAATTGAGAATTTTTTTCAGGACCTATAATTTTAGTTTGCAACCATAAAGAATTTATGTTCCAAAAAATATTTTGCAGCAGATCACATTTTCAACATTATGAGGATATTTAATACAAAACAAAAAATCACTAATTCACAGCATATTATACATAAGGCTTCCCAGGACAACCTGATTGTTTAATTCATTTGATAGTCTTAATGTTTAAGGTTTTATGAGGTCCATCTCACCTCTGAACCAGCATTCAGTCACCCCCCAGGAGCAAACCATCACCAACAAACTCTATTCATTACGTTATGTGTAGAACCTATTTTAGGTCTTTTTTATAGTTAATAACAGAATAAAAATAGCAAAAGGAAACTGATCAAAGACACCTTACATGACTCTGAATGACGTCCTGGGTTAAATCCAACTCTTGTATTATATTATGAACAATTACCAGCCCACAACCCTCACAAGGACTATGGATGGAAGGACAAAGAATATGTAGATTACACTGACATGTTTGAGTAGGTTTTGTTTCTTTTTTCAGGCAGAATTTACTGTTACATTTGGTTTCATCCGAGAAGCCTCTCAATTATTGTGAAATCAGCGTTTTGGATGAAGTTATTTTCTTCAAAACACACTGATGAAGCCACGTGAAAGAGCAGCATGAATGTTGTTAATTAGGAAATAAACTGAAGGCCATCTGTTTGTGAAAAACATGTGTGTGCCGCTTTGCCTTTTGATTTATTTCGAGTGAAATTAATGTCACATGAGCTGCTCGTGCCTGTTGATTTTACAGTACACATTTTTTGGTATTACATATTTAAAATGAATTAAAAACAGACGAGTCAAATTTCATAATGTAATAAAAGAGTTGGAGGAAGGTCCTCAGACAGTCATCTGAGGTACCATATTTGTAGAGTCACAAGGACATTCTTTTCTTGTCTGGACCTTAAACAAAGGTAATTATAAACAATACAGTTTTGATATCTGTACTTGAGTTCTGCATTTTCAGTCTGCTACCACTTGCTGATTAATTCTCTGCCTGACTCTGCCCATCTCTTGTTTTTACAGATCACTGACCTCAACAGACGGGTTTCGGCCATAGAGTCACTCCTGAATCGCTTGGAGCAAAGAGTCTCAACAACTGACCAGGTTTTATGTTCAGTGTATTATTCATGCGTAACTCTAAGCTCAGTGCATGTTCAGGGCTGTACAGTGAAACAGATCTTGAAGACTTCACTAGAGGAGACGGAGAGAGCAAAAGGCTTGGTGCATAGATTGTCTAAAAATGTATTAACTAAAACTAATGTTTTAGGCTGATGGATCAACAAACATAAAAGTTGGGTGAATTCCTAATAACCTCCCACTTTCAGGACAAGGAAGTGAACAAGTATAATCCAATATGTTGGCTTACTTCTGTGTCACCCCAAACACATTGGGATTATAGCAGTGGTGTCTGAATTACAGCATTTTACAAAGTGTATTGCATCAGTGCAAGAGTTATTGTCAGTGTTATCGTTGCAAAGCTCGCAAGTTTATAGTGATCTGTATGAGGCTGTCACTAAAAATGCTCAGTCAGATCTTAACCTACAGGAGTTTGTATAACAGGTTTTGCTATCGCTGTAAAGTCATGATGTTAGACTTCACATGAGGTTCGGATCAAGGTGCAGGGCCATGGCATGAACCAGGTACTGGAGATGCCGACTCCAAAAAGGCCAGATGTCTGTAGACCTATACTGAACATCTGTATAGAAATTCTAAGCAAATACTGTTTTTCAAGAGTCATTTAATTCTCTTTTGTTATATATTAACCCTCTAAACGTTCTGGTGGTCCTACTTTAAATTATCCCTCTGTAATTAAGATTTTAGCACACGTATAAGAGTTTGTCTCAGATTGACAGGTGTATATGACAGCTCACTTTCAAAGTTTCTGTTTACTGAGTAAAATATGCTTTTTTAACAGCTCAACTGTATTTGTGGTTAAGTTACTTTTATAAGACTGCCAAACAAATTTGTTACAGAATTCTGTCATGGCATTTTTTGTTACCAGGTCAGTGAGCTAATGCTGGCTGTAGGGTTAAATATTAGCCGTCCAAAAGGAGACGTCTCAGTGGCTCTATTATGTATTTATGCAGTGTATGGTTTAACTAGTCTGACTTTTTGGAGGTACACTGCTGGAATAAGGGTGAATATTTCCATTGTGTTGAGGCAGGATTGTCTTCTATCTGTGTGTTACTGCAACTAGGAGTATATTATGAAAATTTTGCCAAAAGCATATCTTTTACCCCCAAAGGGGAGGCAAGGAGTATTGTTTTTGGTTTGGTTTGTTTCTTTGTATCTTTGTTAACATTTTAGCAGCAAAACTACTGGTTGAATTCATACCAAACTGGGTTTATATATTACCAGTGACCCAGAATATATCTAATTTTGGGAAAAGTAGGTCAAAGTTAAATTTTTTTTATGAATTTTTAAAATATTTTTTTCCCCATTTACTTATAATGGGCTAAATTTCCCATGGCTTTTAAAACATCACTTTTGTCTCAATTTACTTCAAACTTAGCACAAATATAGAGGCAATTGATATGCTGACGTCAGCACACACATAGACATGATGACATCAGCTGGACTGATGCCAATGCGAGGGACAGGGTTTGTTGTGTCTGGCACCACTTGTTATGTTGTTGTTTTTTTTTTTTTTAATTTTATTTTACCTTTATTTAACCAGGAAGTCCCATTGAGATCAGAAATCTCTTTTGCAAAGGAGACCTGGCCAAGGTAGCAGCCATACAGAGTCCACACAGTCTAAATAATATAAAACACATACATGATACACAATGAAGCAATTAAACACAATAACAACTCTTCAACCAAATGGCATCAAGAAAAACAGTGACATTCCTCCTTCACTGCATTTTTAGTAGTGAGTGAGTTATTTTAATATCACAAGACACTTCCTAATGTGCACTTTTCCCACTAAAACAACTTCTCTTTTGATCCTATTTTGCAAATGCACTGTGGCAGCATCCTGTGGTCAGCTCCACCCAAGAACTAGCAAAACAGTTCAGAGAACTTTTTACTGTTAACAGAAAAATAGATGATTGTGGAGATGGAAATGCAAGACTAGACAGCTTAGATTTCTAACCATGTATTAAGACTAGGCTCTGTATTGGAATGTCAGAATAATTTATTTACAAGCAAGTTAACGACATTAGCAAAACTGTCACACAGATTGTGTCATGTCAACCTGTGTTCTGTTGTTGAGCTAAAGACAAGGGTAACTTGCTAAAATGTTTTTGGATCTGCTGAGATTATGGCTGGACAAATCAGACTATGGCAAACCAGTCTGTATAAGCTCTGTGTGTTTGATTGCTTGATGATAATTCCAGTTCTAAGCTAATTCTCTGATGTTGTACCTGAGGACTTCTACAAGGAAGACACTGAAGAACTCATGACTGGGTATGAGACTTCCAAGTGGAATTAGCTAACATAAACAACCAAGCAGCTCCCAGCAAAACCCAAAGTTCAAAATAAACTTCATACAAGCATGTGTGAATCCTTATTGAAACATTGAACCTCACATGAAAGGCTAAAACTTGCATATGAAATGTATTAATGACTTCGAATGTGGACTGAATATAAATTTTGCAGACTAAGACTTGATGATAGAATTATGGATTTACGAGCATTAACATCAAAAGTCTGGACTAGCTTGTGACGACAGTGAAGCCTTTATAAGATGATAAATGATGTATAGAAATTCAACGCTGAACTCAGTGACTAAAAATGAATAAATGCATCTTTAAATGTTAAAGATGCTAACATGTCATCATTCACCGTCTATAATCCTAGAGGCATTGTGAGGCATTATTCATTTGTTTGTCAGGTTATTTCAGTTTTGAAGAAACGCTCTATCCTACAGTCAGAATTATATATTTTATTTGCAGATCATCATTCATACATTCCGAGGACCACACAATGATTCATATTCATCTTCCTCTCATCAGCACTGATTTTTAATGTGGGATGGGTGTCTGTTTTTAATTAGGTATTGAACTCCATAATCCACACAGTATCATCACACGAAGCCAACCCACACAATCTCTAAAGAGTAAACGAACACAGTACTTTAGGCTTGTCTGGTAATTAGTGGCTATTGGGCTTTAAATGAGGGAAATATCTGATGGACTCATGCTTCATTTTTCCTTTGTAGCAAACCACAGCATTAGTCAATTTGTGTGGCCCATGTTCTCCCAGAGGAGTCTACACGCAACATACGTCTGTGTTATTTCTGTCTGATCAGAATAGTAACAGAAGAAATTGCTTGGTTTCACACATTGACAAACTGATTACGGTTTGTCTATCAGAATTATAAACCTGGAATTTAGTAGAAGGTGGGACATTTCCTGCATATCATTCTGAAACATAGCAGGATGCAGGACTCAGTTCTCATTCTGTCACATATATGATGGACAGTATGAGATGGACAGAGGTGTTGAAGGAGGTTGGTATTTTAGCCATAGCCAAATTAGGGATTTTTAGAGGAACAAGTGACCATATTTGGACAAGAGGGTGATGCTGGACAGCAGCAAGGGGCGAAACTCACCAAGCTAATGTCAGCACTATTTATTTGACCAAAAAACACCACTCACACTACAAAACAGCAAATAGCCGTGGAAAGTATTTTAAGCTAATTGCTAAATCTAAGGGCACATATAGTTTTGTTTCATACCAGAAATGTCAACTTCACATATTACTAAAAGCATGAGTAAGCAGGCTAGCTCACCAATTTTTGAACAGTATAAGTTAACACAGTAGGCCCACTGAATTAATGTTAGCTAAGGTAGACAAGATACGCTAACAGACTGAGGATTATGTGGTAAACACTACAACTAAACCACCTCTGACAGTTTTAAAGGTAAAAGACAACGAACTGTTAAATCAAACTTATCACGGCAGAATGAATGTGATTTAACTGGAACCAGGATGTAATGGATGTCAGCAGTATCCCAGTTTAAAATAATCCAGGTAATTACTCTCAAACCATGGATTAGCTATAGAAGCTGCAATGCTTCTACAAACATATTTAACGTGCATTTTGAAGTATCCAGTTAGAAAATGTAAACAGCAAAATTCAACAAAATTTTCTTCTGTTTCACATCCGTTTCAGGGTTACGCTGCGTGGTCCTAACCATTTTCAACTTATTTCAGCATCTTCCTGGACATTCTTCAATTTTTTTATGAATTTTTACATTTTTTTTTCCCCGTTTAGTTTTAATGGGTGAAATTTCATATGTCTGTCGCAGCAAAACTATTGACTGAATTCATACCAAACTGGGTTTATAGACTGCCAGTGACCCAGAATAGATGTCATTACTTTTTTTTTTTTTTAATCTGTTTTCTTCTCCCATTTACTTATAATGGGTGAAATTTCTAATGTCTATAAAAACTTAAATTTTATTTCAATTTACTTCAAACTTGGCACATATATAGAGGCAATTGACATGCTGACATCAGCTGGATCTACGTCAAAATAAGCTACAATATGTGCAAGGGGCGGGGTTCATTGTGCCTGGCACCACTTGTTATTTTAAATGGAAAGCAGCAATGGAATGAATGCAATGACGTACATTTTCTACTCTTTTTTTTCTGTCATTTAGAATGTAGCCTATAGTGACACCTTATGATGACACAATTTACCCCAGTTATTTGTCTGAACCGTTCTTAATGGAAATCTGCATATTTTGCAATTTGCAGACTTAGAGAGGTTTGTCATGTTGTATTCCCTCACCGCCCAGCAACCTCATGGTGAAGAACATTTTCAATACATAAACCACAGTAAAACCACAACTTAAAGAATTTATGTGAAATATGTGTCTATTTTGTTAATTAGTGACCCTCAGAGGTTCTGGATGGTGGTTTTGTTGCTGCTTGAAGGAGTCAGGGCTTTTCTTTCTAGACGTTATCCTAAGCTAAGCCGTTTCTGAGGTCTAGCCTCATAGTTACCCTACAGACAAAATAGTGGTCTTTTCAAGTGGTATCAGCTCTTTGAAAGAAAAAAAACAAGTCATTTATCCCAAATGCTTCATTATTCTTTCAAGTGATGTGTTTTGTTTTGGGTTTTTTTTGACTGTGGGAAGAAACTGGAGTACCCAGAGGAAACCCACAACAGTGAATGCAGCATGCTGCTTTTACTTTTTTCTAGTGCTACATGTTTAATGCGTCTGCTGATTTCTGAACCACACATTCTCCACTCTGCTCTTGCTGTCCAACTAGACTCACTCTCCAAGTAGCACCTCTCCTCCTCCTCCTCCTCAGTGGGAAGATGCAGACCTAGAAGAGCAGCAGTTAAGACAGAAGCTGGACAAGATGACGGACAACATCAGTGACCACAGTGTGACCTCTGATGAGGAGGAGGAGTCCAGCGGGCCTTTCTCCTCCCAGGACCCTCTGACATGGAGGAGCCCACTACAGGGCGATGGCCATGTCTCCAAAATACCTACCAGACCCACATCCAAAACAGGCATTGTGGTCTGCACACCTGAGGAGAAGCAGCTACAGCAAACCGACTTTCAGAAGGTAGAGATGCAGTAGCTGTGGCACATTGTAGGATCACATCTGGCATGATGCACATTCTCTACATCTGGCTATGAAACACTATACCACCATGCTGGAATCCAGTTCAAGCTCATATTGTAGTCATAAATCAAGTCGCTCAAGCTTATCGTTTATTTTTCCTTTGTAGTCCTCTCACCCAGATTGTCTGGAACAGAACATTGCAAAGAAACGTATCTTCTCTGCTAAGTTCCCTGAACTGTTTTTACTGGTATTTCCGTGCCTTTAATTGAACACACTGGATTGGTAACAGCAGATAAATATGTATGCTGCATGAAATTTATAGCCTGATAAAGTCATAACTTTTAATGCAGATGCTTTTTTTTCGGCTGTCAGTCTGTCATTGGCTGTCTTGTTGTGGAGAGGAGCAAAAGGGGACAAAGGTCAGCTATTTTCACCGCTTAACCTCCTAGAATTCCATTGTCTTCTGTCTTGCTTTTTATCAGACCTATTCCATTTCAGCGTCACCGTGAGCTGTGAGTGAGGATGTGAATATGCAGTTGTCATTGCTCAAAAACATCTCTACATCTACCAGATCACTGCCGACCAATTTTTTGAGTTACATTTCATCCACATTTTAACAAATTTCATTTTAACCACATGTTATACACATAAACTGTAAAGTATTCCCTGTCAAATTAAGTCTAATGTCTTTATTTTCTGCTTCTTAAATCCTAAACCTAATCCTAATCATGAGTGAAAGGTCCATGAACTGTTGCTGAAGGTTAGGGTTCTGTTCAAAGATGTGAAACTCCTGAAGTAACGTAACACGTAGATCTGTTCAGACCAACACCGTTATCCAGCTGATGTAATTTGGTGCTCACTGGAGAGCGTTTTTGCACATCAATGTTTTGATAGTTCAACCATCTTGGAAGTTGATTGGATAAAGTATGCATCATGGATGAATGGCCAGAAATCAACAAAAAATGGCACAAAATTCATACTTATTCATTCTGACTTCTTGTTGGGTTTACATAATGGTACAATGTGTTTTTTTTTGTTTTGTTTTGTTTTTGTTTTTTAATATAAATCTAGATGTGAAACCCCTAGGCACAATGTTGTGTGCCTATAGGTGATCTAGATACAGTTGCAGAAAAAATTATTAGACCACCCTTGTTTTCTTCAATTTCTTCTTCATTTTAATGCCTGGTACAACTAAAGGTACATTTATTTGGACAAATGTAATGATAACAACAAAAATAGCTTATAGTAGTTTAATTTCAGAGCTGATATCTAGCCATTTTTCATGTTTTCTTGATAATAACCAAAATTTCTTCAGTTCTTACATCAATAGCTATGGCAATTGTACTGCCAAAAACAGTGCTTTTATTCATTCCATGTTTTCTTTTCTGTTTGTTTTAGTCACATGATTCACACAAGTTAGTACTGGATTGCATAACCATTGCTTTTTATGACTTGTGATGGTCCAATAATTTTTTTCCATGACTGTTTATTGTCCCCATAAAACAACCAAAATTAACATATAGAGAGGTAATTCCCTGCCAAAATGTAAGAAACAAAGTGTTTTTCACAAATATACATGAAATAGTCGGTTTTACAAAACAAACAAATGCATTTTGTTTTATTATCATTTATTTACAGATTGACTTATTTAATAATTACTTCCTGATATTTGCATTCACTGGTTTTCTAAGATGACATGTATAAAATTAACACTTTTAATCTAAACCAGTCCAGAATATGGTTGACATCATTTGATCCTTATTGTGTCTGGGGCTATATTATTTGTTAGAACTTGTTTTGGCAGAACTCTCCTTCACAACAGCACAACAAACACAAGCGAAAGACCACGCCAAAACCCACATAACAGCTTTTGTCTTTGTAGGTGATATTTTAACGTATGTGGTTTGGAATCCAGGATGTTTGTTAATCGTGTGACACATTTAACATATAAATGTTTTATGTTTTTGTCAAGGTTTTGGCAGGAAAATCAAAAGTGGCTTTGCAGCATTTTTACATTGCCATGGGTCTTAGAGACAGAAATCAGTGTCATCAGTATGTATACTGTCCTAGCAAGATTCAAGTCTTAAAAATGTAAACATAGATGTCTGGCTACTATATATGGTTACCAGCTTCCTCCTAGTAACTATATATAGCAGATGTGAATTACAGGAGGCCAATGTGAAAGAGGGCCACATGCTCATATGTAGGAAGTATTTATTTATTTTTTAAATTCCAATTCCCTTAACATTTGGCCTTTATTTACTTTGTTTCCACGAATCAGATAAGAAGATCAATAGTACTCTATAGATAGATATGCTTTATTGATCCCAATCTGGTCAACTGCAGATTATATACATGAAATATGAAGCATCCAGTTAGCTTAACATAAATTAACTTTGAAGTTACCATTAAAATAACACTTTTCCTGAATTTCCCTTAATAATAGTTGTTCTCTCTTAGGTAAGCCATGTGACAGAAAGCCCGGAATGGAAGTTGCACCCACTCGAGGAGGAGTCAAAGATGAACTTCAGAGGCTCAACAGCTTTACTTGTTGAGCTGGAGGACAAAGTGGCTCAAGCAGCTGCTGATGTTCAGAACACAGAGAGTGAGGTAAGTAACAAAAAACAACAAAAGCTCTAAATGTTGTGTGTGTTTTTCAAAGATTATTAAAAAAAATAAAAAAAATCTGTAGAGAATCCTGTGCAAAATGCTGTTTCTTTTTATTCCAAGGTCTCTTACATAGAGGATAGAATTGCTGCGCTGAATGCTGCTGGCATGCCAGTGGATAAAAGGAGAAGGGTGAAGATGAACACTTTCTTATCACATATATTTAGGATTCTGTATTACATTATATAAGACTAAGCACTGAGTCAAACCAGGTGTGAAGGTTGACCTAATGGCTGGACTTGTTCTATAGCCCCGCCCCCTTAGATCTAACTCAGCCAATAAAATCATTATCATCTTTTAAATAGGTCTATCTCTGATGAATATTTCTACTCAGTTACCAAAATGTTCTTCTCCATTCACACTTGCTTCTTATTTGTTTGTTCTAGTCTGCGATCCCGGTCCAAGCCAGAAGACTCTCCCACAATTTTCCCACAAGTAAGAGCCGACACTGCATGACCCCCAGGGGCCTCCTGACTGACTCAAACATCTTAACCTTGTTAAACTCATGAGAGAACATGATGATCCATTTTCAGATTTGAGTCACGTCTCACGAACAGTGTCCTATTGTGTAGCTGCTTTAATTTTCCCAGCTGGATATCAGAAACTGAACTTCTCAACACTTACAGTTCCCACAGGCATAGTGAACGGTAAATAGAGGAGCAGTTTCTGAATCAGGACTTTAAATAGTATTCCGTTAGCCTCATAGCATAATTGCCTAACTCATACACTATATGGACAAAAGTATTGGGACACGTTGAATTCAGGTGTTTCTTTTCTAATGGGTCTGGGATACAAAACAGCAATGACAAATGTCATCATATAGTTTTTATTGTGATAAATATAATTAGATTGGTTAGTTTTGTTTAAATTGTTGTTAAATATTTACTTCTAAAATGCCTCAGAGATGGTTTTTACTTAATTTCTATCAACATTGATTTTGTTTTTGTTTTTTTTTTATCCATGACTATGATTTTAAATGTTTTACGTCTAAATTTCTAAAATATTTTTTGTTTTCTGACCACAACTAACCATCTACTTTCACATCTTTTAGGAATAAAAATCTCCCATTAAACCTTAAGAAAATACTGATGTTTATAAACTATATAGACAAAAATATTTTGACATATCATGGCTACGGTTCGTAAAATCTCGTGTTCCTGCTGATTTGAGATATAAACATCAATTTTAATAATCAATATATTTATCAGTATATAAAACTGTATTATTACATTTGTTATTACACCCGAATTCAACATGTCCCAATACTTTTGTCCTTATAGTGTGTGACTTATGCTGTGAGGCTGGCGATTTTTCATCTTACATTAGGCTACTTAGTGTTGCACCCTTCTCATAGATTCTTGACCAGTCAGCTATTTAGTGAAGAGAATGAGTGTTCTGTAACTCTGTACTGTGCTGGTTACAAATATGCTTCTTATTTGCAGCTATTTAAAAACTTTTAACCTCTACTCCACTGCCTACTTATGTCTCAGTTAGGGTTACATTTCAGTCATGTTTAAACTATTATATTTTAGGGTGTGTTTTAGCCATATATTAACCTGGAGATGACGCTGTCAGCAGAGCATGGACATAAAATGTAGCTGTATGTTTCCAGGCCAAGTGGACAGGTTTGTGAGGAACTCCCTCTACAGGGGCTCCCTGACACAGAGGAACCCAGTGGCCAAGCCCCAGCCAAGGGCTACCTGTGCGGTATGACACCACACCCGATGGTGCTGGGTGTAGTCAAGAGTTCACCTCCAGCATTTTACTACTGCCTTCTGGGGAAAATAAAATCAACACGTCTCCAAACAACACATATATAACAAAAAAATGAAAAGGTGCAATGATGGACATCTTTAATCTGGATTGTCTGACTTGAAGGTGCATTGTGTTGGAATTATTGGGCTCTCTTTGCAGAAATACAAAATCACATTCTGAACTGCATTTTCTTAACTGTACAACTGCTTGAAAATAAAAGTGTTTTGACACACACCATAATTACTGTTGTGAAACTTCATCTGGTCAACTGTGCAGACCAGAGAGATGACCTGACCCTGGATCAAACTGATTCATGACAGCTGTGTTTGTTTACAATATGAAGACCTTTTTGGATGATTTAGACTGGAAGTTACAGAAGGCTATCATTTAGAATTAAACTCAAGAAAAAGAACCACAGAAAAGAAAAAAAGAAATTGGAAAAAAGTAACAATGGTGAGAGGAGGAGATAAATCCAAGGAAGTAATGAAAAAAGGGGAAAAGTTTCATAAATACGAACATAAAAATGCTGAGGGGCTTGAATACATTTGAGCCATGTTTGACGTGTTTCACACAAACCCAGAAACAAGACATTGTCTTTCTCATTAAGTCCATGACATGCACATTAGCCTTGTGCTTCTTCTGTTGCAAGTATAACCTTAGTAAAAGGGGAAAAAGCAAACAAACATGAAAAAACAAAAAAAAAAAAAATCTGTCCTCAAAACTTCACATAGAGTTGGGGTACAATGAAGGGGTTAAGGTACGAACAGACAGTTACTATACTGTCTGTGCAGATGCAACATGTGCATCCAACAGTTGTAAATAGGTATGGTGTGATATGCATAGTTCTTTAGTGCACACACAAAATTGCAATGTGAAACCAAACTGTCCAGATCAAAAGTCTGAAATGATGTAAGAAAAACATGAGCTTTGGTTTGAAATTTTACTTAACAAATCACCCCAAGAATCTTGTTTTTATCAACCTTAGAATGAGTCTTCAGGGTTTCTCCAGGTATCAGAAAATTTAATCTAATGCTTTTTAATGCCCTTTTTAATGCCACTTTAAACACATTTAATGCCCACATCCAAGTGCAGATACAGTTTTGTGTATAGATGACGGTTTACCGTCCAAAGGCTTTAACCAGGTTCTGAATAGTTCCTCCTCCAATCACTTCTGCTGAAACTTTCATTTTCTCATTTTTCCAACATTTGCTAATATTCCCTCTGCTCTATCGTCACAGCATGAGCACGCTCACAGAACGTTGCATTCCAAGCATCCGGTGTCGTGACTTCACCATAAACAATAGCCAATTCAAGAGTTCCACCTGTAGTATGTATGTCACACTATACTTCCAATCAAAATGATTAAATGTTTATATAAACAAAATAAATCATGAATATCAATGCTTTTTTTCCATCAAGTGGATACATTTTTTAATGCCTCTGGACATTGAATTTAATGCTTTTTAATGCAGTTTAAGGCCTTAATTTTCACAAAATCTATTTAATGACTTTTAATGCTTTTTGACCCACAGAAACCCTGGTCTTTTACGTCTACAGAAGGATCTTAACCTCTAGCATTAGCATTAGCACATTAGAAGCAGGGTGCTGCCATTGAAGGTGAACTACAACTAATCCCAGATCTTCATCAGTACTTTGGTCAAGAACCTGACAGGAAAATTAGCATGAATATCTTACATTTCTCTTATATTCAGTGATGAAGAGTGAAAAAGGTTTTGCCTCAACCTTTGTACTCCAGACAGATACTAACTTGAATATAAAAGATGGACTTATCGAAATTGTTGTGAGTGTATATGTGATATAATGTTTTTGTATCAAGAAACACAGCCTTTTAAAGTCTGGTCCAATATGGCAGACACACTGACATGTCACAGCAGTGGGCTGAAATGACCATGTTCTTACAGTATCCCAGACCAAATAAACCAAAAAGTATCTCTCGGGCCTTTGATGTGAAGCAGGTGGTATCAATCTGCCACTTCACCAACAGATGCCACTAAATCCTACAAAATGCACCTTCACAGATATCAGCGAACTTCATAATAAAATCCAAATGAATGTGGAGGTGAACTCGGCTTGTATTCTCTGGGCTTCGATGTCTTTTGCTGCTCCAATCAGGTCTTGCTGTGTTAATCATTACATAGT
Organism: Apogon hyalosoma; assembly: GCA_037367295.1. Lineage (NCBI taxonomy): Eukaryota > Metazoa > Chordata > Actinopteri > Kurtiformes > Apogonidae > Apogon > Apogon hyalosoma. The sequence continues at coordinate 6,441,320 of JAPQRP010000016.1, read as the reverse complement.
GCCAATATCAACCTGCTATTTATGCTTTTTGTTGTCTAAACTTATGATTCCTGGGAGTTTATCAGTGTTCATTGTTGCTGCTAAAAATCTGAGCTATTGCTGAAATGTCATTTCATTTATTTTAATATTTGTTTTTTGTTGTGCATGCACTAAAGTGATCACTATGCATAGACTGACAGAACTAATGCGTATTAGCTACTCTCAATAGAGCATCAGATGAGCAAATCCGGTGACGTACATTGATTTAAGGTTTATTTTCTTCTCTAATCTCTGAAAATGTGATGGAGCTGCTGTTTTCTTCTCCTGTCTGATTCACAGGCTTCATCGTTTTATGCCTCTATCAGTAATTTCATATCTACTAATCAAATCGATGCATACTGTGATTGTTTACATTGACTTATTAAGACAGCAGCCAATTATTGCATCTTTTTGTTTCTTCCTACAGAAACCAGTCATGACACAGGGCTCATGAGGAGGCGGCTGAGTATTATATGAAGTACTATGAGGGTTCGCTTTCTCCATTACTTCTGTGAACACATTTCTCATGTACAGTTGGAATCCATGACGTGGTTCCAATTGAAATTTCAGGGTCTGTCAAGTGGGATGAGACTGTTTAAGTTTTACGTTACTTCCTGGGATAAATCCATACAGCATTCATAGTGTGTTTCTGAGTTTCTCATGATACAGTATGGACTAACATTGCAAAACTTGCATCTTAGGATACATTTTTGATTTGCAGATGTTAATTCATGCATTTTAATGAGCACATTTCTTGCTGTAATTGGTAACATACACTGGTGTATAGACTGAAATCCAGTTTTATTACATATTGATATAAGTTGCTAGATTTAATAATACTTTGTGCCAGTGCAAATGTGCATTTGCCTCTAAAAGACTTATTTATGGGCACACAAAATTAGTAGTGGAAAAGCAAATTTTGTGCCTGACCTAACTGCACCAATTTTGTGGAGGAGAGTATTTAAAAGTGTCATGCAACATGATTTATTAATGTTTGTAACTGAAGATTACACCATTATTAAATGCTGGGGGAAAAAAGCATGTCTTTACACATTGGCACTTGTATGAACGTGGCAGGTATGTACAGAGGAGGCGCCGCTGAGCACAGAGAACAGGTGGGAGAAGAGGCGGAATTTTCAATACTTGTGTTAATTTATTTAATTTAAGACAGAGCAAGGTGTTATCAGAGCAGACTGACCGTAAAACAGTCCACATTTTCACCTGAGTTGTTCATCTGAGATCATTACTGGAGCGCACTGACATAATATTACCAAATCACCAGGAGGCTCAACAAGTCAAGCAGGTTTTACTTTCCTGTAAATGAGGCAATGTGGCAAGAAAATTGAGATGAAATAAGCCATTTTCCTGGTTTTGTAGTTGTTAAAGACAGCATGGCCTGTTTCCTCTGTATTACTAATATTAAAAACAGTAGTCATATAGAAGTATTTCCCATAAAGTTTTGACCACAGAGTGATGGGAATTGTGAAAGTCTGAATTCAGTTCTAATAGCAGCTACAAATTTCATCTCATGACATCTCCATGCATGTGTGCCATTTTCTTTTATTTCGTTTGTAAAATACACCATTCCCCTCCTGTACTTACTTACCTTACTTTGCAAAGGTGATCCAGATAAGCCTTTATGAACAGGTGGAACATTATGATTTGAAAGTATTCTAGTCACTCTTTTAGACACTTACATTCATCCACAAACTCCCTCTGTTTTCCCACAGAAAACCTCTTCTTCAGCCACCTCTCTTTGGTCTGTGTTGCTTCCCCCACAGTATGTAAAACCAACACTGTGTTGTTAGTAGAACCCCTTCATCAGGTCTGTCAATGTGCAGTCATTACTGAAATGAACTTTATTCATTATTGAAATGAACTGGCTCCGTCTGTTCAGAATTACTTTGTAAATCACCTGCAGAAAGTGGCCACTCCTTTAGGTACACCCACTGTGTTAGTAAATCTGGCACAAACTGTGTAAACCTCCTTGATACACATGCAGTTTTGTGTAAAGCTTCTCCACAATCCTTCCATAACTGTAGGTCCACTCGAACAGGAAAATAATTTATGGTACTTTGATTGAAAAAATGTGATATTGGGAGAGAGTCTTATTTTTTATTGATGAAACATTAAATAATAGGCTAAAAAGCCTTGTTTTATTAGGATTATTATTCTCAGAGTTGTTCAAACTTCCAGCTGACTCAAATATAGCAGTCTGAGTTCAGCAGCTGCTGTGTTTAATAAATATTTTTAGTGCTGAGCCAGGAGGCTTAGTGTTTAAATACATTATTAAATGACTTTCTTTTAAAAACAGATTTCGTGTAATAAAGTTAAAACTTTATTCTTGTAATATTATAACTTCTGTTTCAAAGTATACAAATACAGATTAACATTATTTATCTCTAAGGGGAAATTACTTTTTCCATCAACTCAAGAAAAATCTATCAGTCATCGGCCTAAAGTGTTGCAGAGTCTAATGGAAAATATTTTTTTCTTTGACATTCTTCCTGAAATATTATTTTTCTGATATTATTATGTGTTTTTTTATGGAAAAATGATGAGTATATTCTCAACTTCAGTGTTTCCCTATTACTCCTTGTTAAAGTACTCTTTGCTGCATTAGTCTGGATGAAAACTCCTAGATTCATAGAATTAATACAAGTGATGTGTTAATTAGACATAGTAGAAATACACTGTATTATTGCACAATTTATTATGTATATAAGATAACATATTATTTATGGTAATAAGAGCTTTAAAGATATATTACATTGTGCTGCTTCTACATTATACCCTTACTTTTAAGATGAAAGCTTTATTGTGGAGTAGAATAAGTGATTTCAACTACATTAAAATGCAAAGTTCACTTTTTTAAGTAACAACATCAACAAAGTAATGACTAGGAGTAGTTTGTATTTGATGAAAAAGGAATTTCTTTATTTTTATTTAGAAATGAATTCCATGTATTCATATATTAGGAAGACTTTGTATGGTTGTTTTGCGGAGAGAGATGTAATCCACCAATTCCACCAATCTGGGATTAGATAGGAGTCACATGATCATTTCACATCCTCAGTCCCTCATGGTGGATAACAAAGCTCTAAATAGTAGAAACAAGAGGTGCTGATGTTTTCTGTCCATATTGTATTTTGTTATAACAATGATACATATAATCATATGGCTTTTACTTTTTGTTGCTACAGAGATGGTGTGGCCTACTGACCATTACATTCTCTTAAATCTCCAGTCCAGTAGGTTTTTGTGTCTTTCATGTAAGACTGCTTCCACACTAATATACATTTTCATTTTAATACAGTGTTTTAAAAGTAAGACATTCTTGACTCACATTAGCTTTTAGCAATATTTCAGAATTATACCATAGACATTTTAGCAAGACTTAAACACATCAAAAAGACTATGAATGACTAGTAATAAACACCTGAATACAGACGTTTGCTACTCATCAGCCATAAACGTAGTCAGTTGTAACACTGTGAAATGCAGTTTTATAGCACACCAGCTTTTAACAGAGACAACAATGATAAAAACACCCAAAAGCACCTGCAGTTGTCTTGGTTTTTCCAGAAGAATCACATTACAAGGACGTGACTAATCACAACCCTAGAGTTTCCAAACTATAAAAAAGGGTTTGTACTATTTCCAAAATGCTCCATGTAAAGGAGGCTAAAGCACCAGAGTAATGTGGAGGTGAAATATAGCAAATATTATATGTTCAAAAATAAAAACCTGTTAGTGTCAGTCTGATATCACTGCTTACAAAGATGAAGATTTCCTTTTCTTTTGTGTCAGACAGACAGAAAAAAGTAGATTTTTTACTTTGACATGTTTCGGCTACAACCTGCAGCCTTCCTCAGAAGGGTCACTTGATGTTACTGTGACGTGTCATTGTCAGCTGTTTTATCCAGGTTTGCCAGGCAACATGTCAAGGTAAAAAATCTACTTTTTTTTTTTATCTGTCTGACAAAAAAGAAAAGGAAATCTTTATCATTTCAGTTGACAGTATGAACTTAATCGGACTGTCACTGCTTACAATTTACCCTATCATCATCAAAGAACCACTGTGTATTTGACAGTTACCCATGAGGTGTGTTTGATTCCTGTAGAGCAGGGGTGTCAAACTCATTTTAGTTCAGGGGCCACATTCAGCCCAATATGATCTCAAATGGGCCACACCAGTAAAATAATAAGAGTGGAAAAAAAGCAAAAATGATTTTATGAAAATGTTTACATTTACAAACTTTCCTTAAAAATGTGAACAACCTGACATTTCTTTAGAAAAATAAGAGCAATTTCAATTTATCATGCCTTAGTTTATCATTTAAACATATGCATTACAACTCACAGATCACAGTGGATCCTCAAATACATAAAAGACTTAATAACAGGCAGAATATTGTTAAAATTGCACTTTTCTTAGGACATTTCATGTTGTTCATATGTGTTTGGGTTATTCATATTTTTGTGAAAGAACAGTTTGTAAATATAAACATTTTCACATAGGCTAATTTTCCTCTTTTTTTTACACTAAAACAAAGAAAAAAATGTGTAGTTCTCATTATTTATAGGTTATTATGGTAGTATTTTATATATTAACTTCTGACACACTTGAGATTGACTTGGTCTGTAAGTGAAACCTGAACTAAAATGATTTTACACCGTTGATTGTTAATATCTCCAAAGTACATTTTGCATTTTACAGGCCTAATTGGACCCCTTGGTGGGCCAGTTTTGGCCCATGGGCTGCATGTTTGACACCTGAGCTGTAGAGGTTTGCATCAGTGCCAGTGTTTTAACTATAGCTGATCTCTGTGGATATATTAAGAAAAAGCCTGAGTGGGACAATCAGAGAAACACAGTGAGGGGGTCACTGAGTCTCACAACCACTGCTGTATTTTCTTTCATTTGTAGATTATTAAATATTGTATTCTGTTTGTATTTTTGGGGTTTCCTAAACTAATTCCCTCAATCCAATTTAATTAATAATTGAAATAATTTTGGTCAATAAAAATGTTCAGAAACTAAACAAATGCTGTCAGTTGTCTTTATTATTATTATTATTATTATTATTATTATTTATTATATTTTTTATGAGGCACTGGGTTGATCTGATCTAAGTCTGACACTGATTTCCTGCAGAAATGTTGCATAACCTTCTATGTTCCTTGTTTTTTCATATTATATCTGAATTATCCCACCACATTATCAGAATATGATATGTTTTCTGATAACATACTATCTTCAAATGGTGGTGCTTTGGTATGGAACCCATATGTAACTCTGGTTCTTTCAACTTCAAGACATTTCAGGAACTAGACACATTTTGTCGATTATGGATAATGTCCGTTTTGGACGCTACCCTTCGGGTGGAAATCATATGAAAACACATTTCCAGGTTATGTGTCATGCAAGAAGTGCTTTTAATTTGCAGCCAGTTCAGAGTCAAAACAGGAAGGACAGAGTGATCTTAATAACTTCCTCTGAACTCTGGAAGTAAATTTGCTTCAGAATTTACTGTGGAATGATGTGTAAGTATAGCCTATTAAGCATTGTGACTGTGTCAAAATAAGTGAGAATACATGCACGCTGGTAATAAAATTGAGTTATTTTCCAGTGTCCAGGCAAATAGCACATGAATAGAATAGAATAGAATAGAATAGAATAGAATAGAATAGAATAGAATAGAATAGATCTATATTGTCATTGTTACA
>JAPQRP010000016.1:6416363-6435473 GCA_037367295.1 Apogon hyalosoma | reverse complement strand
GGGTTTCTGTAAATTAGAGTCTGGTTTCGACCGGCTCTATATGTAAAGTGTCATGAGATAACTTCTGTTATGATTTGATGCTAAACAAATAAAATTTGATTTGATTTGATTTGAATTCTCACCAGTGTTTCCTGCAGTGATCTAATAATAGGCAGACTGTGTAATGTGTCTTCATTTACTTCGACCCAAATCCTTGTTCTGTTGGTTGAGCACACATTAGCACTGGTGACTCTTATTTACTGCATTTTCGCTGAGAATAAGTTGGAGGTCACATTTTGGGGTTACTGTGTCAGCTAATCAGTTCAGCTCATAAATGACTTTAAAACAGTTGGATCCCATTCATTCCTCTGCACCAACTGAGTTTGTGTTCCAGTCATTTTCTGTTTGTTTTTTGCCCCAGGTCCAGCTGAGGGCGTATGCAGTTCTATGCACCATCGTACTGATGCTGAGTCACACACTTTGTAGACGTCATCAAGATGCTTCCATGAGTATCAGAAGTAAGGGATCCTCCTGTGATACCTCATTAATATGGAGACCAAAATCTTCAAAATGAAATACATAAACAATCAAAGAAATATAAAAATAAGAAATCAGTACTGAACATAACTGTAACTTTTTCAACCACTCATTTATTTTTTGCAGTCGGCTTCATGTAGAGTGGCTGTTTCTTTTTACTAAATGATTGATTACCGTTATCTAAATTTACAAAGATTAAATCATTTAGTATATATTACAGTTAAGATATTGTGTCAAATATTAAGATGTGATTTATATCACTACTCCATATTAATATACTACTTAAATATATCATAGTACTACCCAAGATAATAAAGTGTTATATTACCACTCAAGATATTACTTGTGAAGACAATTTTTAGTACATAACCATGTAAGAATTTGTGATGTGATGAGTTACCTATATTACCACTACATTTTTTAATATACTGTCTTACATACATCTGTATTAGAACAAAAAAAAATTGGGTGTTAATTATCATATTATCACTTAAGTTACTTAATTAATATATTTCAAATGATTGTATTATTTATGAATAAAACCATGTAAAACTATTATATGGTGACTGTTATATTACCATAAATTTTTAACATACTGTATTATTTGCATACATTACAACTTGAATTATTACTATATTAATTATAATATCATTCCTTAAGATATTATGGATTGAATCATTATATTACAATTTAAGATATAAGCATTTTCTTCAGTATATTACCATGTAAGAAATCACAATGTAATATAGTCTTAAGCATATTAAGCATTAGATTACCTCTAACAATACAGTGGTTTTATTTATTTTATTACCACTTAATATGAATATATTTCTTATTAATGCATAACTTACATAACCATATTATGAGAAAAATAAACTGATCATTTTATTTTATTTATTGAAAAGTATTTATAATGAAAAATAGAAAATCAATACTTTTATTGTAAAATGAAGCAAAATAAAGTAAAACTTTCGTCCATACAATGTAATATAATGAAATGTACTGCTTTGTAACATATGGTTTTGTCATACTGTTGGTTCTGTGTCAAACATAAATATAATTCCATTTTATTTACTTTAGTAAATTGAAGCGAACGACCCTTTTAAACTCGTGCCTCTGGACAAGGTTTTGCTAGTTTCCATAACTGTAATAATTTGTCATCCTTTTCCCTGCGTGCCTCTTCTGCGTACTGTATGTGTTTTGCTTGTAGCTATTGCTGCCATTCTTGGTTAGAACAGTGTAGCTAATTCATTATAGCTGTAGATGTTGAAATGGTTTCGCATTGCGTGCTGTGTTGTCCAGATCCAGACATCGATGCCTCCTGGTACACAGGCAGAGGGATCCAACCAGTGGGACAGTTTGGAAGAAAGGCTGTGAGGAGAATCGAACATCTGGCTTTTATCACAGCCGGAGCTCACAGACCAACAGCTGACAGTGACAGCACTGTTTGGATCACACAGTGAGCCAGGAAATGGACATTCTGCTATTGTGTTCCTAGTCTTTATTGTTAACACCTCATTACTTCATTAGTCTTATAAATAATTTCTATAAAATAATTTCTTATTGAAGTCCAAATAATTTTCATACACTCGACAATGTTTTTTTGCAAATTAAAATGGTTGAAGAGTTATATTAACTGTATGTGAGAATAAAATCAGAATGTAGTGCTTTATTTAGATCCATTTGTATCTTTCTGTTTTACATCTAAATAGAAGGCTCTGGCACAACTTGACCTACTTCCAAGATGCACGGACAAGGAGAAAAACTAGCTACAGGTCAAGACTCGTGTATATTGTCAGAGCTGATTTGATATGATCTGTTTATTTGTCTTTAGAATGATATATGCCTTTGTACTTGTTAGAGATGTTGTTATTGTTTGTGAATTATGACGTATTACATTCATCCATCTGTTCATTCATTTTCTGAACCATTTACTCCTCATGAGGCTTGCAGGGACGCTGGAGCCTACCAAGGCTTCCAACGGGTGAGGGCAGTGTACACCCTGGACGTGTCCCCGGTTCATCACCAGGCTGACATATACAGGCAAACAACCATTTCAATCAATCAAATGTTATTTAAATAGCACCACATTGTAACAAAAGTTATCTCATGACACTTTACATTTAGAGATGGTCTAAACCAGAGTCTAAAGTCAATTCAGACACCCAACAGAATCCTCCAGGAGCAGAAAGAGAGAGAGAGAGAGAGATCAATAGAGAGAGAGAGAGCAAACTGAACTACAACAGTTAAAAACAGGAAGTGCTGTTACTAGTATAATTACTAACTAGTGCATTGACCCATGGAGAACCATGGGTTCTAGATCCTCTGATCCAGTTCATTCCTTTACTTTCTTGGTAAATTCCAATGACATTTTCAGTTGAATAACCTCTCAGCTGGCATGTCTATTTCTGCACATGAAATTTGACACCATGGCAACATGGCCCTATAGTTTATCTGTTGCTAGGTAACCCGCTTGATGACTCTATGATTCTGGGCATGGAAACATGATTGTAAGGTTACTGTATTCCAAAATTACTAATATTTTCCAAAATATTAGTCCTATCAACTTACCTTTTTTGCTAGTCTCGTCCTTGACCAAAAAGTGTAAGTATGCCAAACTGCAGCATCAGCTCTGCCCAGATTTTTGTTTGATGCCAGAGACACACAAAGTCCACTTCCCTTTTATAATATAGATAATTAGAACAAATGTCCATAACTGTTAATACTACTATTCCAAGTACAAGTACTAACAGTGGATACACTACTACTGCAGCTGTTAGTACCAGCAATAGAAACCCCAACCATCCATGTAACTATATAGTAAACACTATCACAACTATATGGATAAATGAATCATGATGATGGAGGCAGGAGAGGACCACAGCAGCAGGTGCAGAGATGATCCAGGGAAAACCTGTGATGTAAAGCACAGAGACTCCAGGGAAGAAGTCAGTAACATAGATTTGCTTGGGTGTGAATAAAGGAGAAGAGGAGGTCAGAGAGGAGGAGGAGGTGCATTTACTCTCATATTCACACCTATGGGTGACGGAGATCGACCAGTTAACCTATTAAAATGGAACTGGAGCCAGTCGGTGCTTCTCCTTGTGAGGTGACAGTGCTAACCACTACCCCACCATGCCTCTATGACATATTACAAAGAGTTACATTTGTTTCAAATGTAACACATGGTGTTTTAAACATAGTGCAATGTATATTTGCAAGAAACACTGTTTTTCAGTGAACTGTTTTGCATTTGTAAAACATTTGTTTTCGCTGACCTCTTTGACCATCATCAGTATGAGAACAGTAAGTGGCACGCTTCACAAATGTTTCAAACAAATTGCAGATGTGGATTGGTCATTAGACTCTTCACTTGGGTTATATTTATAACTGTACAAATAATAACCAAAGTGTTAACAGTTTTAAAGCTGTATTTAACTGAGATCACTGGGATTTACACAACATCTGTGTAATCTGAAACAGCACTGAGGGCGGCTTCTTTTTCTCAAGATTTATACTTATAATGACAATTAAATAATCCATATTCCTCTTTTTACTGCATATCTACTCTTGGTGTGGGGTGTTTCTTTGTTTCTGTGAGGGATTTTAACCAAACAAGGACCAGCAGCCCCTCTGGGTGCACAGAAGCTTGGTTTCAATCAGCACAATCACGCCCCTTTTCAGTAATGATTTATCATCTATGTGCAATGTTTTAGATCACTAAAGGAGAACAAACAGAAACACGCACTCGGAACAGTTCTGTAGAGAAAACCTTCGTGCACTGAGAAAACATTGTGCTTCAAGTGAGTGACCACAAAATGGGGGTGAGGAGGTAGGGGGGTCCACCTTAAAATGTTGGGCAAAGCTGGTATGATATGAGTCTTCCTATTCATTATGATACTTTTTTGTGTTTTTTTGTGGTTGTCATGCAAAGCATAATATAGAAGAGTTGATGAAAGACATCTTCTTAAATGAGAACATACTTCACTACTTGTCTAAATGTCAGGAGTTCAAGACATAAACCCATAAAATCACAATGTGTTGTTGCACTGTTTTACACAGAATAAGCAAAGATACAGTGGCACATTAAGTCAGAGCCAGGTGAGCTGGCTACCTGTTTGTAGTCTTTGTGTTGAGGTACATTTGCCCTCTACCGGTATTAGGTTTGTCAACATGTATGATTCTCCATTAAAAGGTTTCTTTCATGGTTCAACATGTAGGACTTGTGCATGTTCATGTACATGCATGAGGTATTCTGTTGAAGTCTATTTTGGGCCGGGAACAGTAGCTTGTTGTTAGCAAACATGACAAAATGAGACAGTAAATAACATGCTGCACAAAGGCCAGTAATGTTGTGCAAAATCAAGACAATACTGGACAACTCCACTCACCCGCTCCATGATATGCTGGTCGGTCACAGGCGTACGTTCACTGATAGACTGATTCAGTCCAAATGCGCCACTGAACCACACAGGAAATCATTCCTGCCTGTGCCCGTCAGACTGTTTAATTCCACCTTATAACTGCATTATTGTAATTACACACAACTATGTTTTTTCACACTTATGTGTATTTCTTTATTTATCATATTAATAATATATTGTCTAGTACGGAGTCACCAACCCTGGTCCTCAAGAGCCACCATCCTGCATGTTTTAGACGTATCCCTCTTCCAACACACCGGATTCAAATGATCAGCCTATGATCAAGCTCTGCAGAAGCCTGATAATGACCGTCAGGTGTGCTGGAAGAGGGACCCATCTAAAACATGCAGGATAGTGGCTCTCATGGACAACTTCTTTCCTGCTACTTTTTATTGTGCTTGAATGGGGTGACTGTAAGACCCAATAATTTCCCCCTGGGATTAATAAAGTATTCCAATTCTGATTCTGAAAACAGACTCCAAGATAAATAACACACGAGTGCACAAGTACATTAAAATAGTAGATAATGAAGTTCAGCATTAATCTGAGTGTATGGGGAAACTGCACACCCCAAAACGTACCAAATTCCACAACTGTTTTACAAAAAACTGCTGTAATACATCACATATGTCTTCATGTTCACATGTTTGTTATTCTCTTCACAAACAAAATTACCCAATTTACTGCAGTGTTTTTAATGAAGAGCAGTTTATCCACCTGGCCAAAATGAATATATTGCAGCTGACAATATTTCAGGATATTATGTAGATTTGCATTTAATCGGAAAGAGGCAGTTTGAGGTATTTGTTTCCGCGAACGTAAAAGTAATAAACGTGGCATTTCATAATATCAGTTAGCCTGTGTACTGCAGCCATGTTCTGCTTTCATCCATCAAGAAATGACAAGTATATGTTTAGGAATAACTAGAAATATACATTATGTTAAACTGCACTTTGGACAGAGGATGGTTAGATGTCTTCATTTTTATTCTAAGCTAAACAGATCCTGACTCCAGTTTTACTCTAAACACCAGAGACTGGTGTATATTTCACATGAATTGTGGTGTCATGATTGTTGAAATGCATGCTAGGTCAAAGGTCAGTATGTCAGACTGGCACATACACATGATGCGTATGTTGGAATATGTGTTGTGTCATGAACAGATGGTTGATTAATATTACCCAACATTTACTCTAAGCTAAAGCCTGTATCTGTGGCTTACATCCATGACAACCTTTACACAGTTTTCTATGAGAAGAGAAGATCACTCCTGAGTTCTTGTTCCTTCTTCTGCTCTTCTACAGCAGCATCACTATACAACATAACACCAACAAATGACTATTTACTGTCTTTACATAAACACATGAGCATATGCAGATCTTATATATTGAACATCTCAGTGAAGTTGAGTGCACTTCTAAGTATCTCTGTCGCCACTTTTAATAATATACATGCTTCTTCCAAAACAACAGCACAGTATCCCATAGCATTGACAAAATGCGTCTATATTACAAATTGCACAACTGTCAAAATCTGACAGCTGGATATCTGTTCATCTTTCAGGAGCCACATCAACTGAAGTGGATTTGAGGGATCCCTGCTAGATTTAATGACAGACAGATAGTACTGTGTCAGTGAGAAGAGGTAATTCAGCTCAACATCTGGCAAGTGCTAAGACTGAGTGGGGTTTAGAATCTCCTGGAGGCTGATTTTCAACCCACTGAGGAAAAGTGCATGAAACCAGTGTGGGCACTTTAATAAATGGAAAAATTGTGAACTGAAATGTACTCAACATGTCCAAACAGTAGGAGGTAGGGGGTAGTTTCAGGATCTGAGTTCTATGATTTTGAAACTGAATCATCTCAGAATACGATTTGTGTGGATCTTTGCAGCATCAGAAATTAAAACGTCAGAGACTTACATGTTCAGAATCAGTACATTTTTATTGGATTTGAAGTTTTTTACATGATTATGTCTGGTATAAGATCTATACATCTGGTATAAGAATATCTAGTGTGTGAAGGAGAGGTATCGAAGATCTTTCCTTCCTGCTGCTGTGAGGCTCTACAACAAGAACTGCCACAAAAATGCTGTGCAATAACTGTTCAATAAACAGTACAATAGACCGTGCAATAAACCTGTGGTATGATCAGCATGTGCACAGCTGTAACTAGTGTATACAGCTTTTCTGATTGTATTGATCTTGATTTTGCACTTCTTTGCTCTTGTGTGTTTGTACTTTTGTTGCTGTAAACCTGGAATTTCCCCTTGTGGGACTAATAAAGGCATATCTTATCCTATCGTACCTTATCTTATCTTATCTTATCTATAAGTCTGGTATAATTATGTCTATGACCCAGCGCAGCTTTGACAGAAGCAAAGAGAGACACAAGTTGCAGAGGTCAGGGTCCGACTCTGCAGCAGGAAGCAAAAGGGTTGAACCTGTTCGTACGATGCAGGTCCACTAGATGACCCTCCTGCCACTCCAGCAGACCGTCCTGCTGCTCTCCAACGCACTCGTACACTCTGTGGGCTGAGATGAAACTTCTGTTAGCTAAGGAACACACACTGGAACAAATCTATCATCCACTATCAGTGTCTGAATGGGATTGAGACACGAAATGTTACAATGAAGACATGTGGACCGTTTAAAGCTCATATAGTTGTTGTCAGATCACTATATTTTCATCATCCATGGTCATTATGTGTTAATGCATTGTGTTTATATTTGTGTTGATCAATTCCATCCGTATCACCTGTTTGTCAATGTGTTTCATATGTGCATAATTATTAGTGAAAATACAGCCTAAGTTCTCGGTACAGAACACCTGACTTCATTACATATTCACTGATGAAGTAAATTGTGTTTGCTTTTCACTGGAGATCCACTTTCAATTCATTCATTCATTCATTTATTCATTCATTCATCTTCTAAACCTGCTTTGTCCTCACTAGGGTTGCGGGGAGTGCTGGAGTCTATCCCAGCTACCTAGGGGCAAAGCCAATTTTACTTCTTTTTTTTTTTTTTGTATGCACGTCAGTCCCTTTACACTTTTTTCTTCAAACTGTTATTATTTTTTTTTACACCAGAAATTCAATACATGTAACTGAAATGTGCATTTTGTACTGCCCCTATTGTCAACACCACTCATGCGCTTCACTATGAGGCAAACTTCAGTTTGGTATCTGCTTCCCTCTAGTGGTACTAGACTTAAACTGACTTTATTCTCCCTGAGTTTAGTACATTACACAGAATCACTTTTCAGAATGTTTTGAATTCTTCCTCCCATGTACAAAAAAAAAGCAGTAATGCTAATAATAATAACTTAGAAACTTTTCTGAACAGACTGACAGACTGTTAAAAAGAAATTTCACCTAAAAAATAATGAAAAGTGATCACTTGTAAAGGGTGCTGTTGATCCTTCACATGCTGATGTATATAATTAGAGGAGGGATGAACTGTGTCATCTCTGGGATATGACTTTTTGGAGCTGAAAGTGACCAAATTTTGTTAAAAACTGGATGTACATTGAGTGTAAGTCTATCCATCCCCAGTGGCCACCAGTGGTATTACAAGTTTAAGACACTTGTGCATTGGTTTCATTCTGTCCCTTACCCCCTTAATAACTTCCTCCCAAGAATGGCACTGCCCAATTCTACATTAGCAAATGGTAACCAAGCAAAGGAGGCTTTACAAACTTCAATAACAGGTGAAATTGCTGAAATGTTCAAATAAAACTTGTGGGTCCAACAACAAATATCTTCAAAGTTTGGACAAGGGTGACATAGTTTTCACTTGTCCAAAGCACTAAACTCCAGAGGACAGGAATCAAATCTGTGTTAAACAATAAGAAAAGTCACTGGAAGTTTCACAGCTGAATCCATAAATGGTCATCATTAAATACAGACTTAGTGTACAAAAGTGAATGAAGACAGTGATGGTTGTTAAGCCCATTCCAGGCTGTCATAAAGGTTCAGTTTGAGATATTTTGTGAAATCTACTGGCAAAGTTGCACATTGGACCCAAGTGAATGTTCCTCACTCCTGTCTTTCTGGCCTTTTACGTTAAAAACATTAACTGTGGTTAGTATTTAAACCTAATAGGTGACAGTAATATTCCACTGATTCTCAACTGGTCTGGTCTGGTCTGGTCTGGTCCCTCTATAAATCCCCAAATGACAAACCGTGACCTAAACTGGTAAAAGTTCAACTTCTCAAATGTATTTAATGAAAACGTGGTGTGTTTTGAACCTGAGATGATGCAGAATATAACAGTATGAAAACACAGAAGACAAATTTAATGATAAACCAAACTGACCAGTGGGTGGTGATGTTAAATACGGAAATATCCCCTTTAATACTACATTGGGTGCATTTTAACCAAAACTAAGTGCACTCAGTTAAAAATTAAAAGTGCATTCAGTCACTTATTGAAGCCTGAAACACACTGATGTTTTTGTCCTTAACGTAGATAAAATCATACCTGATGCAGTTGGTGTCATACCTGAGCTTTGCCATGATTTGAATAGAAACTTTTGAGTCTGTTTTCAGCTGTGAAATGTCTGGTGTTAACTGGCATAACAGCACATTACCACCACCTACTGTCAGGGAGTGTGAATGGATGGCGCTCCACTCCATAAAAAAATAGAGTGCAGGATTTGTTTCTTAACAGTATTTTTTGCCCTGACAAAGGCCCGCGACCCACTGAAGACTAGTTTGCGACACATTTTTGGGTTGTGACCCACCAGTTGAGAACCACTGCTCTAAATCATTGTTGTTTACTTACCTATACCTAGCAGGAGTTCATTGACCTGATCTCCTGACAGAGCTGATGTCTCCATAAAAAACAAGCCCTTGTCACGAGCCAGGTTCTGTCCTTCCTGTATTAGGACGTACAGAAAACAGAAATACTTAGGAAGATACACAACCGGAAATCAGTGTGATTTTCGTTGTCTCTACCTGCACTGAGACTTGTCGATCCTCATCCAGGTCTCCTTTGTTGCCTATCAGAAATATGACAGTCGACCCTGGAATGTAGTGTTTCTCGAGTTCTTTGAGCCACAGCTGAGCTCGGATGAATGTGTCCTATTATGACAAAGACATAAAGCCATATAAAGCTGCCAAGATAAAAATAAGCCGTTTTTCACATGGTTGTTTCCCTTTACCCTTTTGCTGATATCATAAACCAAGAGTGCTGCATGAGCTCCTCGGTAGTAAAGTGGGGTGACACTGTGATACTTCTCCTGACCTGCTGTGTCCCATATCTCAATGCGAAGAATGGCATCACCCACATTTACCACTTGGGTCAGGAAAGCACCTGGAGGTCACACAGCATAGTGGACACAGTAAGGCTTTATCTATTAGACAAGTTTTTCAAAATTAAAATCTTACCAAGTGTATTTTTCTCATTTCTAGTCAAAATATCTCATCACACTTAAAATAAGACATAATCAAAGATTTTTAATTTTATTTAATTCAAGCACAAAACATTGTCAATGGAACAAGTGAAAATTATCTTGGTAAGAGTTCTTGAAATAAGATTTTCAAGATCTGTTGTCTAAAAATCAGTTCTTATATCTCACTGAAAAGTTACTCTTTAGGTGATTATGTCTTATTTTAAGTGTGATGAGATATTTGGACTAGAAATGAGAAAAACACACTTGGTAAGATTTTGATTTTTTCCAGTGCTGATGCTGATGCTGATCCAAACAGTCAACAAGGTGGATCCTGTACACTTGTTTACTTCAACATATTCCTTTCCTTTAATAAGGCACCAGTTCAGAAGGAGCTAATTCTATTTTTATAACTCATTCCACTGATTCGAGTTGTTATCATAGGGAGACTTTCAGTTGCAGCAGATCAAATTAATGTAAAAGAGACAGACTCAGCAGAATCTACTGAAAGAAATGATGAAATGAATCTAAATCTGTACAAACAGACTTCCCTTTGTTTTGTTTTTAAGTATCTCAAATACTGATAAAGCTCCTGGTCCACTTACATCAGTGCATCACTTCACTTCCTGTTCAGTTGTGTCCGTCTCCTAAATGTTGCTGTGTTGACATCAATTATTTAATCACCTTCCCCTGCACTGGACAACACAGGTAAAGGGCTGGCACACTAAATATGAAGTGTGAAGGTGTGAAATACCTCATAAAAAACATATTTTATATCAGGGAATGCATGATCTGGTTTGGCAGACGCAGCGTAACTAACATTAGAGATAATATGTGCTAATATTAGATAGCCTCAAAATGAGTTTTATTCTCATTAGTCTTAGAAGTGTAACTTTACTTATAATCTTCATCCACTCCATCTGTTCTTTATGGTCACAAGTAAACTGGTAGAGTGACAACTGGATGTGTTTTATAGACTCATGGACACAGTTCTACTGCAAATTGAATGGAGGATGAAGAGAAGTGGACCCAGAAACAGGAAATGATGTTACACCTTATCAACCACATAGGCTGCTTAAAGGACCCATGTGTAAGAAACAGGTGGCTCTACTGGTGGAAATGGAATATAATATCCACAATTATGTTTTCATACTAGTTTAATATCTAACTATGATCCATTGTTTTTGTCTTTAAGACAAAAAGCTGTAAAAATGTATTGTAAAACTGAGAAGTGAGATATTATCTTTCCACTACCAAATTTATGGTAGTGGGGTTTTCTGTTAGGGACCTGAAACACATCTCCGGTTAAGAGAACTATATTCATATAGTTTGCTTTGAAATATAACATGAAACATTACACTACACTTGTGGAATTGGAAGGATTTTCTCTAAAAATTATAACCGCCACTAACATCACAAAACAACACATGATTTGTACTTAAATTATACCAGACGTTTTCATTTTTGAGGATTATCTTTCTGAACCTAATGTATACATATGCTGTGAAGTGACTCTGCACCACTGAGCTGCCCTCAAATATTAAGAGCTATTTTGTCTTTACACGATATTTAGTCACATCTAACGGTGAAGCTGCTGATTGTAACCTGTATTTTACATAATTATACAGTAATGAAAGCAGAATCATTAAAATTGCTTTCAGTTGCATGAATAGGATCCTCCTTGACAACAATAGCTCTCTACACACCGTACATGTGAATATAAATCCATTTATCTTGGGTTAGCTTCAAGACTGTAAGTAGTGGAAAAGAACTGGCATGTCTCCTGTGTGGACAGATCTGAGAGAAGCAAAAGTACTGTTTCTCCCAAACTTTTCATCAGGTAACCTTTTTGGATTGATAAATAAATAAATGTGGAACGACTGCCATTCACACAGAACAGTGCCATGAACTCACAGCCAACAGTGGGTGATGTTCCTCTGAACTCATTCTTCACAAATCGGAGGGCCAGACTGGACTTCCCCACTCCAGAGCTTCCCAAAAGCACCATCTTAACCCTGAGGGTCCGGACTGGTCTACTCAGAGTCCTGTCCTTGCGGGGCTGTGCTCCTCCTGGTGTTGTTTGGATATTTTCTCCCATTCGTTATCTCCAAATCAGAATAGATTTAATCCAAAAATAGTCCCTTTACTCTGCCAAGGTGAAGTTAGGTGAAATAGGAATAACAGATTTCCTTTGCTGGAAGCGTCTCTGTGCATGCTTCATCTTGTTAAAGGAAACTGAAAGTAAAAGTTAAGTACAGTCTGAACTCACACTAGTACAACAGTTAGGTTCTTTGTGTACACCCACAAATGAGCCACAAAAACACAAAGCCAGAAAACAGTTAAGAATCTCATGCATTGTCACAGCACCTGGTGCAGATTCAACCTGTTTAACAAGATGATTACAACTGTAAAGTACATAGTCATGTGCCTTACACTGTACAGTTTATGGCCTTGTTACATGAACTGTAGAAGGAAGTAGTTAAGTAGATCTAAAGAGGAAACGAAAGGCTAAAGGTGAAATCATCTTTTCTGCAGAGCTTGATATTGTGTCCCATTTATACTATAGCAACTGGAATTAAAAACAATCCTTAAATATCATTAATTTGCATGAATGAATGAATAAATAAATAAATATACACAAAATTCTGTTTGGTAATATAAGACACTAAGATTTTAGCTAAAAATAAGCCCCACATTTTGCATTTACCACATATTCACCATGGCATCGTTTTGATAAGCTTATGGAATGTCATCGTGTTTCCATCATTTTTTGGACACATAACGTTGCTGAACCTACAACTGACTGACTGAATCAACCCCAGATCATAACACTGTTCCCAAAGGCTTGTACTACAGGCACCAGGCATGATGGGTAGTCACTTCATGTGCCTCTCTTCTCACCCTGATAGACCCTCACTCTGGAACAGGGTCAGTCTGAACTCATCAGACCACATGACCTTTTTCCATTGAAACGCGGTCTAATCTGTATGTTTTCTATAAAAGTGATGGATGTTTAAGAAATGAGATGCTACTCACTGCATCAGAAACTCATGAAACGTATTAATCACTGCCATAATTAACCAATGGAAGGATCTGAAATATTAAAGTAGCATGTCATTTATCATATAGAAAAATATAAAAATCTGAATACACTTTGATATAGTGTAGATTTAATAGCTCTCATCTCCTGATCACAATTTTACAAATACAGTATAACAGGTGAAAAACAAAAATTGTTAATCCTCACAAATTACTCACTTATTGCTCATTTATTTGCTTTCGCTTCTTTATTTATTTATTTAGCTGAAAGTGAATCTGACAGATACATAGGTTAAATAATCTGCTTCCTCTGTGCCAGTCTTCCAGATGTATTTTATTGATTGATCTTCTTGTCTTCTATTACAAAGCCTGACCAGCAGAGGGCAGCATTGTGTTTCTTACAGCTCTTCTCTACTACCATTTATTGTATGAGTTGTCTATAACTTATCTCTGGACCAGTAACATTCAATTCTCCCAAATTTAGGCTAGAACAGTGTACTATGATGGGAAACTGGAGTTATTTGGAGAGTCATGTAGTCTGACTGATTGTTCCGTGAGACATCTGGATTATATCTTTAAGAATCAGCAGACTGTTTTTAGAAGTCACAGGTCATCATTAAAAATAGCAGAGGGGGTGTGAGAGAGTGAAGGAGCTGTAGTTTCTGGTTGAAACCGAACCCCTGAACATGTATGGAGACACAGTCCAGGGGTCGGTGTTGCGTTCAGGGGCGCTGCGTTCATCCGAACAGTCAACTAATCCAATACTTGTCGTTTTGGCCGCTTAAAACTCTTAAAAAAGCTGTTTATCCAACTGAGACCAACTGTTTCATACTAACTAATGTAGGAATACAGGAAGGTTGTAGCAATCGCGCAAATGAAAAATCCCAAATCAACTTTCTTTTGGAAGATTCAACAATTAAACCCAATTGAAATTGTTGAAAGTAGTACATTAATGCAATAAAGTTGATATAAAATATAGGCCTATTGGAGAAAGATTAGTCCCACTGTATTAACACTTGTCTATCAGCTGCTTTCTTTTCATTTCTAAACTTTTTTTTCCCAGTTTCTAAGTTATTCATTTTGTCTCTTGGACTGCTCTCTACACTGTAATTATATTAGCATATTCTATGTCACTTTCTTGTGTTTCATTTCACATCTGTATTCTTCTTCAAATTAGCCCTTTAATGTACCTTTTCCTCATGCCATTATGGGCGTCTTTTAAAAATGTAATGAACTGGTTTCTAAACTTTTTTTTTTTTTTAAGCTCAAGATCCCTAAAAAAAAAACCCTAAATTTTAGATACACAAAAACAACAAAAATACGTATGAACTGCTCTCTTGTCAACATTTTTGGTTACTCTTCCACCATCAAAGCAACGTGGAAATGATGTCTACTTTTTGAAAAAAAATTCAGAACATCAATCAAAAAGATTATGCTTTAAATTTTCATAGCTTTTTCCTGTTTCTTTCTCTCTCTCTCTCTCTCTCTCTCTCTCTCTCTCTCTCTCTCTCTCTCTCTCTCTCTTTTCCTTTCTTTCTTTTGTATTTTTTTTCATATTGTTTGCTTTACATCGGTTTCATCTTGTGATCTTATGTTACTATCTGCATGTTTCCTATATTATATTTTTACTTTTATCTGTTTATGACCTTTTTTCCATTTTCACCTAGTTTTCTCATCATTTTCGTCTTGTTTTTGGAGTTTTCTTTTATTATAATTGCGAAAATTATTAAACCCATCATAGCATTATTAGGTATTTATAATAATAATAATAATAATAATAATAATAATAATAATGATAATTTTGTGCCCCACAGATTTGGAACGCGCGATTATAATGCACAAGACTATCCTCCTGAGACCCAGCAGTGCATTTTTTGCATTAAAAATTGCCGTCCACGGCAAAGAAAATTGTATAAAAATGAAAAATGTTTCCAAATAAAGGCAATTATTTAATGTTAATTAAATAAATAAATAAATGTATGTTTCTTCCTCGGTCTCAGGAGGATACGTTCCACTTGAATTCCCGTACTTTCTACGTATTTCTAAGTGGATATGACTTGCGCTTCATGTTGAGTTATATTTTCGACGTTCCGTGAAGGCAGCCTGAGTGAGCACAGGCTTTGAAGTTCGTGCGCGCGACAGGTTCGTGTCGTGAATCCGTCAGGTGGCGGAGTGATACCGCAGCCGTTCTACAACAACACAGTATTCCACTCGAGCTCTGTTTTAATGTTTATTTTTTTTCCCCAAGTATATCGTTTACTTGATTTTCGGTGAGTGGTAGACAGGTCCGGACGCCGTTAACGGACCGGCGTAAAGTCGGTTCTGATGGTCCCGGTCCGCACGTGGGGGCAGATGTGGCCGATTTGAACGCGGCTCCCCGCGAGTCCCGTTGTGCGTCGTTAACAGAAACACAGGAAGAAAAGTGTGAAAACGGATGTATGACAATGACCCACGCGGCGAACAGGACCAGCCACGGGTTGTCTCGCGTCCTCGTCTTTAAATGGACATTTTAGCCACACACGACAGCCACTAACTTCCAGCGGTAGTGCTCTGTTGGGTTCGTTCGGTGCGTTTTTGATCACCAGGTATTCTGATTAAAGTACCAGTGGGATACCGCGTTTTAGGAAACATGGGGACCCAGGGCACGGGACGGAAAAGATCCACCAACAAGGAGAGGACGACGGCTGAGGACGATGCCCTGAATCTTATAGCCAGAGAGGTGGGTGCTGAAGTGGGTTAGTGTGGAATGACTCGGTCCTAGTTATTATAAACCTTCCTTCCCATGGCCCCTGTCCTGTACTCACAGCTGCGTACAGATATTTTCTCTATTCTGAAGTTTTTGTTTAAATATAATCATTTATACGTAACTTTAAGGAAGTGGTGACAAAAACTACAGTTACTTGTCACCACTTAAACAGTGGGTTAAGTTGGTTAAGCACAATTTATGTCCATTTTTGTAGTTAAATAAGAATATACGCTAAATGTTCTGTATACACAGTTTTTCCTGCCACTTATTGTACTGTGAAACAATCCTGTTGTGTGCTAACCTGCAGGGACTGTTGGCTTACCCCTTAATAATGCAAGGCTGAAGTCATGTTGTGACAGGCTTGCACCATTTCAGGGTTTGTAATCTTTTATTATGATGAGTCTGGTGTTGGAGAAATTGATGTTTTGCGGAAGGAATAATGGTTTTGAGAGCTGAAGTAAGTATTTTTGAAGTGTGATGCTGTACCAGAGGTGCTGAAATACAGGCTGAAAGTTAGTATTTGGCTTTTATGTCCAAACAAAGTGCCAAAAAAAACCAAAGCCAAATTTTGATCTTTACTGAAATCGTGAAACGCCACATAAGCGATTCAAAGGAACATGGATGCATCTTCGCATGTAGTGACTTGTATCTGTAAAAACTTAAGCGGGAAGTAGTAGGTATACAATTTTAGTTGCCTAACACTGATTCTAGAATCATTTTGTGTGCAACCCGTACCAGCAGCCTACAAACTAAACTCCATCATAGCTGTCACCCTCTCTGAGTGGCTTTGACGTTTTCTTCAGTTGGGAGGAAGTTGGGTCTGTGCTAACCTCCTCCGGATGTTTCAGCACAATTGCATATCACATTAACCAACTCTGTAGCCAACATGTCAGAGCTCTGAATGGCTCTGGTAACACTACCAACCCCTGTTTGAGTGTTATCTTCTCTTAACTCCTTTGCTGACTATTTACTCTGCATCGGTGTGTCTAAAGTTGCACACTCCTGTAGCTGGTAATCGTTACTAGTTGTAGTCTATTTGCAGCATCAAGCATGTCAGCCAGCTGAGGTTTGAGGAGACGAGGAGTTTGACAGGAGTTTATTGGCAGCTACCCAATATCTAAACAGGAGATTATCATTGATGAGTGAATCCATTCCCTGTTTCTTTGTAGCGGTGGTTAGGCAAAACTCCAAATAAGTCAGTAACTATGGTCAGCCTTCTGTCACATCTGTGAAGCAAAGAGAAAGTCTGTGCCTTTAAGTAGCAGAAGGGTCAAGTCACTCACTGGCAGAGTTCTGACAGGATGGTATGTTGGCCCTGATGAGTTGGCCTGTTCTGCAAAAGAGTTTTAAAAATAGACAGCCTGAAAGATCAGCTGTTGCTGCACCCCAGTTTGAGATCTGGTCTGTGGGTAGGGGGATGGGGATAGAAGAGGGGGGTGTGGCTCAGCAACAGGCCATCCCAAACATGAAAATGTTGAGATGGCATGTTGCTATATGGAATTGTTGATTAGTGGAACCAAACATCCTGGCAGTTTGAACCTCTATCTGAGTTTGAGGAGACACAGGGCTTGGCACTTTAATATTTCCCCATGGGGCATATGTGCTCCAAGGTGAAAACTGTTGGAGCATGGAAATAACTTTGGGGACAAAATGAAAATTAATCATGTGACATATTTTCCTGTAATAGAGGCATATCACAAGACATTTATAAGGTAAATTTGTCACTGCATTAGGCTTTTAATGACTCTTGCATCAAGCTATATTTATTTAATAATTTTGTAATTATGTTTAATTTTAACTACTATAAGCTATACAGTATAAACTCTATCAACACCCCTATTTCTGTTTTTCCACAGACGGAATCGGCCCAACTTACCTCAGCTCTACACTGCATTTTCTTTAGATATGAGAACAGTGTCTACAGAGTAAAATCACATGTTATTTCTAATAAACCTTTTTCAGAGGTTAAAAAAGACCTGAAGTAATACTAATGGTGTTGGTGTACGATACATGCTGGGGTCAAAACCAAGCCAAGTTCAGTACAATTGAGATGATAATGGTGGTGACATATATCACGTAGGATGAGAGATGCAGTCCACTGAGCAGCTTTGCATAAAAACATAACGTGTGCACACTTGAAAACCCTTGGCCTGACTTATCAGGTGCACTACTGCCATCCAGTGGCCTGATTTATCAGTGCTTGCCAAAGATTTTGGACAGACGGACGGACGACCAACTGATAACAATACACTGATGTGATGCTGCACATGTCACTAGTACTAGTATTACGTCAGAGGAATGGTCAGTACTCAAAATCTAAATGAGGACCAAAAGGTAGAGACCACACAGCAGCAAAGAATGTCAGCACTGAATACCAGAGGCAGGGATTTTGTACTTTAGGGAGTTGGTGCTGTGCTTCTGTCAAACTATTTGAGGCCAGTTGTAAACATTCATTTGTAATGTGAAAAATTTGGGCAGGGCTACATTACCCACATTGACTGTGAAATATTGATAAACACGTGTCCCAAAAATAAATCACAGTGGAACACATGAGCCCTTTAACAAACACTCTAATGTTATTTAAAACTTCTGTTTCATTACTCATAGTTCAGTCATGTGCTGTTTTCCAGGAATTGGACACCAATTGAACATGTTACCTTCTTGTCTGAGTAAACACTCCAGTCACATGTAATATGTCTTTGAAAATGGCACATGTCTGAATTACATGTTGTCAGGTTAATGGATGGGCTGCATCATCAAAGCAAAGTCTGCACAGCTCTGCTCTGGGATCTTTGTTATTACCCCACCTCCAAAGGGGAGGCAAGGGGTATTGTTTTTAGTTCTTTTTTTTTTTTTGTTTGTCCATCCGTCCATCCATCTGTCTGTCTGTATGTCAGCAACTTTGCGCAAAAACCACTGGATCAATTTCCATGAAATTTTCAGGAAAGGTGCGAGGTGGTCCAGAATAGATCCCATTAAATTTTGGTGAATG
>JAPQRP010000016.1:6381275-6404287 GCA_037367295.1 Apogon hyalosoma | reverse complement strand
CCACCCCAAGTGATATAAGTGGTGAGGAATAAACAGTATGGTTAGACCGGGTGTACCACATGAAGAAATAAATCATCTTTTGGAAATAAACATGTCGAAGAAATTCTTCCGTGCAGCCGAGCTCCTGTTATTCACTGCACTCTTATTGCTACATTGTGTAACTTCCTGTGAGGTATTACTTTCTCCCGTCATGCTTTAGTTTCAGCTTGAGTTCTAACACAAATAGCTGGAGCCTGGAGCACTGTGTGGCTGTGTTGAGGAGCTTTCTATTACATCCATAAGGGAAAAACAAGGCCCCCTCCACATATTCACATGTTTTCAACTGGTTATACACTGTATGTATGACGTAAATTACAGTATTTCAAATCACAGCCTCACACACAGTCCTGTGTGTAATAAAACACACAGCTTTCTCAGAAGAGCTGTAAGGATTGATTCTGAAATGGAAATTCTGAATGTTGTCAGTTTAGAGCAAACAAAAATCTAATAACGCTTTGGTTTTGGGATCTCAAGAGGCTTCTAAAGTATGGGAAAACCTTCTCACAGCAGCGTTGTGTCCCTGTTGAATTGCATTTCTTCACTATTCAAAACCAGCTGCCTCCCTCGTATTTTTAGAAATGTCCAAGGCATACTATTTATTTTATTTCCAGCCAAGTAGCCTGCACAGTTGCTAACCAGTATGTTTGCACTGCTGAGAGCTCTACAGCTGTTCCGTGTGTTTGTGGTATAGCCTGAGGTCCATTGGCATGGCTGTGTGTGCCGAATCAAAGCAGCAATACAGCAGCGCAGACTTTATTCTTGACTGAATCCATGAATATTTGTCAATATGTGAAGAAGCCACATACCGTTTCCACTGTAGTCATATAATTAACTATCTAATGTTATAATCATGATGATGGTAGAGCATCTTGCACAGGCCAGAAACCTGTAAAGCTGCTACAATCTTACAATACATCCTCTAATTTAAAGCCCTAGACAGTGCGTGAACCTAATGCACAGAAAAGGCATCTAATCATATCCACTGTTTACAATACAATCCATCCTCTGAGTACAAACAACCATCTTAGCATTAAACTGAAATCAGGAGGCCATCCTCAGATCCTAGCTCAACAGCTGATGGGCCATGAGCTATACTGAAGGCGTTGTCATTATCTTCATCGTCTTTGTCATCGTTGTCTTTGTCATTGTCTTTGTAAAACTATTTCTCTAAACATCTTCTCCAACAAAACCATTGGTCAGATTCATTTCAAATTTTATATCTAGCTTCCTTGTGACAGTGTCTACAAAGTTTGTTCACAGTTTTCAGAAATTTAGATTTTTTTGACATTTTTAATGCATTTTTGAAATATTACAAATTTTCCTTTTTATTTATAATACATTTATACTCTAATAATGTGTTTTAACATGGAAGTGGTTAGAGATATCATTATAGTTACTTTTGAGCACTGATAGGAAGTCGTATATAGACTTTCATTTTAATTAGTTGAGTTCTCCTCCAGTGAAAGTACCTCCCACTTTTACTGGAAGATTGATCTCCTGCATCAAGACCACTGGACTCTAACATAGCAGCAGAACCTGACAACTTCGCAACTTATCGATTCTTGTTAGAACATGCCAGTGAGATACAGGGACATTGGTCCTATTTTTTCATATACAACTGTCCCTTCAGAAAAGGGTAGTGAGACCTGTAGAAATATTACTGTTTAAGGCAAGTCTATGGTAAAAACTCCTCAAGAGTTCTAAACAATATGCTGGCAGAGAGTTAGGATGTCGAGGCTCTGGGTTATGTTCTGTCCAACCAGATGGAACAGAAAGAATAAGTTTTTACCAGATCTGATTCTCACCATTTTTACCCACAGCCCTCGCTGCAGGGTATTGTTATCAGTTCATCCATCTGTTGAGCTGAGGGTCCGAGGGTTTTCAAGTGTGGGCACGTTATGTTTATAATTACAAAGATTGTTGTACTTTTTATTGAAGTAGAATAAATATATTTTACAGTGTTCTACTCTGGCTCTAATGCAGATGTCTCTCCCTGTCTCCACTCATTACCACTAAATGAGCTCAAATCTCAATACAAATGTAAATTTTGTTAGTTTGATTTGCTTTTTTCTGTTAATTTACTTTATTGTCCGGGAATTGTTCTTTTTATTTGTGAAAATGTTTATTTAATTTTATAACAAACACTTGAGGACACTTTTTGTTGCAAGATAATGTTAGGAAACTTTCTTTTTATTAAATTAGGTCAAACTTGGGTTTATAGCAGGAATTTTAATGTGCACTGCAAATGCATAGGATCTACATATTTCCTTTTGGTCTCCTTGGTGGAGAATGAGTGTCTGTCTTTAAAAATTATTTTCGTTGAACTCATTATCAGTAGAGTGCAGGGTTTTTCCACCATTTCATGATTTAAGCACCTATAGTAAAGTTTTAGCACAGAACTGAAGCTGAAGCAAAAGTGTTTAATCACTGGAAGCTTTTATTAGTTATTGACGGTATCTAGCAGCAGATTGTTTTGCATTTCTTTTAGGTAGTTTGAAGACTATAATAATGTGAATGATCCAATATTAGTCAAAACAATAAAAACACCTAAAGCACCTTAGACCTTCATAAACTGAGGGGGAAACACTAGAATATCATAGAGTGTTAAGTTTGAAATACTAGTTTATAATCACCTGGTATGTTTACAGCTGCCGGCGTGATTCATTCTCATCCAAATAACTAAGATTTAATGATTTGTCTTTAATTTCTGTGTTTCACCCCATAGAGTACATTTAAACCCCTTATTGGCACTGAGTACTGGAATACATAAAAACTTTATATTTCTATTTGGCTTTTAGGCTTTTGCACAGCTGAGATATAACATAAATAGTTTAATTATATATGGAAATGACTGCTAATGACAGGGACAAAGTACCAGTCAAACCTTGAATGGTGGAAATAGAGCTGAAACATGACATCTGTTAGCTAATTATTCAGATGATTTCAGTTATTCAGATGGAGCAAGACCGTTATCAGGATTCTGTGAAAGAACTGGAGTGAGTTCAGGTAATTGGGATAAGTAGTTTATGTGATTGCCATTGTGACAACGTGAGTTGTTTGTTCATAACACCTGTTTAAATTGTTGTTGCTGCAGTGTAGATGGGCGTACACTGTCATGACAAATACAACATTATAAACCCATGAATATAGTATGTGTGACCTATATAACTGATGTAATAAGCTACTGTATACAATACCTAGAATTAGCTTTATAAATTTATTTTTCATGATGGGAATATTAGATGCCATGCCCATCTATAAACAGAACTCAGCTCTTTGTGTGAAAAAGTCACCCATTCAGTTGACTCATGTCTGTGGCAATAAAAAGAGCCGAGTGTTTTAACAGCCACTCCCTAGTAGACAACAACTGGGAGCTCTATGACGTTTAGCAAAGGGAAACCTTTTTTTCCACTTAGTCCTCACCACCCAAAAGTGGACAATAAACAAGGAGTGTGAATGTACTCAATAGTTGCACTTCATTGTAAGTGTTAGTCAGAAATCAGTTCTTGCTTGTATGCACACTAGCTCATGTCAGCACTTACGACCATTAAAATACCCAGTCATTTTGGTTCCTGCACACTGGTATTCAGGGTGTGGGAATGCACCTCGCCTCCAGTGGCACTTGAAGGCTCATGTCCGTAGAGATTGTCAGGTTGACAGGATCCAGGCCACTACCTACATTTACACATGTGCAACAGGACTTGGTTGAAAAATAGATTTTGTGATTTAGATAGTTTTGTTTGAATGATCTGATATTAATAAGATGTATGTGTGCTTTTTCCAGTTGACAGGTAAAACACTTACTGGTCATGTTAGATAACAAATACACACTGCAACCCAATCATGTGTTAATAAAATAGTTGGTTACACCCACCAGCCACTCAATTAAGATTATTTAGTAAATGTTTGGACCAGAGTAGTCATGAAAACATGCTTCTGTCCTCTGCTGTCTGTGTGTGTGTAGGCCTGCATCTGTCATTCCTTGGATGGTTTTTCCAGAACATAAGTACTAATGATTATATGCTGACAACATCACTTTCATTTCTACATGGACAGATTTATTTTATTAAAAAAAAAATCTAATGACTACTTTATTGCATTGTTTTTTTAAGTAAAAGGCCCCTTACAATTAGTAAGTGTTACAGTTGACAAAATGTTACAACTAGCTGATCAAAGGTCAGTTCTTAATAATGTACCAGGAAAGAACGTTTCTCATATTTTACAGCATTATTTCTCAGTGAATCTCTTTTATATCCAAATTACATTTCTGTCATCCGTGAAGTACCCCCTAAGCTCATTGATATCACACTGAAGTTGTTATGAAATGAAAGCAATTTGGCACAGTGAAAATCTAATTATATTGACTGAGAAAATTTCCTGCAGTAACCAAAGTCTAATGCATGTCAAGTTCAGAGGTGCACTATGAAACTACAGTGTAACAAAGGCTTTTCAAAACTACAAGTTAAGAGGAAGGAAATTATGCAGTCTACAGTAAGTAAAGTCCCGTCCATTAACATTTTTTCTTCTTTTACTTTTGTGGGTATTTAAACCATTTTAGAGGTTGTGTCTTAGTAATGAATCTTCCGTTTTTGCAATGAACTAGCTCATTTGCTCTCGGGAGGACAGTCACCCCGCTGAAATAGTGCTGAATTAGAACCTGCGTCCATGTAGGGCATTATAAATAGCTGTAAAGGAGGAGGAAAAAAGATGGGTGATTTTTGTCTTTTGGCCTAGTTAGCTGCGTCTTTCTGACTCAAGGCAGCATACTACACAAATACAGGATGTATGGAAAAGAGGAATAAAAGTGAATGACTGAAACTTTCACCACATAGCCTATTTGTGTGATCGATGTCATTTTTTTTTACTAGCTACAGTTTTGTTAATGATTAAGATCTTTTTGTTAAAACACTGGCGGGTGAAGCTTTTGGCCTGATTTGCATGGTTTTTTTTTTTCTCATTTTATATGAGTGTATTGTTTATGATGATGAGTGCTTTATCCAGTCAGTTTGATTGCAGGTGTTGGATTAAACTGGCAGGTTACAAAATGTTAATTCACACCTTTAATCCAGTCAGAATCCAGAATTGTGTTTCATAATGCATGTTTTTAAGATGCCAAAAAGCCCAGCAACACTTGGAAGTTAAAAATGTACCTCCAGTGCCTTGTTTCCACAGTACCTGTCTTTCATCATTCTTATGCCTCTTAATAAAAACAGTGTCTCATTGCTTTGAGGAAAAAACTTTTTTTTTTTTTTTTTTACTTATTTAGTAAGGATAGTTAAATCCTGGCTGACTGTGATTTGTAAGGGTACACAGGACATTCACCCAGTAAAACAGACAAGCTTATGTAAATGATCAAAGCGTTCAGTCCTCTGTGTTTTAAGAGGACATTGAAGGGATGCTGCGCTGTCAATGATGTATAATTAACAGAAAAGAATCCCCTGTTCATGTAAATTGGCTGTTTGTGAATGCTCACCTTTCACTAGGGGTGTAACGGTACACAAAAATTTCAGTTCAGTGCAGGGGTCTTTGGTTCGATACAGGGGTCTTTGGTTCGATACATTTTCAATACGTTTTCAGTGTGGGGGGGCTCCGTAACTACCGAAACCGAAAATCAAACTTAACATGCTTTGCACGTCCGACGTCTATGCCTCTGTTCTACTCTCTGTTGTCATGTTTACCCGTATTATCAGTGCCCCAGCCTAACTAAAGTTTTTTGTTTTGTTTCTGGTGCTGAGAATTCAGCAGTGGCACAGCGCCGTTGCAGAATAGGGGACACCCTGTACATGGGCTCTGCTTGTGGCCACGCTGTTTCCCGTGTGTTTGCAATCTTCACATAGGCTACATGTATGCATTCAGTACACCTCTGTATTGTATCAAAGGCCCCGAACCCCAAACAAGTGCACTGTTACACCCCTACCTTTCACACTTTCCTCACTCAAAGCTGCAGTGCTTGGTAGTTTTTAGCATCACTTGGCAAAAATTCCATAATTACCATCAGAATATTGTAATTCAAGTGGTCTGAGAGAATGTGAAACCTTTGCTCTTTGCTTGTGTTTTCAGACTATCTACCATAACGAGTTTGGCTAATTACAGGTGTTAAATGTGTGACTGATGGCTGTGATTATTGATGGATGAACAGATTCATTAGACATAACTGGAACGGTTCTCTTCTGTTCTAGCATGGAAAAATTGGCTTTATTTTTCCATAACAACGTCAGCGTCAACAGTGTCAGGACATCAGTTTTCACATGTAGTCTTTTTGTTTGGGCCAACAGAATACAGCTACAAATTGAAGGGGTGTATTTTGGTGTCAGACCTGATAATGACTCCTGGAGATTTAATATGTTGCTCTGCATTTATTGAAGGTGTTAATTATAGTCATGACCAGTACTCAGGACTGTTTCCTACTGCATATACCCAGCAAAAAAAAGTTGCATAATTTGTCCGCATTGTGGTTTTGAAATCATGCTCTTTGGGTTCAGACAGACTTTGTCCCCTTAATGATTAACTCAGATCTATGGGGTCAAACAGGGGCTCACCAGAGGTGTTGTTAGGATCTTATTATCTGGAGTTTATCCCAGCTCCAAACTAATTACATTTTTATGTGGTAATTTAACGTATAGCAAGAGATTATTTTTGGTCATTTTGTTGATCTGATGCATTCAGATCATTGTGATGTGTTTTTCTTTAAACATGCTTTCTGTGTTCATATTATTTTTTCCACCAAAAGAGGAAATATCAAGTAGTATGAAGTAGATCTGTGCAGCAAACATGATTTTACTATAATCACTGTAATATTTAAAAAATACAGATCATTATGTATGTTTTCACATTACATGCAAGGAAAAGTGAAAATATGCTCACAGATTAAGTGCAGTGTCTTTTAATCCTTCAACTTGAGTGATTACACTTTGTGTCTGTTAAATGCTAATTCAAATGGAATGTGTGTTTCAAATATAACAAAAAATTGTTTGCAGAGCATTAATATAAAATTTGCAACAACAAAGTTACCATATAGACATAGTATCCTACTGGAAACAAATCTACAAGGTGAGTAACTAAATTAATATTCTTAGTATAACCATAAATGACAACAGAATGTGGTTGAACATTTTCAGAACAAGAGGGTAAAAGCTGTAATGAACAATTATTAAAATAACAGACTTGGGATGTCCTCTCAACTAGTGAGTAACAACCCATTTCTGCCCATAATGTTGACCTGTCAGGCTGAAAAAGTACTGACGTGATGTCTTGTTTGTACTTTTATTTGGCATTTGAGTCTTGGCTGTATTTTGTGATGTTTTTGGTTGAATTAAGATTATATGTGTCAAGTGTAGTGTGCTGAATTTGAGCACTAAACATGGGTTTTGGGGTATTTCCACCCAGTAATCTAGAAAGTGTCACTGAATTGTCCTGTTATGACTGTCTTTATGCCTTGACACTTCTGATAATTTGGCGTACTGGAATATGGTGTTGGAAACTCCGCCTATCTGACACCTGAATGACAAACCCTTGTTAATGAAGTGAGGAGCTGATGTATACGTGCAGCCTTAGTGACTGTCAGCTGTTTGACTAAAAGCTCTTAACCTCTGAGCTTGTTGTTGGATGGAGTAAGTGAGTACTAGTGCTGTCTACTACTCACAGCAAAGTGGTCTTCTTAATGGAGGTTTTCAAGAGCTGGACTCATGCTGCTGGAGGCCAGAACACTGACGTCATATTACACTCCTGACACTGCAACTTTGTCTCGCCCTGCCTTGGAAGGTAGCACAAAATGCCATCCCTGCTCCTCTGTGCTTCAGTGAAGATGCACTAGCACAGACACTTGATTTTAAATATGTTTTTTATTCTTTAGATGTCTAATTAAGAATTCAGAAGATGATGAGCACATATTGACTCAGCGGAAATGGAGTTGATACAGTCTGTAATCATTGGATGCTTTCTTTTCTGTTTTTTTTTTTTTAACCTACCTTTGATTTAGTTTTACTGGGTTCTTGATTATACCAGTGTCCTTGAATGTACTCGCACACATTCAAAGGTAAAATTTGTACTGCAGGGTAAAAAGCCACTCTGATGCACTGATGCAGGAACAAGCCTTCTGTTCTGAAATCTGAGTTCGCAATCACCCGTTTTTCAATTTCAGAAGCATTTTAGTATAGATTAAAACACATGGTTATTGCTTACATTTAAATACTATCTTCCACCCAAATAAAATGTCTAAATAAATGAACATAGAAGAATCAAGGAGCTATAACAGTGTGTAGTGCTGTAATTTGTTTTTTATTCATTTTATTGTTAATTTTGTCAGGCAAGACATTAAAGATGATCTCCTTAATGTCTTGTCATACTAACTGTCAGAAAATACATGTAGAATTGAGGGGGTAAATGAGGGAGAAGAAACAACTAGATGAACAAAACAATGGCAGCTAATCAAAAAGGTAGTGAGATATTTGCCAGAGTGATTAGAAATGACCACATGTAGGTCCCACTGGTTCCTCCAGTTTTGTGGGAAAGAATAGTATTAAGCAACTAGTAATAATGAGCATATTAATTGAAGTTATGACTTTTTCTGTGTAGTATAATGTCTTAATTTTATGTAATGCAAATGTGTAATGCTAAAGCTTGTCTTTTATGAGAAGACAAGGGTTAAGAAGGCAGAGGTAATTGCAACTATCAATAGCCCCTTTTACACAGCGCTTCTGTTCCAGGAATATTTCACCTTTATTCCAGAATGATGTCTGTGTAAATGAAATGGTGGATCATTTGGTCCCACCTCTGTCACAGTTCTGTTAACACCTCTGGAGGTAGTAACAGAGCTGTGATAAAGGTGGAATCACAATTCCAGAAACGCTATTTAAAAGGAACACCCGCACACACGCAAGTTATGTCACACTGTACGCTGCGCTGCATTACTGTCCCTTTGATTATGGAAAGCAGGTCGGCTCTATAAAAGTCCAGCCTGTCTCACCTCTGTCACTCCTTTGGCTTGGCTGTGGAAACTGTTTTGGTCAGTGGTGGCAAAAAGGTGGGATCACCATCTCACCTTTTTTTCTGGGATCTCTGTGCAAATGTTAATTCAAATGAAAAGCATTTTTGGTGATCTCAAGATACAGTATTTTAACATTCTGAGACAATGGAAACAACAGTTTTGCAGTGGCCCTTGAACTAAGATGATACTAAGGCTAGTGTATAGTTGACTGACATTCATGTCCTTAAGGATCAACTGTCTTTTCTTATTATTTGGTTAACGGTAGATAAATCTGTGGGATTCCCAAACTGAAATGCAAAATATTTGGTAAGAGATAGGTTTGGGGTGGTGTGGTGGAGTACACTGTGTGGTGGTAGAAATATGTTTACCAACTAGAGATTGGTTGACATCAGTTGAACAGCAGTATCTTGCACATAGTGACCTGGTGAGACCCAGATGCAGGGGGAAGTCATTTGGACAGAAGGAATGTGTAGTGTGTTAAAACCATGAGCATTCTCATATTGAACCTTAAAGCTTCCATTTGGAAAGAATGTTAATTTGACATTTGTAAGTTTAAAGTCTTTTGATTTATCAAGAATTGTCTTATGTTTTTTGGGGAGTTCCAAGTAAATAATCAAACCGTGAAGTACACCTTTTATTTTTCTGCTTAGATTTACAGGACAACTATCCTGTATGTACCACACATTAATTTAGTTGCTGTAATAAAACTCATTCACCTTTTTAAAATAGCTCTTTTCTTGTACATGTTCTGCCATGCAGTGTTAGGCAAGTCACGACTAAAAGTCCTAAGAGTGTGTACATGACTGCAGGCTTGTGTTAGAGTAACAGCCTCTTGTCTTTGTGTGTTTTCCTGTTGCTCGGTCATGGTGACTGACATTGGGGAAATGCATTAGTGCAACGGTAGGAGGGAGAACTGTGACCCCGCCTAGAGGCAAACCAGCTGCAACCGCAACAGTGACTACCACAAAGTTAGAGGAAGGAAATGCTTACACACAAACTGTAACACACACACAGAACAGTACACACTCTGAGAGAGGTCCTTTTAAGGAAAAGGGCCTGCTGTTGCCCAAGCACTAAGTGGAGCAAAGGCAGTGCCCTCAAATACAGAAATATAAGCGCATGCACACATTTCCACACCACTATTGTGACTGCTGGCCAGCATGGGGCTTGAAACGCTCACAAGACTGCAAACTCAAATAAAGTCTGCTCGGTGTGTTCAGAGTTTAAACCATAGGCTACTTAATACTAATATTATGTTTATACACTGCTGCAGCTGTGGTAACCCATACTACTCAGATGTCCTGCTTTGGAAAGACTTATCTTTTTGTCTGTGTCGCTGAGTATGGGTCTGTGTATTTTATTTTTCAGAACCATAACCTCTAAGTTGGTATTTTTCTTTCCAGCTCAGTTGCAAAAACACAAAGTTGATACACCAAAAATGAGACAGGCATGTTCTAAAAACCTGGGAGAAGCGGAAAATGTGATTATATTGATTAAAAGGTAAATGCAGTTAAGTGCAATGGAAATAGATTAAGTGAATAATTATGTTTGTGTGTGTGTTAATGTAGGAAACAAACAGAAACTCAATTATAGTTGGCACCAGCAACAACATGCCGCCATGAAGAACTGTGGATACAAATGTCATTCAGAGGCTTTGTTAAAATGTGGTGAATTCTGAGAAGTGGAAGATTTTGGAATGTTAGATCATTTAGGCCAAATGCCTTTTCCTACCTGTGCTGTTGATGGAGGAGCTGATGGATTTCTGTGTATTTTATGAAACACTACATCTGACTGACACACTGTGATGATATTCACTTACTGGAAGTACATAGAAATGCACAATGTTTTCTTTTCTAAAAATAAAATTACAGTTCATTTGGATGGAAACCCAACTTCTGTGTACATTTATGTTCCACTACATGTCAAAAATTTCTGTTAAAAAAAAAAAAAAACTGTCTAGGAACTAGACTTTTGTTCACATGCATTTATAGAGGTGTGGATGTGTACTACTTTTTCTCAGCTAAGTCTGTCACTGCTTCACTTCCCTTTTGCTATTTTCTCTCACTGTTTCTATTTTTTCAATTTATTTTCTGTTTCTTCCTTCTCAGGCTGAGGCCAGGCTGGCAGCAAAGAGGGCAGCCAGGGCAGAGGCCAGAGAGATCCGCATGAAGGAGCTGGAGAGACAACAGAAAGAGGTACAAGTCCGCATTTGGGTTTACCCATGATACAGGAGGCACCTCAGGCCACGGACCAGGCCTGTTGAGTACCTTAGTATATGTAAACAGATCCAAAACTCAGCAGGCGCTGGTGGATCACACAATTAGCTTTACCACTGTAGGTAATCAAAATTAATAATGCATTACCCTAAATAACAGAATTTCAGCAGTCTGGTGGATTCTGTGTTTGGACCTCAGGCGTTTCCTGTCAACACTGCATTATGACCAAGGCTTTGATCCTGTGGGTCATAGGTCAAAGGTGTAAACAGAGTGCACTGCTGGAGATTTCCCTGTTTAAAAAAGACTACACATGTAAAAATGAATGCATGAAGACTCATTCAGGATTTTAAAAGAAAAAACTTTCATGATTCCCACTTCTTAAGTGTCATTACTTGGTTTCTTTAATCCTCAATGACAATCTGAATTGTCTGTTGTGGACCAGACAAGATATTCAAAGTCAAACACCAACTGACTTTTTCAGCATTTTCTGTCTATAGACCACATTGTTAATCAGTGCAATCAAGAAAATAACTGACAGATTAATCAACAGAAGAAAAAAAATGTTATAGCCACACTTTATTTATATATATATATATATATATATACACCATTTTGTTAGCATAATTGCCTAAGTCCTATTTTTTTCAGGTTATAACCAATGATGCAAAATGAAGCAGCAGTGTTAGGAGAGTTATACAGATATCACAATTAAATTTTTTTATCAATGTGTTTTTTTAATCAAGTCTTTCAAACATACAGAAAAAGTAAGGCAAACACTGAGACGTATAGCAAAGAAGTAAGACGCCAAAACAAAACAAGAAACCAAAAAATTTAAAGGGTTCCACAGTGTAGTTACCCAATCACTTTGTACACAGCACACATTATCTTGAGTCAAGTTGCATTGTCAGCTGTTCTACATAAGAAATAAAAGGATGCCATACCACATTACACTTCCCCATTGATCCCTTCAATGTGTATCTAATCTTTTCAATCTCAAGGAAAAATATGACATCACATAGCCATCTGCCAAAGGAGGGGGGTTTCAGTTATCATAATTTGACCAAAAATATAACTTAGGCAATTATGTTATGAGGCTAATAATTTCCATCAACAGTAAACTGCACCTAAAAAAACGTCTGGACATTTATTAATAATGTTAATTTGGTTTTCTTGAAATGGTGTTTTGTTGTAGGCACTTTCTGATGAGTGGAGACATACTTAAATGACCACTAACATGGCTAGTTTTACAGCCCGGCCTCCCACTGTTAGGGTGAGCACAGTCTGGCACAGCACCAAGCTCAAACAGACTCACTAATGACTCTTGTAAGAAGGCTTTGATGATGTCCACTCAATCTCATGCTGAAAAGGGAAATTATTCCAACATTTAGATGGAAACGAGTCAAAGTCAGAATGTGTGACTTGAAGTTTTCTTGTTATGGCTGAGGTAGCAAAGACTTGGGTACTATATTCTCTCATGCTTATTTTATTAATTATTGGCAAAAATTTCAAATAAAATCTGTGCAACCAAAATATAAGGTCTGTTGAAGCAGCTTCATTCTGAATATACAGTAGCTTTGATATTTCTAGGTGGAGGTGATCATAGTCAGAAGAGTGCACTTGTTTGTGTGTTTTGAACTGCAGGTCAGGTGTGTGTTCTCGGGGTTTTTCAGTACCTTTGATCTGAACAGTGGGGAGTCATGATTTTCCAAGCCCACTATTCTTAGCTCACAGTAATCCCATTTATACACAAACAGACTTGTGCCTCTCACCTGTTGATACTGTACTCATAAAGACTTATCTAATGTCCATGTGCAGAGATGGTTGGAAAATTATACTGTACCTGGACACGAAGTCTTCTCCAAATGTGGTCAGGCCAGACTTTACCTACAGCATTATCCACACCTAGAACAATAACTGTAACTATAACAAGCATCCACACAGAAGATGGATAGTGTTGTGTGTGTTGATGCTCTGAAATGAATACTAATCGCCTGTTCTATGATATAAACTGGTACAATCTCCAAGTTGATGTGATCTTGTATTTTCTGTCACACTATATAAAAGGGGAAAAGTGGAGGTATTTATGCGCTTTTCTTCAAAGAAAAATAAGTGTCATGCAAAATTTCAGTGCCAAATTTTACTGGTTATGTCAAAAGGTCAAGTCTTCCATTCAACATATATCCATTTATCTTAAAGCCACAAAAATGCTTCACATAGGCCACTAGAATCCACATCATGGTGGGAAAATGACACAGTACTGTACCCTTACTGCCACTGGAAACATTTACTAATAAGAATGTCATTATAGTAGTTTGAACTCCACTGGAGCTGCAGAAACTTTGTTGTTAAAGGTGTGGATGTCTCTTCTCTCAAGGGCATTATTGTCAAGCCTGTAAAATAAAATAAAATCAGTAACATGTTACAAAGTGAAAACATTGTCCTTAGAAAAAGATATTTTCATGATAGTGTGTGGTATGTTTTATGTGATAAATTGATAACTTAGAATATGGAACTGTGTGGTTAAATAGATGAATATGGCTCAGTTTAAAAAATTGATGCTTTGTATAGTGGATAACACAGTGGGGGTATTTTAAAAAAGCATAAGGCTGTAGAGAATGGAGAATGAAAGGTTACTTTACTACTTATCTATCATGGATTTATTATTCGAACAGTTTTGGTTTTTTTTTTTAAATAAATCCATGGAGCATTTCATGCTTCTTCACCTCTTCATTGAACAATCGGTTACCATGTCAAAGACTGAAACTTTTATATCTCACACTCAAATTTTCACTGTGTCTATGTTGGGTAGAGCTAATCACAACCATTTATCTGACATGGGGTATTTCAGATGTGGTTTGATGTAATGACAGGCTGCAAACTGTGACTGCGGCCAGTTCTGGTATTAGTGTTTGTCTGTGACCATCCATGATCTGATTGACTAAAGGTCTGTCCAATTGCATTCAGAGACTGGCAAAACTAGAAACTGATCCAACTGTTTTGAGCAGATTTATCTCGGGTTTCTTCTAGCTTTTTTCAAATGAACTGTTGTCATTAATTGTTGTTCCGCAAAAGAGTGTGATGTGATCTTAAGATCCACTTAATTACATCCCTGTGAAGGAGAGTTGGGTTTTGTTGTGGCATAGTTTTACCTTTGCATTGCACGTGGATAATTATTATTTCAGCAGCAGACAAAACACAGGTGGAGAGCCCAAACAACAAATACATGTGCTCTACATACACATAGACTCCTATTATATGCACTGGATTAAGCTACGTCTGGTCAGGGTTGGGGTTAGAGTGTGTGTGCGTGTGTGTGTGTGTGTCCCTTTTAAACCCTTTAGCCGAGTTCTAAAGTAGCTTAGCAGGTTGCGCTCCTTGGTCCAGCCTGCAGTAAGACAGTAGATGTTGTCTTGGGGTTGTTGACATGAGCGATGGGTCTCTGCGCACACAGCCGCCTCCATGTCATCGACTTGTGGATTTTGTCTCTCACACTAAAGAGTGGAATTAACATCCGACTGGTTGTATAGCATCAAAAATTTTGCAGTTTCGTCCTGCGTGGTCCTGAACTTGTGTCTTGGCACTCGGTCTTGCCTCCATGACCAGTTTGGGTCTTACCTGCTGACTGTCAGAGGATGCACCTGTGCCTGGCCCCCTGAGGACAGCAGGACGGCTGGGCGGCGAGTTGCGGGGAGGGGGCTGAGGGCAGCCCTCACTGGGCGCCCGTTAACCCCTCCAATCAAAAAGGGGAGCTTGGTGAGTGGAACAAAAAAGCTGCAAACATATAAGCAGATTGTGTAACGCAGTCGATGAATGGGCTTATGACGGAGCGGAGCCTGGCTCACTTGCTAATTGGCTGTCGAGACGCGTAATGAGAGATAAGTGAGCAGACAAGATCCCTGCAGTCAGTTTTCAGTCTGTTACCTATTATATTGTTGTTCTTATATTGTTTTTGAGATGTTAAGCTCTGTTGACAAATCCTAACTCCTTTCTTAGTCTTTTAAGTGGAAAAAGACAAAAGCATTTTAATTAATTGTGTTAGATATTTATCACAACTTGTAAGTTGATGCCAGTTTAAAGAGCATCTTGTTGATGACTGGTGAATATTTAGAATATTATCATGCATTTTTATATTATCAGTGAGGTGACAGATAGGCACAGTTGTTTAAACAAAGGAAAACAAGAAAAAACATATTAAAATTAACTATTTTAAACATTAATGGCCATTCCATGTGAGATTTCTGAATTTAAGAAGTGCACGTCATTGACCCTTAACTATAGTGGTGCTTGTGTGGTGACAATTGCTAGAGCTACAAGTAACAAGTTTTAATTGACAACTATATTGTGTGAGTGGAAAACTCTCCTAATTCCAGCCTTTTAAATGTGAATACTTTTGGGGTTTCTTTCCTCCTCTGTGACAGTAAACTCAGTATCTTCAGGCTGTGGCTGAACAAGAAATTTGAAAGCACACTTTTCTTCATTTTCTGTCATTTTACAGGCCAAACAGATCATCAATTAACTGAGATAATAATCAAATTAATTATCAACAATGCTGATTGACCTTTCGAGGTACTCTTGTGTTAAGGTGTGTGTATTAATTTATCCAAGGTTGAGTGTTAAAACAGTGATGATAATTCTAGGAACTTCATTATATATTGTGATAAATATTACTGCAATAAATTGTTTTGCATATGTATATTTATTTTTGTTAATATTGTCAAGTAAAACAATGATTTTGTTTTCCTTCATGTTACTCATAGGTATTTTCATATTGAAAAGATGATTATTTTCAAAGTTCTACAGTTGTGGCCTAAAGTTTTGGCAGTGACACAAATTAACTCTTTGTATACATGTCACTTATTTGCCAGAAAAAAGTCTTTGAACATTATTGTTGTTCAGTCTATCTCAGAAACGTGTGGGGAGAAATAATCTAAAGAACTGAAGCAGCAAAGTTTGAAATACTTGCTGCTTAGAAAGTGTTTGTGATGATAAAGAATAATTGAAATTCACTAATAACTATCTGGTTTATTCAAATTTAAGAAAAAAAATCAGTCCCTAAACTTCCTGATTGGACATTTAACCTGATATTTATCGGTCAGCCATAAAAATTATCATTATTTGCTGCTGATTGGAGATCATTTATGTTGAGATTTAAGTGAAGTTGGTTCACAGTTGTCATTTTCTGTCAAATAAATCAAGATCTCACCTTCATAAAAGTGAGGATGACTTTATTTGCATGACAAAGCAAATCGTCCATTTCATCCAGGGCTGTGCAGTAAAATGTTCTTGATGTAGGATGTGACCTTTTTGCCTTGTAAATGTATAAATCAAGAACAGTCTCCCATGAGGCTGCTGATTATCCTTAAGTGCTGTTGGGTACTGAAGCGCTGCAGTGGACACAGAGGTCAGACAGTGGGGCAATGCTGAAAAACCAGAATTACACAGCAGCCAATCCATATACTGGGCAAGCGTACAGGGTAGACACTGATTGTAAATCTGGATTAAAGGACTGGATGGAATGTGGACGTTTTTGTTTTTTGTGTCTGTGGGAGGATTTTCCATCATTGAAGTGTGTATGAAAACTGGTCAGGAACAAAGTGATTGGATGATATAACAGATTGAATGCCCTTTTGTTCATGTGAATTTCCTTAGACATTAATGTGTGCTCTTGATGTGGTGGAGAGAAAAAAAAAAAAAAAGATCGTTTGAAAATCAGTAGAACCTAGGTTATTGAACTGACAGATTTATTGAGAATCTGGAGTTCTGTTACTGACTGTAATTTGTGTACTTTGACAAATGTTCCACACAGATGCCCTGAAATGGCAGCATCTCACCAGTTACATGCAACACCTTCACACTGACATACTGTAATAACGACATGTTCACACTATGTCAGATGGCAAGGAAGGACTGGACAGATTCCCATGTTTATAACCACTAAGCGCTGACACCAGTTATTTGTCAGATCTCTTGCTGATTCATAGAATGTATCCAATTTTGACATCACTAAACTCTAATAGAGTGACAAAAAAAATGTGGCCTACTGTAAAATAAGCAAATTCATACATTTTAGTGCCAAGTTGGATATACTAGAGCCTGATTTTTCCAGTAATCATTATAATTTGGATTCTTTGTCTCCGTAAAATAGAACTCTTGAGAGAAAATGCAATGAACAGCAGCATCGGATTAACATGTTATGTGCTGACATAAAGCATCATAAGGTACACAATGGAAGTAAACGGTGTGGTGAATGATGCTTTTTCTCTATGTTTGGACCTTCATCCAGATGTAGATGGTGTATTAGGTTATTAAAATGAGATTTAAAAAAAAAAAAAAGAAAAAACTTACAAAGTAATGTTTTTTAAATGTGGACAGAAAAGGAAGCATCCAGTAAACACTGGTGTCCAATTTATGAATGTGTATTGTTTTGTGTAATGAACATACACGTGCAGGTGTTATTCAGAGAAATTTATCAAAAATTTAAATAAGTCGAAGTTTTAAACTAATCTCATCTAGTCTCAAAATGGGACAAAGATTTGTTTTAGAAACAGAATCCAGCTGAATCTTAATAGGAGGCAATACTGAATTCCATTACTCCACTGCTATATGTGTCTGTGTCTGAAACAGCCTCAACAATGGTGTGAATACAGTTTATAAGATGTGTCTGTTTTCTAACTTTTGGTTAGCTCTTGTAATTACAAAGGGACACTTAAGATTTTCTGGAGGGTAGTGTGTGAAGGACACATCTGCAAGTCATACATGTGTACCCATGTTGTGGTGAAATCTATGTAATTTGAGTTTTCTAACTTGCTATTGCAACCCATGATAGACTAAAGCCTGAGTCTACTGCATCCAGGATGATCTGTTTCAGTGTCTGCAGTTTAAAGTCCATCCAAGTCTTGTCATATTTGTCTTGTTTGTACAGAGATATTTTGTAAAACAAATGTTGTGTAGACAGAACAGGAACATTTTTTCAATTGGTCACATTATTTGAAATGGATTCATACATCTAGAAAGACACATATGCATACATGGGACATCTGACATCCAACTGGTTAGACCTCAGGGTAGATTTCTGCAGATGTCTGCCAGGAAATATGCCAAGTCATAAAACTCATTCAAGGATTCGATCTTTATTTTGCATCATAATGTATGAGGTGAAAGCCTTCTTTTACTGCTCAGTAAAATAATCATGATCATAATAAGATCAACAGTGATGAGAAGCATAATAGAAGGCAAATCACTAAAATAATGAAACATTAATAATAACTGTTATCTGTTAAATATAAAGAAACTAAAATGTATAAACTTAAACAAGACATGGTTTGAAAATGTAAAATGCCCAAAGGATAAAAAAAATAGTGTGTGAAACATCAGATAACATGTAGCAGTAATGAAGCTGTACTGACAGATGAACACAGTCTGCAGAGTGTTTGGAGGTGTTGGTAAAGCAGAGTGTGAGTGGTGCTTTAGTCAAGAACATGTGTCAACACCTGTGCAGGTGCACTGTGGCTGTGTACAACCTTTTCCTGAGTTACAGGTTTGTGCAGCTGTGGAAATGTTATTTGGAAAATCTTTTACCCCTCACCAATGATTGGGCATAGCTAGTTGCATGAAATTATGAATTTAGTGTAATTGGAATTTGGGATATTCTGAGAAAATATTCAATCAAATACTTTACAGTAAAAAGATTAGATATAGAATGTAATGTTATTTTTTTTTTTTCATTCCTCTGGGATATTCCTGGATAACATGGCAAAGCTGGGCTTTTTGGGTCTATTGTCAAGCTTAAAACATTGACTAGGAAAGGAATCAGTTAACATTGTATTGAAGTAATTAAAATACT
This sequence comes from Apogon hyalosoma, assembly GCA_037367295.1. Taxonomy (NCBI): domain Eukaryota; kingdom Metazoa; phylum Chordata; class Actinopteri; order Kurtiformes; family Apogonidae; genus Apogon; species Apogon hyalosoma. Next base: position 6,385,203 of record JAPQRP010000016.1, on the reverse strand, counting down.
TAAATGTAAGAGGTTACAGTGTAAGTAGTGAACTGTAAACCATTACATGTTAAAAAATAATCCTCCCAACACCCCCCATAAAGCAGCTGTGAAATGGACGGTTTAGGAGAAACATTAATGTTTGAGGAAGTAATGAGTTGTATTTACTGTTCGTGTGGTCTTGGAGACTTCTTCTATTAGCAGACTGTTTCTTTTTACAGTTTTATTTGTTACCTGAAAGAATTTTTACATTTTCACATATTGCATACATACTGTAGCATTCTAACATTTCACTGCTAGTCAAAAATCATTAATGTACTATTTCTGTTTCATTATATAGTAAAGCTGGCAGTAAAGCTGGCACATCGATCTACCTGAGAATGTTTACATGCAGCGATGCTCTGACCATTTCATGGCATTAAACGTGTTTGGATCAGGACCAGCTGATTTTCACAGGACTCAGATGTGTAGTCATGGGAGCAGAGACCTGAAAGTCAGAGCTGCTGGTGCTGTACAGCTGACACCAGTCTGTTGTATCCATGGGAAAGCACCTTGTCTCCAGTCATGTCTTTAGTAAACTCGTGTGCTCTTGGGTCACTTACTGTTGGTCCTGCAGTGCAGCAGAGCTCTTTACATTCCTTGGTGCCTCATTAGCAGAGGACATTTTCTCTGCATTCTGTCTGTTGGATGTTAATTTCACACTTCTTTTTTGTAACGCTGATTTTTTTTTTTTTCCTTTTTTTTCACTTTCCTTTCCCTCTCACCGGTGTTGGTGCCTAGATCTTTCAGGTGCAGAAGGTAGGCCTCCTCTTCTTCATTTCCACCTCTATACTAGGTTTTTGCTTTTATTAATGCAAATATAATATCTGTGTTCTGTTTGCTGAAGTTTTTCTGCCCTCATTTCCTTTCTCTGCTTAGAAATATTATGGCTTGGACCCCAAATTAGATGACCGAGTGGACAGCAAATGGGGAGATATTGAACAATGGATGGTACAGTTTCAATGTAGTGATAATACTAAAAATATACTCCTTTACGCTTTACACTAACCAGTATGCATGTGCTGTCTCTGAAGGGTTTGTTTGTTTGTTTTTTTGTTTTAAACCTCTATTCATATTTTGAGCTTTCATCGTGGGAAGCTCTGTTGGATGAGCACCGAGTCTGCTTTTGAATTCCAGATAATTCCTGTTAAGCCTTTTTAGAAAACAAGGGATTATAAAGAATCAAAGCTTGGCCATTAATGATAATCCACTTATTCAAAGGAGCAGGGTGCCTGGTTGGCTTTGTATCAGCATGACCATCTGCCCTGTTGGTGTGAGACTGCATGTGATTTACTGGGCTCTTTAACAGAAAAAAAGAATGGTTCAGTGTGGGAGACTTGTCACTTGACTTACTACAGTGTGGCTCAGTTGTTTGTTTACCAATGCTAACATATGCTAGAGTTTAAGACAAGAGATCAGTAACTGTAAAATTCCTAGCTGTGACGATGTGGTCAAAACTGACTGTGCATGTTGTGATGTGTGACTGAGCGGTGTGCTGACTGGATTACACATTCACTGTGATGTTTTAATATACATATGGTGATTCGGAGTCTCTAAACAGACTTGTTCTTCACTATAAGCCATGAGGAAAACTCATATCTGGAGTGGATCAGTAGTGGCTAATGAATGTGTTCAGTTGAACTAAGAAATAGATTATGTTTTAACACTAACACCCCTGAAACCAAAGGTCACTCTAATGACCCTTACAGTCCTCTCATCATCCATCTGTCTCATTGATCTTTGACATCCCTCCTCCTTCCTCCTTCACACTCTCCATCCCCTCTCCTTCCCATCATCACCCCTCCTTTCCATCCCCTCATCCAGGAGGACAGTGAGAGATACTCACGCCCTTCACGGAGTCACATGGTTTGTATCCCTCCTTCTGTTTTCATTTCGTCATGTCTTTCCTCTGTGTTCGTATTGTTTAATACTTTAAATGACAACAAAATGTGAATATACTACAGGGCGCAACTAAGGCTCTTAAAGGTTATTGGCTCAGCCTTTATTTTAAAAAGTTTGTGTTGAGTTTGTTAAACCCACAAAAAATAAAAGGGAAAAGAAAAAGCTGGCATGCTGTGTTGTTTACAAGTTGGTGGCTGACCAGCTTGGTCTACCTCTAGAAGTGTGAAATGTCCCACTCTTTGGCAAATGTTCAACATGTTATGACCATATAGTCACTTTAACATTGTTTTTTTTTTTCAAATTTTTTATCTTTCTATTTTTCTTTGGTATTTGATACATATTGTCTTGTACTGCTGTGCATTTGAATTTCCCCCTTGAGGGATCAATAAAGTGTATCTTATGCTGTGTTTCCACTACATGGTACCGGCTCGACTCGATTTGACTCGAGTAACAGGTACTATTCCTGGAGACCTTTTCCATTACAGGATACTACCGACTTTAGAGTACATGGTTGTCATAGCAATGCTGCGCGTAACATCCGTGACTTCTGCTCAGAGAGTTGCTGATAAATTTGCTTGTTGCGTGTTGCCCCATCAAGCTCACGCTGAATTTTAAATCCGCCACCAAGAACAGAAATGTCTGAACCTCCTCAACTGACTACGGTATTGTTTTGCAGGTTGTCATCATGGATTAGCTTACCAGTTTATTTGTTGTAAACTTCCTAATCTTTTTTTTTTTTAAATGGTGTGTTGCGGATTGATGATGCAATGATGCAGAGGCAACTCTGGTCTGCAGTGTTTACATGTCACATTTTAGTATCTCTTCACTCATTTTGGAACCTCAGCTGAGCAAGCACTGAAAAAAATAGTACCAGGTACCAGATTCCAGGTTCTTTTATGTAATGGAAATGTAAAAAGGTCAAGTCGAGCCGGTACCATGTAGAAATACAGCATTCTATAGAATAGTTCAAAACTAAAATTAGCTATCTCTTGTTTCTTTAGCTTCTCTCAACAACAGAAATCAGCCTTGAAACGTAAAAGGGATAATGTTTTGACATTTGTTTTGATAGTAATCTTTTTTTTTTTTTTTTTTTTTTTTTTATTGTGGCATTTTTGGTGTTATTGCCTAGCCCTATGTTCCAGAAATCCCAGATAAAAATCTTGTGTTAATTGACCCATGTGTCTTTGCAGCAGGATACCTCCTGTCATACACCACTGGTCAGTGTTAATGTTAATGTAAATGTCATACACTGTGATATGTCTACAAATCCTAACCATTCATTTTGTTCTCTCACTCTCTCACACAGCTCTCAGATGATGATGAGCGGATGTCAGTGGGCAGCCGTAGCAGTGTCAGGGTCAGTATCACTCAAACTGCTTGAAAAATGACAAATGGAATCAGACACAGTTTCCTGATACCTTTCAGATAAAGATAAAAGATAAATATTTTTCCTTTTTTGAAAGCTTCTGTTTGATGTGTCCGTGTTAATGTGAAGAGCTGTAAGTGTGGCTGGTGCATTTTGATAATGATGTTTCTTGTGCGCAGTCGGATGTTGATGCAGTTGGGGCCTACGGTGGTGGGGTAAGGGTTTGGATCAGAGTCTGACCCCTGTACTTAAGGATTTTTTGTGTGGATTTGTTGTAATTGACTAACAGCTGGTTTGGAAATCTTTCTTACATCTGTTATTATATTGCAAGTGAGATTTTTCTGTAGCTGTTATCACCTTATAACACAATTTGTCTTATCAGTGCATGAATTGATTATTTTAGTAGATTTAGGTGTCTGTGACCATGTTTGGTCATGTTGCTGTTGTAATGGCACATTGGTTACCTTGGAGTCAGTCGGATATAATTTGCACAAAAAGAACACTACATTTTTTAGTTGTTCTCCAACCCAAACAGTCTGTCCTTTTTTAGGCTGAATGATAGATAGGTGATCTCTCTCTCTCTCTCTCTCTCTCTCTCTCTCTCTCTCTCTCTCTCTCTCTCTCTCTCTCTCTCTCTCTCTC
>JAPQRP010000016.1:6350504-6369622 GCA_037367295.1 Apogon hyalosoma | reverse complement strand
ATTTTTCCCGGTCTCGCTGTGTTTACTGCTACACTCCATCATGTTGAGAGGTTGGTTTTTGCCACTCAGTCTGACTTCGAGGGGCGTGGCCCCAGGGGGAAGTGACATAAAGGCATACCCTCTATAAACTGTCCACCTCAACCCCTTGAGCTTTAACGCCTCCTTTTGTTACAGTTTATCTTGCAAGAGTCCATAAAGTTCTACAGAGCCATTTGTATCAGGAGGATTTAAGGATAAATAGAAACTTGCAAAGGCAGCAAGGTTCTCCTCATGTTTCCATCAGTAACAAATACATGAATTGTCAGCAAAATCTGTGGATTAGACGTACCCGAAAAATTAAACAAATGCATCTGTGATTGTCAAGTGTTTTCTTGTTCCCTCCAGGAGTTTGAGCGGGAGAAACATGCCCACAGCGTGCTTCAGTTCCAGTTCAGTGAAATGAAAGAGACTCTAAAACAAAGTGAAGAGTTGCTAAATGTGAGTATTTGTCCCACTGAATTTATCAGTCACTATGACTGTGAAGTAGGTCAATGAAATTATTGGGGTTTAAAAAAAAAAAAAGAAAGAAAAACACAATTCAACAGTCCGCTGCTTCTTACTCAGTTTCCACAAACAATTTTCTGGATACATTTTACTGCTTTACTTTCTTTTCACTCACACTATAAGGTTGAAGTGCATGTGTATCCATCTTCTTTCCCTCTTTCTCTTTTTCCAAATGTTTTTCTCCTTTTCACACTGTTCAGGAGATCCGTCAGCTGCGCATGAAACAGGACAGCTTTACTAGAGAAATATCAGATCTACAGGAGACGGTGGAGTGGAAAGATAAAAAAATTGGGGTATGGCCCCAGTTCAGGATTTACCAGTTCTGGCATGAATTTAGTCTTGTCCTAATCCTTCACAACTTTTACTTACACTTCTATTCAGCTCAGTTCCACTTTTCTTTGCATTTTCTTTACCACTCTGGGTTCTGCTCAGGCCTTAGAGCGACAGAAAGAATACACAGATGCTATTCGTGTTGAGCGGGATGAGCTCAGAGAAGAGGTGGTCAAGCTCAAAGACATTTTGAAGGTACTGGGTCTGTAGTGTTTTTATGTCTGTCAAGCTTCAGATCGCTTTTCTCAACTGCAAGTCCAGCCTGTTGTCTGTAGTTTTGTGACACCATTCTAATTAAAAAGTCTACAGTAAAGGAATTGGATCATTTAAAGAGTAAAACCTGTTGGCAATGGTCTAATCTTAGTCATATTTTATAGTGTGGTTTTTGCGATTATGTGATTAGATAAACTGTGTTACTATTGTCCACCTTTCATCTTGTGTAAATCATAGAGCTAACATTTGCCGTGTCATCCTGTTTAGAAACATGGAATAGTGTTGGGACCTGATCTGAATATTAACGGGGACATTGGCGAGACAGACACCGACGCATCCCCCAGTGGAGATGCAACTACCCCAACAGCCCAGGATTCACAGACGTCACCTACAGAGGGCAACAGCATGCTTGGTAAAGCACTGTGTATATTAAAATGTTACACTACTGCATGGTTTGGTGTCAAAATAACTGAATTTTCATTCCAAAATACCTAATTTCTGGGACAGGAAAGTATCCTGATTATGTAGAACACACTATTGAAGGTATTTTTACAACCAGTCTGTGTATTTTCATATTTGAATATATCTCATTTTGGAGTGAACTCTTCAGTTTGGATTGTTGTGCTGCTGGAATATTGACTTTTGCTTTACCTGTGATTTGTATCCTTAAATCCTTCGCACTGCTTGCTTTCTTTTAAAAATGTTGAAAGTCCTTTGACAATCTCATCAAAAGCTCACACTGTCTTCATCACTAATGCTTTTGTTATTTTCAATGGCACCATTCTCTTCTACTTCAGCTAATACATCTCAGACTGTTATTTTTGATTTATTCTTGATTTTGTTCTTGTACCAAATGAAATCCAGCCTCACTCTAGCAAACTACAAACAGTTACTGCAGGGAATAGAAATAAAGCTTAGTATGGATTGACCCTGTGGAATAGAGGTGCAACTATACAGAATTTCTGTAACTCCTTGTGTTAACATAGGGTGGGATTGATGTGTAAATTCTAGCAGGTGTATTGCAGAAGGAGTTAATAAGGATGGGCATTTAACAGTGTTGTGGAGTCTATAGATTATTTTATGCATGGGCGTTATGGTGAAAAGCTGCTACAGTTAATGTAACTAAAAATCTTGGTAAGTGTATATATCACAACACAATGATTCAACTAAGAAACGGTTTAAGATAACCTTGCTATACTTATATTGCACTTTTTATTTGAAGTATTTGCATCACAAGACAATATTGGAGTTTAAAGGCGTGTAATGTTGTGATTCCATTACATGAAACCAGCTCGCCTCGACTCGGGTACCTGGTACTATTCCTGGAGGCCGTTTCCATAACATGATACTATCAGCTTTAGAGTACCTGGATGTTATAGCAACGCAACGCGTAACTTCCGTGATGTCTGCACAGAGAGTTGCTGATAAAGTCGCTGGTTGCATGTTGCCCTGTCGAGCTCGCGCTGAATTTTTTCGTTGGCCACCAAGGACAGAAATGTCTGAATCCCCTCAACCAACCATGGTGTAGTTTTCTGGGCTGCCATCATGTGGATTAACCTACTGGTATATTTACTGTAAACTTCCGCACCTGTTTTTTTTTTTTTTTTTTTTAAATGGCGGGTGACCACACATTGATAATGCAATGACGCAGAGACAACTCTCTGGCCAATCAGTGGTCTGCAGTGTTTACACGTCATGTTTTAGTATCTCTTCCCCCGTTTTGGAACCTTGGCTAAGTAGATACCAAAAAACTAGTACCAGGTACTAGATTCCAGGTCCCTATACATAATGGAAATGTAAAAAGACAGTCGAGTTGAGCTGGTACCACATAGTGGAAACACGGCATAAGAGAAGTTCTTCACACTCATCTCAGGTTAAATGGAATGGTTGTGGTACTAAAAGCACAATTAAATTTCTCTACCCCATGTTTTCTAGTCCCACTCTTCCTCTGAAATGGTTTGCAAAGTAGCTTACAGATGCATTATCACCTCCAACCGTAGCTTTCATATCACATTGAGATCTTATTAAGCAGTCCTTCTGCCCAACGATTTATCAGACCAGATCACACAAGAATCTCAGCGCTTTGCAAGATACTGATCATTATGTTTGCTACAAAGCCTGTCCTGATTTAAATAGAGACACTTAAGCCCAGTTCAGACCAGAGCTTTGTGACTGTTGTTATAGTTGTAACTATGTCAAAAGGTTACAGGGGTGTGAACTTCCCAGTCTCAGCTGAACTCAATCTGGTACTACCAGTACCTTGTCAAATAACTAGTTTCAGAAAGCATTTATAGTATCTAATGTATCTATCAACTGTAACTCACCTGTTGCCAAGAGGTACTGTTCCCCTGGTGAAACCTCAAATGTTTGGTTCAGCTAGAGTACATAACTCAATGTCACGCTCCTCATTCTTATTTTGAGATGCTGCAAATCATATCTAGCTACAGAAGAGCCTAAAAAGTAGGCAGTTAGAATGGAAGTACATCTGGTTTCATTACACTGATATAAATTGGCAGGTTTTTAGAAGGTTATTGACATGTACTTTGCAAATAGTGGCAAGTTGTCAGTTCTTCTCATTGTTAACCTTTGAACTGAACTGGGCTTAATGGAATCGCTTCTGTAGTGTAGACAGCATTACCAAATGTCCACCTATAGACTCATTTCTACCATTGTACAGAACAAACCAACATATCATTCAAACCTTACAGTATTCTATAATGTTGTATTTTACACTCTTGAATGTCTGGTTTCTGCATTTTTTCTTGGCGCACTGGTTGTACTGGGGACTAATTTTGGCATTGGTTCTGCTTTTCCACTTGTTCTTCTTGTGCTTCTCCTGGTCTGCCTGTTTTTTCCTTCCTTTTCTCGCCACGGAATCAATCAGATGTTCTACCTTCATGCTGATCTGCTTCTTGAGAAGATTAATTAAAATGACACTTCACATATATTTTTGGCCTTTTATCAGTGTATATATGCTCTCCATGATCTCTCAGGAAATACAGAGGAGACAGAGACAAGGAGTAGCACTAAGGAAGAGGTTGAGCCACAGCAGCATCAGGAGTTTCTGAAGAAAACCACAGAGAATCACTTGAGCTCTGATGCAGTCTGTAAAGCAACTGATATGTCCAAATTGGAAACATCCATGGAAGAGCAGACAGAACAACAAACTTACTCAACAATGGAAAGTAGCACCAGAGAAAAAGACCTCAAGAAGGATGTGAATGTTGACACAAATGACGCTTCAGTCCCAGATGACAAAGTAACAAGTCCTGAGGAAAATGGTTCTGGAACAGAAATGTATGAAACTGAGAATCTAGAAGAGACAACTTACCCAGACGTAGGGGAGATGGAAACAAAGACAAATGAAACTACACAGATATGTGTCAACCCTTCTGAAGGAGAAGGAAACCAACCAGATGAAGTTGACTCGATTAAACTGAACCAAACAGAATCATGCCCTCAGCAAGAAGTCACAGAAGGTGAGATAAAAGAGAGTCTACCTGATGATTCCATTCCAGCTGTGTCAAAACCTGAACCACAACAAGAACCTAAGACTCTAGAAGAAAGAGCAAATGAAGAAGCAGAGGAAGCGTCAAACAAAGCCCAGCCTCAGGGTACCTCTGCCACAGGGAAAAAGAAGAAAAAGAAGAAGAGAGGCAAGAAAAAAGGCGGGACAAATGAGGACAAAACTCAAGAAAAGGCAGAAACAGATAAACATGATAGCAAAACTGTAAAAGACATCAGGTCAGATCCAAAAGATAATGAGCCAGCAACAGAACCTATCACTGATGGTTCTGTTGCTGAAACTGTCAAAGAGTCAAAAATGGATCAGGTTACAAAGGAGGAGAATGGCCACAAAAATGAGGAAGAAAAAACAGTTGAAGCAGCAGAAACCACCTTGTCTTATGCTGATATTTTGAAGAAGGATATAGAGAGCAAAGAAACAGAGACAGTAGAGGCAGTGACACCCACGGAAGCATCTCACAGTGAAAAGGAACAAATGAAAAATGCAGATGTTACAGACAAAGAAGAGATTTTGGAAAATGAGAAAATTGTAGTAGTAGAGGCAGTGATGCCTAATGAAACCTTTAACGACAATGTGGAAAAATTAGGTTCAGATATCATCACACATGAACAAGACAAGGAAGTTACTTTGGAAATGGAAAAAGAAGCAGGACCTGTAACAAGTCCTAATCAAGAATCCAACCAAATGATATCTCATCTTACTGATAACTCTGAAGGCACAGAGAACTCTAGTGGCCTTGAAAAAGATAGTACTTCCTGCATAGATGACTCTCCAAGCACAGCAGACATCCCACCTAATGGTGACTTCAAAACTGAGACTGTGGATGAGATCACATCTGAACAGACCTCCAAGAGCCCAGAAAATCCAGCTGAAACAAATAGTGATCCTGAATCATGTGTTGCAGGCCGCACTGATCCCTATGTTGAATCCATAGGGATCAATAGGACCATGTTTACAGCCCAGTTACCTGATGATGAGCTCACTGTTGGGCTCCAGAGCTCATCTCCCTCTGAGCCCTCTGCAGTCACAGAAGCTGACATTGATGCCCATATTGACTTTCCAGATGAAACTGAGACAAGCATTGATGGAGCCAATACTGAGGCAGAGACTGAACAAAAGTCCTCCAGCGTTACTCCAAGCCCTGAAGAGGATTCAGAGGAGAACTTGGTGGAGACTGGACAGAAGGAGCAGAATGGAGAGTTGAGAGAAGCTGGAAACTCAGGTGGCTCATCAGTGTTTTCAAAGCTTGAGGAAAGATTTGACGCTGAAAATGGTCCTCTGGAGACTGTTATTCAAGGTGAAGTTGATAATGAAGAAAGTCAGACACAGTGTGTGGGTCAGATTGATGAATCAAATGCTGAGGTCTCCGTGACAACAACAGTGATGGATGCCGCTGTCTCAGATTCTCAGGTAGTTACTGAGGTTGAGCCAGAACCCAGCTCGCAAAATGTAGAAGATCCTGAATTTAAAAATGATGAAAATGATGCAGAGACATCCGTTTGTCATGTGGTAGAGAAACCAGAGGAATGTAGCAAAGATGAGTCTGAGGGTAATTCTGTACCCATGAATCAGGACGTGGACAAAGATGATGATGAAGATGAGGAGGGACAGTCTTTCGATTTTGATGACATGGAGATGGAAGCACTTTTAGCAGACAGTCACCCTATGACTCCATTACAGGAACAAGCTGAGGAGGCAGATGAAGCCGTGCCTGATGAACTCTCTGAGCTGTGTCAAAATAATGCTGAGCCACAGCTGCAAATCCAAAGCAAAGTCCCCGAAAACAACAATGAAGCACTTCCAGCTGATGAGGGTACTGAAGCAGAAGCACTAGATAAAGAGCCAGAAAGCGTTCCTCAAAATGAACAGACTTCTTTGGCTGCAGAAGCCATGCCTGTAAAAGTGTGTGAAGAGCAGAAAAATATATCTGAGGAAGCAGGTACAGCAGAGGACCCAAGGATTGTTGTAGAGGGTTTGAATGTGACGGTTGTAGAAAAGGATGATCAGGCAGTGTCTTTACCAGTGGAGGAAGGGGTAGATGTCTTTAAGTATGAGCTGCAAGATAAAGATTCCCTAAATACAAGCGAGATGAGCAGCAGTAGTGAGCCAGCACTGTCAGGGAAAGATGCGAAGAAGAACGGCAAAAAAGGAAAAAGCAAAGGAAAAGAGGAATGCAAGATGTCTTAGTTCATTCATGATATATTGTAAGAAAGGTTTTCATTCAAGTGTAACTGAATTTTCTGAAAGTCTGTAAAAGTAAAACAAACTAATTCAGGTTCTATCCACCACTGTTGCAAATATTAAGAACTGGTTCTTCACCATTAAATTTATCATTTAATAGTTTGCCTTTTAGATGTATTTCATGCAATAATATATTACCTGAGCTGTTGATTGAACAGTTGATTAATATATGATGTATTCTGGGAAAGCCTGAACCTGGATGTCAGCTTTTGCAGCCCAAACCAAACTGACCCTCTGCTCTGGATCAAATAGGGTTTGAGTTTGTCAAAACTTTTTCTAACATTTTGGTGCAACTCTTCATACATGGTTGTTTTTTTTTTTGTTTTTTTTTGTTTTTAACATTTTCCACCTAATATGGCATTTCTGTTCTTTGTTCCTTTTATTAATTGTGATTGTTGCAGTCTTTTTACTGCTCATTTGCAGAAACAGTAATGATTACCACTGCATATACTTTTCCTCCTCTCCCAAATGTTTCCAATCTGGGTTTTTTTTTTTTTAATGTGCAAAATGGGAATAAAATGAGCTGGATGGAAACACATCTATAAATATACACACCCTGGCCAAAAAATGTCACACATAATTTCACATTGTTTAGCTTTGATTACAGGCTGCTGTGGCATTGTTTATACCACACAATGTTTATGTTTACGTCATGACAAATGTCCCATTCCATCCATAATTGGCTAAGACTTTGTGTTGATGATGGGAGGGTCAGTCTGCTCTATAAAGATTTTTCCAGCATATCCCAAAGATTCTCATTGGGGTTCAGGTCTGCATCCTGATGAATCCAGGTAATCTTGGAATATGTCTGTGTCATCATGGAAGAAATCCTAGACCTGAGCAAATGAAACAACCCCTCATCATAACGCTGCCCCCACAGGCTCGTACTGTGGGCACTAGGTATGATGGGTAATCACTTCATCTGCCTCTCTTCTCACCCTGATGGAACAGGATCAGTCTGGACTTACAAGACTGCATGACGTTTTTCCATTGAAACACAGGCCAGTCATTCTGCTCTGTTAAACTGATGATTGTTTAAGTAATGAGAAGCTTCTCACTGAATCACAGCTGAAGTCGTTCCAGCTGAAATGTATTAATCACTGCAGTAATTATCTAATGGATGGATGTGTACTATTTGCTGCGTTAAATCCATTTTGGCTAGGTTACGTGTATTTGATCTACCCTTCAGCTGCCTTCTTTGCTCAGCTGGTAAAATACACATTTGCAAACTTAGTAGCACTTTGATTTTCTTCCTGAACCTGTACATGTAATTATTATATTTCGGTATAATTAGTCAATTGTCCAGACAGTGATTGTAGTTTTTAAGTTGTGAGTGCAGAAGACTTAACAGTAAATTTGGCTGTAATGCAGATCATTTTGCACTTGATATATTAATAGTTAGGTCATCTTTCTAATGCATTCCTTTTTGTATTGCTTCATGAATAGTATTCCATTGTGACTGTATCATTAAACGTTTTTCATTGCTACGAATTCTGCAAAATCTGCTCTTCCCATTGGTGCACAAAGTGTATGCAGTACCTTCTTTATGTTGTTGTTGTTGACAATTTTCAAACTGTGTGGTCTCCTGTTGGGATTATTCATTGACCAAAACAAAGGACTGTAAATTCCAGGCTACCAAAAAATGTTAAAAATATGTTTGTACTTTTTTGCACTTGATTGAACAGTAAATGTAGGTCTTCAACAATGAAATCACAATAAATAGTGGATTGTTGCCAATTTGAAATGCTTCTCCAAATATATTTTTGTGCTGCTCTAACACAAAAAGCATAACAGTGTTTTCCATGAATCACATTTCCACTCAGCTGTTCCCTTTACTCTAGTCCTGGATGCTGTGTGTCCCTACACTCCCCCTCTCCTCAACAGTTTGTGCATGCTAACATTCCCCTCACATATTGGCTACTGTTCATCATCACCCCCCCCATGGATGCCTGCCCTGTTGCATGCATCAGCCCTACACCCTGACCTAGCCCCCTTCTACCATGTCCTTGGCTCCTCCCATCCGTGGTATGTTCCTCTATTTTGTTTTCTTCTTAACAACTGAAATGGCAATAACTTTGTGTTTTGTAGCATTGTGACAAAACATGAATATGTTACTGCAAATTTCAGAGAAGATCTACCTTTTCATCATGTTCTCTCTTATGTTACAGAGATTCGTCTGAGGAAACTGGTGGATGAACGGGAGAAAATGATAGAGCAGGTGGGTCATTTTTTATAGTTGTGTGAAAATTTGGAACATTGCCACATCAAAACATCTTAAACCCTATATGGGCAGGTATAGTATAAACACCTGAAAACGTCAGATGGTGGTACAGTCTAAGTAATTACACCAATGTTGCAAGTTTTTGGCCACACTTTTATGAACTATTAAAATTTAAAACATGATCTCTGCCTAAGTCATGTTGGATTTCTTTTGTGACTAATTGTGTAAAATAATAATGACTAGCACATTGACCTGTGGGGATCCACAAGTTCTAGATGTGATAGTTTTTATGCTGTTGTGTATTCGTGCAGGTTGTACTGCGTTTGTCCAGCAGTCACTGCCAAAGCGTTCCGGGCATAGCAACATTGTAAGGCTATTATATTCCAAAATTACTATGTCCCAAAATATTGGTCCTATCAACTTGCCGTTTTTGCTACGGTCTTCCTTGACCAAAAATATACAACTATACCAAACTGCAGCAGTCAGCTCTTTCTGGATTTTGTGTGAATCCCGAGATACATGCATCCACACGGAGGCCACTTGGCTTTCATAATATAGATGATGAAAACAACTGACATGAGCCCATATTCCATCGTCAAACTGTCTTTGGTTATTGTTTTGATTGACAGACCCTGAGTGGGCGATACTGTAAATAAAAATAGCCCGTCTTACATGAAGATTCGGCATCATTGTTTTGGTTGACTGTTGGGACTCTCCTATTGCAGACAGCTGGTTTCAGTGGCAAAGCTCTGGTAAACCTGTTCATTGACACCTGAAACCAGCAACACATGACAGATAAAGATAGCAAAGTTAGCAACTAACTAGTGAGAAGCTGGAAGTGGTCAAATCACAAATGCAATGGATGTCCATCCTTTTGTTCTCTTGTCTGTCAGATGTGTAAATGACCCTCTGTCGAATATATTAGGAGGTTTACAGATCCATAATGTGTCAAATGCATAATGTAGAGTCTTAAGTCACACCTGGGTTGGATTAGTTCATGTGCATGGAGACTGTGTGATGTTTGTATGTATTAGTTAATGTCTGATGTTTTTTTAATGAACAGGTGAAAAAACTAAAAGCTCAACTGGAACAGAAAACTCAGAGAAACGGCGCAGAGAGTGCTACAGGCCCAGACAGTGAAATACTCGAAAACGGCAACGATCCCAACTTAATAGAGCTGCAGAGTGAGTATAAACCAACTCGTGACACTGGACATTTGCTCCTGTAGTGACTCCTACCACTGAGGGTTATTTACTCTGATTAAATCTTTTCAGGAGATTCCAACAGGCAAATAAGTGATTTGAAGTTCAAACTAGTGAAGTCGGAGCAAGAAGCTACAGCTTTAGAACAAAATGTAAGCTGAAGGTTTTGAACATTTGTTATTTATTTATGGAAAACCTGGCAACAGTTCCCTAATGAGTGTCTTTCCTTGGTTTAGGTGACCAGACTTGAGGGTCAGGTGACACGTTACAAATCTGCAGCAGAAAATGCAGAGAAAGTGGAAGATGAACTAAAAGCAGAGAAACGCAAGCTACAGAGAGAGGTATAGTGCTACTTGCACTGCAAAGTGTACTGAACAGGCGTTGCCCTCATGTTGGGGAAGACAACGCTGTTCTCGCTGATCCCTGTTACAACACATTACCCAAGATGATGATGATATCACAATACAGCGATTCTGTCATACTTCTAAAAGGATCATATACAGTATATCACAGTTTTACATGCTATATGATACAACCTATCAAATCTGTCATACAGTACCAGCACCTGTAGATGTTATTACAGAATACTTCCATTGGGCATCGTTTGCACCATGTAATGCTTATTCGATGTCGTAATAAACAGTCACATTTATTTGTCAACATTTATTTTCATCCATAGTTACATTAGTTTTTGGCCAACAGTACTGATGTTGGAGTCATTCTGCTGTGCCAAGTCTTCTCCCTCACACCCCAAACATTCTCAGTTGGGTTCCGGTTGACTGTGGTGTCCAATCTGTATGTGAAAATGATGTCTCATGCTCCAGAACCATTCTGTCACAGTTTGATCCTGATTAATCCTGGCATTGTCCAGGCTTTATGCTCTCTACAAACTGATGGTTGTTTCAGAAATGAGAAGCTACTCACTGCATCAGTTAGGGTTAAAGATGTTGCAGCTGAAACATATTTGTCACTGCAGTCTTTATCCAGTGGAAGGATTTAATTTAGTTCAATCCAGGTGGGGAATTTTTGGCTAAGCAGTGTATATCATGCAATAATTATATGTATAACATTGTATTGTATAACCTGAGTGTGTGTGTGTGTGTGTGTTTGTGTGTGTATATATATTCTGTTGGGTTTCTGTAAATTAGAGTCTGGTTTCGACTGGCTCTATATGTAAAGTGTCATGAGATAACTTCTGTTATGATTTGGCGCTATATAAATAAAATTTGATTTGATTTGATTTACAGCATATAGAGCATTATATTGCACTATAAATTCAATGACTTGAATATGGGTCAGTATCACTTTAAGGTACCTTTCAGAGTACAAAATGTCCAAAAAAAATAAAATTGCGATTTTCCACTTAACCTTATGTTCAACCTGTTAAGTCGACTGTAGGCTGTTAGAAATGCATGCAAGTCAAGCTCCCACATCTTTAATACATTTTTGCAAGCATACAAAGTACAAGCAGACCATAAAATATAAAACAAAGATGTCCACCCTATCACCAACAAATACATGTAAAAATAAGTGACAGGGTGGACAGTTTTGGCTAAAGTTAGCATTTAATGACCACATGTTGGACCTTGAGTTGTCAAAGTAGATCATCTTTGAAGAGGACTGTGTGCAATAAATATATTTGAATTTCTGAAAAGGTTTATATTAAATGATATTTTGTGGTGACAGGGTGGACATGCTAAGCTTGACCACATCAAACACAAAATGATGAAAATGTAAATACTAAATGCATTCATAGACTGTTTCCACCTCCAATGAAGAAACTCAAAATGACGATGATGTCATCAGTGACATCATCAACCAGATTATTAAAGGGGGGATTCACCCAGAAGTGACAGGGTGGACGGGAATTTCAAGGATATGTGTTGAATGTTAAATAATATTATGAAAATAATATAGTGTATAAATTACCAAAATGACTTCTAGAAAAACTTGTTTAGTATAATGACAACATCTAAAAAGTGTTTTAATTTTGTTTTTATTTAAACATTTATCAAACTCAGTAAAGTTAGGACAGTGTGAGGGACCTGCATCATGGATATCCCCTCAAAGAAAATTTGATAAAATCATAAAATCACATTTCAAGAGGTTTAAAATTGTACTGATATTTGTGTAAGTGATTGCACATTCATAATAAAACCCCAGAGTTTCATTATTTTGCAGTGTGTTCATGGTGAGTTAGATTCTGCTGAGGGACACTAAAGACACCTTACAGTGATATTGACCCATTTGTCATACAATGTGATCTATCAAATCCAGTATATTGTCCAGTAAAATGTATTCTATACACCTAAAGATGATCTGTTTTTGTACTGATATTTTGTCGGATCCTTTCTCTAATCGGACCTGTTTGTCTCTTCTTGTTTTGGACACTACAGTTGCGATCAGCACTGGACAAGATTGACGAACTTGAGTCAAACAATAGCCACCTCTCTAAAAGACTGGAGAAGATGAAGTCTAGTCGTGGCATGGCACAGACTCCGTAATAAGGACCCCGCAGACCCGTCGGCTCCATGTCCCCCACTGGCTGATCACTCTGGATAGTCACCCCGCAGACCGGGTGCTTCGTTCATCTGCCTATTAGCGACCTTTAAAAGTAGTTCTATCGCACCCACAGCGTTGAAGACGACAAGCGATGTGCCATTTCTTTTGTCTATTTCCTGTCCGAGAATTCTTTGTAGCCCAAAAAAGTATGTAAAGCAGAGGAGAATTTTGTGTACCTCATGACTTTTGTTTGAGCCTCTGGTTTAGCACTGTTCTACTCTGAGGAGACGTGGGCCACATGGAAAACCCCCAGGACTGAACAGCATTACGGAGGACTTAGCCTTTTCTGTGTGACCTCTCTGATCACCTGTGTAGCGAGAGGCAAAATTGCACTGCCCTCTTTCTGCTGCCTCTTCCCATCATCCAATATTTTCTTGCCTTGTTCGTATAGAATCCAGAGAAATTCAAGAAAACACCTTGAAAGTAGCAGAGTCGGTGGCCTCAGACTGTTACCCCACAAACTAATGTGTATGTTCCTCATCATATCTTTTGCAGTTGCATCCAAAGTCAACCTGTTTTGTTTGGGTGTGTTTGTCGAGTTAATTTGTATCTGAATCTTTTTTCTGGATAATCACTGTCAAATATACACTGGCAAAGTCAACAGCTTTAAATATGAGTCCCTCTCTAAATCTAACAGTGTGACGCCGGTTGTTTAATGTTAAACAGCTCGTGTCCCACCACAGCTTGATCCGCAGCGTCTCTTTTACAGTCGCATCCCAAGCTGCTTTTCTGCTTCACATAATCAAGTCACCGGTCGGCTCTCGTGCACACACCTGATTTACTGAGACTTAACTGAAGGAAAAACAGGGACTCAAAGCATTGTTAGCAGAATATACTCACTGGGGAGATGCTGCTTCACTGTTTACAAGAGCTTTGAAAAGTTTGTAAGGAGACAAAGAACTGTAATCTTTGTGCAATAAAATGTCAAAACACGTGCAGTCTATACATGTGCATTTAAATCCTGAACTACCTGTAAATCTTTCCCATAATCCTCTGTTCTGACCGTATTAAAATTAGGATTCAACGTCGTCAACTGAGAACAAGTACTTGAACGCTTTAATTTTTATTATAAATAAAAAAAAATTAAACCTTCAGTAAGGAGTATTTTATGTGGTGATGTTGGGTAAAATAATTCCTTAACGTTTTAGCATATTGTACTGCAACTGAAGTCAGCAGAGACGGAGTGTGGTTTCTGCACCTGCTCCTGGGTCTGCTCTCAGGCTTTAGAAAATCTAGGGTGATTTTGGTCAGGTTTGAGAGCTAACAGCCAATAGATATCTGGACTTCATCTGACATGGTCTGTTTCCTTACCCCATCAATCACTATATTCAGTCTATTCACTTCTTGTCTTGAATCCTTCTAAATGCAGCTTTAAATTTGAAGTCTTTTTTTGTACAGTACAGAAAAAAGTAATAAAACAATATAAAGGCCTATTTCAGACTGTTCAGACCTCTGTTCAGGATGAGGCTAGGTTAATATATGCTAAATAATGCTACTGTTCCTGTGTTTAATCAACATTTCCATATTTTTCTTGCAAAGACTATATGGATTAATTGATGTAAAAGATTTAACGATGAAACCGTTATTATCTATATTATAAAAGGGAAGTGGTCTCTGTGTGTCTCGGGCATCACACAAAATCCGGAAAGAGGTGACTGCAGCAGTTTGACATACTTGAGTATTTTTCATCAAGGAAGAGAAAAAAATGGCAAGTTGATAGGACCAATATCTTGGGAGATATTAGTAATTTTGGAATTCAATAGCCTTACTAGCACGTTGCTATGCCCAGAATCATGTGAAGGCATTGGCAGTGACTGCTGCACAAATGCAGTACAGTATGTGTGAATAAACAACAAATATCCGTGCTGGGGGACCAGGATCCTGCCCCTCAGGGTCAGGATGCGGATTTTACCCCCCCCACACACACACACACACACATTCCACCCTCAGTATTGACAATGATAAAGTCCAGGATCTAGAACCCGTGGCTCCCCATAGGTCAATGCTCTAGTGTGATTGTCATAAACATTGTTCTTTGAAGCCTTTAGAATTTAGATGTAAATAGTGGTACAAGGTTTGGTGCAGGGATATTTACTTATTACCCCGCCCCCCGAAGGGGAAGCAAGGGGTATTGTTTTTGGTTCAGTTTGTTTCTGTGTTTAACACTAGTAGCAAAACTACTGGTTGAATTCAGACCAAATTGGGTTTATAGATTGCGAGTGACCCAGAATAGATGTGGTTACATTTTGGGAAAAGTAGGTAAAGTTCAAATTTGTACGAATTTTTAAAATATTTTTTCTTCTCCCATTTACTTATAATGGGCCAAATTTCAAATGTCTATAAAAACATCAATTTTGTTTCAATTTACTTCAAACTTGGCACAAATATGGGACGTGTATAGAGGTAATTGATATGCTGACATCAGCACACGCATAGACATGACACCAGCTGGATCCATACCAAAATAAGCTACAATACGTGTGAGGGGCGGGGTTTGTTGTGCCTGGAACCACTTGTTGGCTGTTTTTGTAACAGATGTTTGACTTTAACACATTACATCCACCATATGCAGTGCAAAAACCTTGAATATAGCAAACAACCCTTACTGTTGAGTTTGTTTTGAGAGGTATATTCATGAGCACCTCCAATTCAAACACACAAATCACGAATCCACCACAGAGGTTTTTATTAGTCGCTGCATATTCCATCCGTAGACTCATCCAGGTTTGGTGTCTGAGCTGGGTAACACGCCAATGCTTTGCTCATCTGCGTTCATGTCACAGTGTGTCCGCTTTTGGATGCGCTGAATCATCCTGCGGCCGTAGAAGTCCCGATATTCAGGGGGAAGTTCGTCCAGAGTGTGCAGCGCTCGCTCTAAGGCCTGAAGGGCTCGAGTTGCAGCCAAGGGGTCTTTGTTACCGTAGGGGTCCTTTTTGTCATAATTGTCTGCAGGTAGATGGCGCCAGAACACATTCACTCCCACCCCAAACTGCAGGGCCAGAGTGTTATGGAACCACAGGGCTGAGAAAAGGATAGACAGCATGTTATGGAAGTCTGTACAATGTACACAGAGTACACACCTGTAACAGACGGGTTTATGTTTGCATTTAAAATGTTCTCAGAAAAATGTACAAAGAATCTTTATTTGGAGAATTTCAGTTTCAATTTCAGATTCAATTTACAGCAGAGGTGGGCAACTCTGGTCCTGGAGGGTCAGTATCCTGCATGTTTTAGATGTTTCCCTCTTAAAGCACACCTGGTTCAATTAATGATCAATTCATCAAGCTCTGCAGACGCCTGATCATGATGTAATGGCTTCCAGGTGTGATGGAAGGGGGAAACATCTGAAACATGCAGGATACCAGCCCTTGAGGACCGGAGTTGCCCACCTCTGATCTACAGGGTGTCCTCGAGGTCTCTACAGTTTTAAAAATGTATTCCACAAGCAACTGATGAGATATGTTAATCAGATTTGTTCTATGTACTCAGTGGTTATCACAGTTTTTAATCACATTGTGGGATCATGTGCAATCAAATCACCGGTTCATTTTTCTTCAACGAGAGATCAATTACTGCAAACGTTTACCTTGACCTTTTGACTGAATGTGTGTCAACACAACTACACAACCTTCAACCAACCATCATTTTCCAGGTAGATGGTGCACCACCACATTAGGGACTACATGTTCTTGGGTTCTAAATCAAACATTTCCAGACCCCTGGATTGGAGGGGATGGGCCAATTCCCTGACCACCTTGTTCACCAGGTATCACTCCCCTGGATTTCTTTCTATGGGTTTATGTTAAAGATATCATGTATCGAACAAAGATACTGGACATCAGCAATGTGAAGTAAAAGATTAGGTCGCTGATGCCATTGGTGAGGTTATGCTACAGCCAACATGGCAACAAATCCAGTACCGTCTGGATGTGCTTCATGCAACTAACGGTGTCCATATAGAGGTGGATTAAATGAGGCAAAAAACTTCAGAATCTTCTTTTCATTTTGTAATAATTTCCACAGATTTGTCTATTCATTTGCTTTTGTAATACATTTGTTAAATTGTACAGAGACTTTATGGACACCCTGTATAACATTCAGTCATATTTATGGGTCATTTGTGTTTCTCCTTTGCTGACGTCCATGATAAAGGCTTGTGACTAATTTCTTTATGTAACAGAAGCATATTTTTTCTAGAAAAATGCTTATGCTCACTGCAGACTTCTCTTCTGCTCCTCTACAGCAGCAGCACATTACATGAGCTACTTACAAATTAACTTCGCTAACGTCAGCAAATGAGTACCGCCAACAGAAACTCATAAGGAAACAAGCATTTGTAAATATTAACATGATATCATGAAATCGCATAATTATACATGCCACTTTTAATTGGCGTGTTATCTGTTATTTTAAGCTTTCTGCATTTATGTTCACACCACGTCAAATACCATGCACTGAGGGTTAGCGTTTACGGTTATGCGAACTGGAGATCTTGGCGTAAATTCACAGGCGACCAAATGGCGTTGAATAACACACGCAAGGAAAAAAATGCGTATGTATAGCACACTAAATGCCATAAGAACTGGTGTGACACAACACAATTTCATGAGCTCTTCATGAAATATATTAACTACTATTTCTTGTGTTTGGTTTTGATGTTTCTTTTGTTTTACCTGGTATAAAAAGCAGATCTCCAGGCTCTAACACACACTCGTATCTCTTTGCCTTCATAAACTCAGGAAACCGATCTAGATCTGGTGAGTCGATGTTCAGGACCTCTGATTTATCACCTGACCAATGAAACAATACAAACAATTCAAAGACAATCATCTCTGTACAAACATCTGTCATTAATCAATCACAGTGTTCAAACACACCAACACCATGTTTTCAGAGCTCCCCACCTGACAAGTAGAGGTGCAATGCATCCTGGGGGCTGAAGAGGACCACTCTCTTCGTTCCCGTCACCTGAGCCAGCAGGTTATCCATCACCTGAAGAAATACGACCAAGAGAGTTTGGCTTCATATTGTCCAAAATGGGGATGTGTGAAAGTGCCTTTACTCAACAACTGACAGATGATGGAAAACAGTGACTCCAAGGCTCACATCATAATGTGTCCAGAGCTGCAGCCCACAGGAGCTGATCCGGAAGACGCTGGAGAAAAACTGATTAGACTCAAAGAACTGTGGGATGTAAAAATCCTCTGCCAAACCAGGGAACTGTTTGTGCAGGTCTGCAGGTTCCTAGAATAAGTTAAAACAAAGACGTTTTAACCATGTTTATATATAAATTACTAAAAAACTGTCGACTTGATAGACAAAGCCACACAAACAATTTCATTTCCAGTGGATCTCTTAATTACACTTGGCATCAATGAAAACTTTACACTTGATTTTTTTTTTATTGTGCTTAATAATTACATTTTTCCAAATCAACTCTGCTTTGATTTATTGGCTGCACAATTCTAAACAGGAAATTTACTGAATGCTGTGTATTTATTGCACGATCAAGGCCAAAAAATTTGTTGAAAAGTAATCAATACAAAATTGAAAATCACAGCAGTCAGTATCTGGTATGACCACCGTTTCCATGGACACAGGCTGTTCAATGCCTTCTCATCGAGTGCACCATACATCTGATATTGCTCTGGTTCTGCCGCTCCTGCTGCAAGGCCATCACCAACCCCTGGTCATTTGTGGGTCTGGATACATGAAGTCCCAGCTGATCCCAGACATGCTCAGTGGGTAACGAATCAGACCAAAAGGCTGGACCATGGCTCCAGGAAGGCTGTAGTGACCCAAGCAGTGAATTACGTACATTATCCTGTTGCAGGATCCGGATTTCTGGGTGGACATTGTGGTGATGTTCTCGGATAACCTCGGCATAGCGTCGTTTGTGAGGTCAGGTTTCTCTTCACTTTTAAGGGCATTTTATAGACAATATCAGTCCCTGGAGTATAAGTACAGGATTGGCAGTGACCAGTGAGGACAATCACCTTATCCATTTTTCAGCCAATCACATGGCAGCATACAGAGGACAAAAATGGTCACAGTTCAGTGGTCATCAACATACCTTGAGCTGCTACAGTTTACTCAGCCAGAAATCATTGCTCAAATTATTCATTCATTCATTCATTTTCTGAACCCACTTTATCCTCACTAGGGTCACGGGGGTCGCTCGGAGCCTATCCCAGCTACATACAGGCGAAGGCGGGGTACACCCTGGACATGTCGCCAGTTCATCGCAGGGCTGACATATAGAGACAAACAATCACTCTCA
>JAPQRP010000016.1:6330343-6343015 GCA_037367295.1 Apogon hyalosoma | reverse complement strand
ATATATACACTTTTTTTTTGTTGTTATTGAAGCCTACTGTGTTAATGGGATTTTACTACATGTATGATTCTACAGGCTTTGAAATTTAATGGAAGGATAAATTTGTTTATGTCAGTATTTTGATACTTCACCTCTCTCAACTCATATTCAGCTTTGTTTCATTTTCATATCCTCACAGCTGATTGGAAAGTTAGAGGAAAAGTGCAACTTGTTGCCATTGAGCCATAAGAAAGCGCTGTCTGCAGAACCAGATGAGATTATGTACACAACGCCCGGAGACGTGGGCATTTACTACGACGATAATGGTCAGTCAGTGTGAGCATGTTTTCCTGCATTTATCACTATTATTAGTCACGTCACGACTCTAACCACTGTTGTTACTGTTTGTCCAGGGAGAAAGTTTGTGAGTATTCTGATGCGGTTTTGGTATCTGACAAATGCACATCTTCCTGAGGACACTGTAGAGGGAGCTCGGATATTCCAAATAGCCATCGGGGAGGGAGAAGCGGAAACAAAGAGACTGCTAACGGCAAACTACGAGTGAGTACATGTTTCTGGTTGAGCCAAAAAACCTACCTGGCTGATGAATGTACCAACATGTGATATAATCTAATTAGATTAATATTTGATCAGAGTTGTCAAACGGCAAAGTACAAGTACTTTATTACAGCTGTTTACATCTGTACTTTAATATTTACTTTACTTACAATTGATTTTACACCCTTCATTTTAACACAAATATTTGTATTATCTACTCCTTATGTTTCCAAAACAGGCTCTGAATAGATTTGAGGGAAATAATTGATTTTTGATCAAGAGCATTTCAGTCCAAATGAATGGAATAATAACACAAAAAAAGAAATCTGATGTTACCATCACGTCATACACACTAAAATTAACAAAAGAAATGCTGGAAGATGAAACCAATATCAAAATGCAACAGGACAAAAAAGATGTAAAATACACAAGATGAATACAACTTAACAAGATGTAGCAACATGAAAATTACATAAAAAAACAAAAACAACTTAACAAGATGTGAATATAGTGTGACAGAACAAAAACAACACACGATGCATTTATATATTGTGCAAGAAAACAAAAATTATATAACTAAACATAAACAAGATGTAACAATACAAAAACAACAAAACATGAATATAAAAACAGCCAATAGAAATTCCCTCCAATGTCCTACTTTTTACTTGTACACTTTGAGTGCATTTGAGATCCTGTATTTTTTCACTTTTCCTACTGTAAAGAAGTTGAATCATTGCTAACACTTACACCCCTTTTTTGTCTTTGACTGGAGTAATGAATGTTTTTCATTGAACCACCCCTGGTGCTCAGTAACCTCTCCTTTTAATATCTGCTGTGAATTCTTTACAGGTTTCAAAGGGAATTCACTAAAGGAGTGGCACCAGACTGGACCATTACAAGGATAGAGCACTCCAAACTTTTGGATTAAGTGCAGTTTGGATTTCAGGCGCATTGTACTAGTGAAAACTACTCAAAAACTAAAAGAAAGCCAGGCAGAGCTCTGGTTTCACCTCGAGACCAGAAGAAGATGCCTTGGATACATTCAATGTTCACTCTAAAAGACATTTGATCTGCACTCATTTGTTCTCTTTCCTCCAAAAAAATTACTGATGTCCAAGAAACTAATAAAAGACTTATTGTGTAGGTTGGCGAAGTCTTTCACTGAAAGCCATGAGTACACTCAAAAGGAGCCAAATACATTATATGTGTCAACAACAGCTACCAAAATATCTCCAGAAACCACCACTACTGTTAAATCAAGGTAAAAGTAAGTAAAGGACTAGAAAAGCACTTGGAGAGTCCCCCACCCCAATCACCACCAAAATTAAATCGTTTGTTCCTTGTGCCAGTATCAACATTTCCTGAAAATTTAATCAAAATCCGTCCATAACTTTTTGAGTTATTTTTGCTAAGTCAGACAAACAAACCCCGATGAAAACATAACCTCCTTGGTGGAGGTAATAACAAAGGACAGTTTACAGTGAGCTGGTCATAAGGTGTTTTTTTACAACAATGACCACTTAAATGGACGGTGTCCTGTTTATTCAATCAAATTAAATTTTATTTATATAGCATCATAACAAAAGTTATCTCATGACACTTTACTTTTAGAGCTGGTCTAAACTAGACTCTTACGCCAATTCACAGACACCAACAAAATCCTCCTGAAGCAAATGTGATAGTGGCAAGGAAAAACTTCCTTTAACAGGCAGAAACCTGGAGCTGACCCTGACTCTGGAGGACAGACGTCTGCCTTGACCAGTTGGGGTGAAAGAGATTGGGGGGGACACATGGATGTGCAGCAAACTGATGACTGATGATATGTATAAATACTAGACTTAAACACTGGTTTCAGCTTATATAAATGTGAAAATAATTCTCTTAACCCTTTGATGCACAACGGGTCAAAAGTGACGGTACTGAGTTTTTATCATTATCATCATAGCATTTGCAATTAATTTAATTTTTCAGTATCCCATGTATTCTTCTCTTAACTTGTATGAATTATTACACATTTCTATATTGTGACCCTTTTTGTACAGATTTTTAGTATGTAGGAAAGTAAAAATAATGATTTGTGGTCAAAGATTAAGAGCAAGACTTAGATTATTGAAGGATGATGTTCTGACACCATCCAGAAATGTGCAAAAGTGAAGCTAGTTTTTTTCTTTTAAGTGTTCATTTTAATGCAATTTTAAAATCATAAAAAACAATGTAAACCTAAAGAAGTACCAAAATTACTTAATAGCAAAAGACCTTTGGAATTTACATTCCTAACACTGTCTAGCTGGCCTGTTCAGAAGCTACACCACAATATTAAATAATATATGAATTTAAGAAATGATGCAAAACTGCATGAATTAACATAAGAGCTGAATACTTGAGACTTTTGATCCTTATTGTGAATTAGATGGGATATGAATATGGAAACATGCACATAAAAGAAAACATAAATTGTCCTTAATTGTAAAATTGTTTAGTATCTCTTATTGTGTTTTCTAAGTTGAACAGTCCAATATCAAGGTAGGAGAATGCAAAGTGCCACATTGGGCCTGTTTTTTATTAAAGAAAAAAAAATCTACATGAAGTGTCTTAGTACAGTGTTAACAGGTTCAGTGCTCTTTAGCATTCATCTGACAGTACTGTGAAGGCCGTAGCATATGTTCACATCACATTTTCATCAAAGCATTCAGTGTCATTGTAATTCTGCCATCCTTTCATTTGTCCCCCATCTGTTGCAGTACAGCTCTCATACACATATTGCATACAGTTTGTACTCTATAAGTGTGTGTGTGAAGAGTGAAGACAGTTCAGTGCAGCTGCACCAGACTTCAGGTTGTTTTATTAAAGATTTGGAAACTGATCTCCCAGCTGAGTACATCTTGGGTTGAAATATTACACAAAATATGAACGTGATAGTGAGTATGTAGGCTTTTTTTTTTTTTTTTTAATCTGTGAAGGTTTGCAATTTACTTATTTGGACTGAGAAAAACAAATGCACAAAAGAATTGTTGAATAAGAAATAAAGATGAGCATAAGTCTATATTTACAACAGAAAAAATACAATGATTTAAAAATGCGTCAGTTCGTTTTTCAATTATTAGGAGCATGTGGAACAATTCCAAGCACAATCTGGTTGTCAAATGTTCATATAAATACACAAAATGTTAGATAAACCATATTAATATAAAAGGTATTAAAAAAATAAATAAAAGTAATGAAAAATAGTGAAGGTGAGCACGGAATATATTTTAAAGGTTTTAACATGTTTTTTGTTTATTGATGCGTTCACTGTCCTCAGGTAATTTACACTTCTCTTGAAACATGAAAATAATGTATTCATGAAAGTTAAACTTAGTCTACAAACCAATGCTATTTATAACAGAAACAGTTTTTCTATTGTAGTAGTTTTCAATTTAAAAAAGCCAAATGTAAATTTTTCCTGTCGGAGCTCAAAATCGCTGATACAAATTCCCATTCAACACAAACCTATTTCTGTCTCGCTTTGCAAATGTGGCTAAACGCGTTCTCATATGTTATGATGTCACTCACTGCTCCTCTTCTTCATTGGTCCGTGCGTTTGCCATGTACCCTCCGATTGGCTAAGAGGCCTGCCAATCAGTGCCGTTTGTGCAGTATGTGTTCCTGTTGTGAGCCGGTGTGTTTGATGACAGCCTGTGGTATGCGTGCTTCCTCGCGAGAGGGTTGTAGAAATGAAAATTGAAAAAATATGGAGGTTTCACACCTGTGAGGCTTAAGACTACCTGAACCATGAGAGTCGTCACCGTGGCCTTTTACGGGTTCGCTCTGGGGCTGCTGGCTGTTGGCCTGCGGGAGTTGCTGACTGGCTTCGAGGAGAACAGATGCAGTATGACCTATATGTTTGAATACCCAGAGTACCGGGTGAGTAGTAAGGCTAATTAATGTCATCACTCCGGAATATATCCAGAAATATTCGAGCAAAGTCCGTATTCCACGCTTTGTTTACGACAGAATGCTAAATGTAGCTTGCCAAATGGTTCGGTTATTTCAAAACAGCGAGAGAAATGTTGCAAAAAGCTAAATCGTGAGAGCCAAGGCGTCTGTTTTAAAGCCATTTCCTGAATGATGCTAACGTTACCTGACGGAGTGTGTAACGTCAGGTGTAGGGCGCGTGAATTTCCTGTCTGAGTGGACGCGTGCATGTTTCTTGGAGATCCAAAATGAGAGAAACTAAAATTAGCCGTGTTATGAAAGCATAAATCAACAGCTGATCCTTGAATCCTCCCAGAAGGCTACTCACAACGGATCAGCTGTGTGCGACACAAACTACAGGTCAGATGAACATGTGCAGGAGATGTGGTGAAGATGTTAGCAGTGTAATGTAGGACGAAAGCCCTCCTGCTCTTTATGCTCTGTAATGTGTTCATCTGTCCAGAAGTGGGACACAGCTGGAGGCGATCTGCTGTATAGGCATTCACCATAAGCCACATTGGAGTGTGTGGAAAGACTGCCATAGGTCCACAAAAAGATCTGTGCTTTTATGTACTTAATGGACGTGATCTCTTGAAAAAGGGGATAACTCTGTTTGCAATGAATACAGGACAGGAAAAGAAAAAACATATTTTTAGTAATAGGTCTGCAGTGTCCGGGGGTCAAGTGCAACAGCATGTCAGCAATGTTGAAATAAAAAATTAAAAACAGAACAGAGTATTTCATAGGGCTCAACATTTACGAAACACAACGGAAAATTAACGTGTCTCAGAAAATAGAACAAGATTTGTGAAAATATGTTTCAGAAGATAGACCTTCAAAAACACAGCAATGTTAAAGGACACTGTTTTTTTAGTAAATCCCACAACCGTATTTCATGAAACATGACCACATTTCACTAAACCGCAATGAAATTACAGAAAGTGTGGAACAATGCTTATCGTTTGCATTGGACCGAACCCAAATCAATGAGAGTTTATTCAATGCATATAAACAGAGAGTGACATTGAAGTGTTAGGACTTGGATTCTGTCCAGTTACAAACAACAAGCATGTCCAACCCTTTCTGTAATATGAGAGGCTGTTGTCCTCAAATGTCATTGTGTTTTGTGAAATGTTGTGTGTAGACACTCAGGGCCACCATGGAAGAATGACATATTTAGAAGCAGGCAGTGTGATAATGAAGCATATAATTTAGAATACTTTACATCTTCATTTTTAGGGTGAAGTCAGATTGTCAGAATAGGCTTTATCCACAGCCCCACTACTTCTTGAACTTCAGGCAGCTCCTTTATTTCCTGTCTTTAATTATTGGACACTGATTAATCCAGGTGTGTCTGCTACTTCTTGTTGTGACTACTGTGGTCAGACGCACCTGGATTAATCAGTGTGTCCAATAATGAAAGACAAGAAATAAAGGCCTGAAGTTGCCTGAAGTTCAGGAAGCAGTGGGGCTGTGCATAGAGCCCATTGGAGCTTTGCAACATGTGCAACATTTTGTATCCCAAGCTATAGATTGTTCAATATCCACATTTTCTGTAAACTAAATACTATAATATGACTGCATGGAAACATACACCTGATAAATTAAAAAGCAGTATTTGATTATTTTTCATTTAGAACTCATCAATTGATGTGAAATAAAATATAAAGTCATATTTTAGAATATAAAAGGCTAAACACAAACATTATCTATAATAGCAAACAAAATAAATATACATGTAAAATGTGAATATGATCAAAACATACAACACTCTATTAAATTGTAAATAAAAAGACCAGTTTAGAGAACACCACAAAGTTCAATGTACAGCAGTAAAATAAGTCACGTAGTTTTACTAAATAAAATATAACAAGAAAAGAAAAGACTCCCAAATTTTTGGTATGTGTTTAAATGAAAAGTAGAGTGATTTTTCTTTAATATTAATGGAGTAATTATGATAGTAATCTAGACATTTGTATATTTATACTATATCGTTGAATGTAGGAGGTTGTGTAAGCTTGAAAAGTTGATCATTTAGATAATAAAACTGTTGCTTGTCATTTTGATTCCAGATGCCTAATACTGAATTATTTCAGTTCTACTTTGAGTCTGATGAAGGCTTGGTGTGTCTGTTTTATTGAAGTCCAGGGCTCTGTCAGTCAGTCCAGCAACTGCTCTTTATTTAGTGTAGTTCTCATTTCTTCACAGCGTGTGGCGTTGCCTCGTCGTGTGGCCAGACTGTACCCGGCGTATGGACTTTACCTGTACGGGGAGGGTCTGTATGCCCAGGAGACCCGGGCCCTCAAACTCACCGGTGCTCCTGTTCTCTTCCTGCCTGGTAACGCAGGCAGTTATAAACAAGGTGAGTACACAAAATGAGTATGTTTTAAATCAGCACCCTGTAGCAAAGCAGCAAAACAAGAGAACGTAAATTTTTTTTGTTTGTTTGTTTTACACAGCTCTGAGCAGCCAAGTCCTTTTTTAATAAGACAATGAGCTGGGGTTGTGTGAGGACACAAGGGCAGCCTCCTGCTTTTTGGTGATTAGTTTCTACCCGACTGGAATGCAAACTGGATCGCCCTTCAAACTCCATTTATTCATGTGTTTTGTAATTTCAGTGCAAGGACGCGTTCACTCCACAAATACAACTGAAGACGGAGAATTAAACGTGGTGTTTTTTATCTGAAAATGCCTTTTTACTTATGTTGTACTTTTAGAAAAAAATGACACTTGCATGTGTTCTCATCATTTTAATTTATTATTAATTTTTCATTAATTTTTTAATTTTCCCATTAACAACCCATCAGAAGACCAGATCTCATAGTAAATATTGTGTATTCCTTTGTGCTGTAGAACCCAATTATCCATTAACTATAATAAAATTTCAGTGGGTCCAGTGTTTGACCCTGTGACCTTACACATACCATATATATGTGTTTTGGGTCTTAAATGTGTTTCCCTGCTGTCTTAAACAAATTAGCCTTAACATTCAGACAAGTGATTTGCTAGTAATGTTGATTATCTCATTACAGTTGACTGGGTTGACGTCCAGTTGTCCTTTTTGGTAGGTGCTAACCAAAGCAGTCCAGGAACACCCAATGAGAACTGCTCACAGTGTGATCCTTTTTAAATTCACTCTGATCTGTATGCTGCCCGTTTTCACGTTTCCAACACATTAGTTTCGAGGACTGAATGGTCAATTGCCATCGAATGTATCCAACCCAGTGAAAAGTGCCACTGTAACCAAGTATTCCACAGTTTTACCACTTCTCCTGCCAGTCCTCAGAATGTCATGGCTGATGTATGATCACAGGGGAAAACGTCCACCATCTAAATGGCCCATTACATGTCTGAGCAAAGTATGTATTCATAAATTTAATGTAAAAGGCTATGGTAATTATTGTCAGATGTGTGCATAGTGATAATACTATTATACACGTTCAGGCAGTCTACAGTGTTGCTTTTAGTTTGGGTTGTGGTTTTTAATCTTCTTTAATCATATTTTTATTGTTAGAAATATCCGACTGAGTTCAACCCATCCATGTTTGTGACTTGTCACTCTGTTCCAAGTCTGTTCTTTTTTTATGTGAATCCCAACCAGGTGATAACTGTCTTCATGTTGTCATTCAATGTGCCTCCTAGGCATTTGACCTGGGTAACAAAAAAAAGAACAGCACCAGCTGTTACTTTTTGTCTTTTAATGAGTTTGTTAGCAACAGCAAATGCAATTATCAGCCATTTATTTAAAAATAGCCTACAATACATTTCTGATGTTTGATGGTCTCAAAAGTATGTTCTGTATGATGCAAGTCCAGTCTCATCACATTCTTGGATGATATTTCACATTTCTTGCCTTCAGCTGTGTGTAGGCGGAAAACTCCTCCACTTTTATACAAGTGAGGATGAACACATTTTGCAGTTTGGTCTGTTATTTGTGATATTGTGAGCATTTTTTTTGTCCTACATTCAAACTCTTGTAGCTGTAATCTGCATAACAGCAGTTTCTTAGTTAAATATCTGTGATCGGCATCTTATCACCACGACTTTTAGCAGTAGAGAAGCATCAATAAGAGAGAAGTGTCATGAGCCTGTGATCCTGCAATGTGTCAGGGGTCACTGATACAGGAGAAATAGCTTGGGCTGTGCAAATTTAATGAGCTTTGTGGAGGAATAAAGTACGAGTTTTTCTTTTTAGGTCACCATTTGCTGCCCTGAGGATCTAGAGAAACTCAGGAGCTGCTGACTTTAATCAATAATTTAAAAAATAAAAAAAATAATTTGCATGTAATGAGGTATGTGAATTATTAGACCTGCTTGTCATTTGGCAGAGGAGCATTACATACATTTTTAGATGTTAACCATAAAAACACACAGTCTTCTAAGTGCACTGCTTGACAGAATATCTGGTCTTCTCATGCAGCTCGTTCCCTGGGCTCAGTAGCACTAAGGAAGGCTGAAAACGTGGAGGGAGGCCTTCACTTCAACGTGTTCACGGTGGACTTCAATGAGGAGCTGGTGGCCCTGTACGGTGGCAGTCTGCTCAGACAGACACACTTCCTACATGAGAGCATTAAGGCCATCCTGAGGCTCTACAAGGTCAGGCCACACATATCATCTGTTCCATGATACGCGTACTGTGTGTGTGACCCATACTGCTGGTGGAGCAATATTCTGGTATGGGGGTTTGTTTTGCTGATCATGCATTTACATTTGTCAGTCCTTCAGACTTGTATGTCTTGCACCGTAATGTCTTAAGACTCTTTAATTCTTAATTTGCTGATATCAAGAAGGCAAAATATATAAAATATTAGTGCTGTCAAACAATTAAAATTTTTAATCAGATTAATCACCTGGTTGCTGTCGATTAATTTCAATTAATTACCATTAAATATCAGTATATTAATCCTGTTTCATTTTGCATGAGTAAACAGACTCAAGAAAGAATGGAATATATATGAAGGGAATATAAATGCACTTAACATGTTTATTAAACACCTTCAACAGTTTCAACAAAACAACTGTTCCATCTTGGGGTTTTTTTGTTCTCATATTTCCATCCAGAGGGCCAATGGGCTGTTTAGTGTCTTCCCTCTTTATCAGTTGGTTCTGCTGCCTGTCACTACCGGACCAACTGCCCATTTGCACATGTGCGATGCTAACACTACTCAGACAAACTGCCCCAGATGTGTTGCCAGAGCCGTTCAGTCATTCTGCACTGCTGATGGATTAATTGCGTTTAAATGTTTAATCAGATTAATCATGATGATGGATTAATCTGCATTAATGCATTAATTTTGACAGTTTATAAAATATATAATGATTTAATTAATGTGAGAGAAATTATTCATGTTGTTTATTCTGCACAGGTTAGCAGATTATGTCAGTACATCAAATGCAGTACTCCACATGAAATTCAATCATTCATCTAAAAATAACCCCTTAAAGGTTCAATATATAACATGATCTGGCATTTACATGAAGTGTATGTTGGAGTTTTGTGGCAGAAGCTGATTGTTGGCATTAGCTGATTCATTTCTCATCTAACAGTTATCTTGACTGTCGGTACACTGATCAGCAATGTTCAGCACTAGCTACTGTTAGATTTGCTGTTAGCTAATGTCAAAAAATAACCTGCTCTCAACACAGCATTGACTTAAAATACATTCCCATTGGCCATGAGGTTTGAGTGTGGACCAGATTTAAAAGCCCAGAAGAGACGAGCTAAATGAGGGACCTGTGAAGTTTTCTGCAACCATTGTAGCTTCAGCTGAATTCAGACGGCAACTTCAACACTAAATGTCACCAAATATTAGACACTGAATCTTAAATAATTTGCAGAATACCTTTTGCGTTAATGTCATGAAATTATTCACTCATATCTATCTTTTTTAGCCATACTTTCATTTTTAGGCTCAAATGTGTTTTTTCAAGACCAAAAATTACCAAAAATACATCATGAATTATGAGTTTCACATTGTTTTTGAGTTGTTGCATCATATATGCCTCGAAACTTATGCAAAAATGTCATTTTTATCTTGTTACATCTTTGTCTGAAGTCTCTCCTTTTCATTTAAGATGAGTCAGAGATCAACATTTATAAACTTTTCCACCATCCTTATTAAGACAATGATCAAACATATCTGTGAAACAGCTGTACTTGACATGGCAAATGACTAAACATTAATGTTCATTGTTACACTTCAATTATCAGCTTTGCTAGCATTGAAACTGTTTTGATTTGGACTGTGGACTGATTTGAACTGAGCTCCAGTTAGTTCAGCTTCCTTATTGAAAGAATCTTTATTTAAAAATTGAAATAACGAATCAAAGACATACTGACATTTGTCTGTTTCCTATGTTTCCTAGCACTTGAAGACTCCCCCTCAGAGTGTAGTAATAGTGGGCCACTCCATGGGTGGAGTGGTGGCCAGGGCGCTGTTCACTTTACCCCGTTTCAACACCAATCTGGTCAGTCTCATCATCACCCAGGCTTCCCCACACCTGGCTCCAGTGTTGGCCCTTGATCCATACCTCCTGGGTAAGCATCACTCAGACTAGTACTTGGAATGTTTTGTCCATGATATGACTGGTGCCAAACTAAGTCATCATGTGTCATTATAGTATTGTTGTTTAGTTGTTATGAACTGACAAACTGTTCTGGCTCAGCTGGGTTTTCCATTACTTTACTTACCTGGATCACAATGTGGCCCCTGATGTTAGGAAACCAACACATATCCCCCCATGTTGAGCTTATTGCGAACTTCATTTTCTAGATAAAGGGAAATTATCATTAAAACAGAAGTCTGATGATATGTTCCCTTCTCTCTGTTGTTGCTTGTATGACAACACTTTCTTGTATCAGTTCAGTGACTGTGAGGACATGGCTGAGGTGTGGATGATGGGACCACAGCAGCATGGCTCTAGCTAAAACTTGGGCCATCTGTGGCATTGTACTGTATGATAAACCTGTACGTTTTAGAATGTCCTTTTATTGTGACCACCCTGAGTCAAACAAGTCCAATAATGATGCTGTTTAATCAGCATTTTCGTATACCATACCTCTCAGTTGGATAGAATATCTCAGCAAAGCTGAAGTGCTCAGTATCACAGATTTAAATAAATGGGTATGGTGTTTATATTATGATCTGTTCTGTTCCTACTGTAAATGGAGCTGCGGTTCCCACAGCTTCATCCACACTGATACATTATGATTTTAAAACACTGATTGAGATCTTCCATCTCTCCACCTTTATTTAAGGCTCAGTGATGTTAAGATTCAGAAACATTGTAGACAAAACGCACAAAACTGGAAGTAAGATGTATATGTTGTTAATTCCCATTTTCCCTTCTTTAGATTTCTACTCTGCAGTGAGACAAAAGTGGGTGAATCAGGCAAACAAACTCAGGAATGTCACAGTTCTGTCTGTCGGGGGTGGTTACCGTGACTACCAGGTCCGCTCTGGCCTGACATCTCTGCCCTGTCCCTCAGAAGACCCTAATAAGTTATCACTGGTGGTAAGATTTGTTTTAGAACTTGGCAACTTAGCGCCACAGTGGATTGTTAGTGCATCTGCACTTCTCCACACATAAAGTTTCCTTCTTTTGCTTTCTTTTTGTCACCAGGTAACTGCAGTTCCCAGGACATGGGTGTCCACTGACCACCTGTCTATTGTCTGGTAAATATGGAAGCCCATTTTCACCACTGTTCAGAAAAATTAAGATGCTTTGAATCAAAATTATGCTTTAGTATCTCAAAACATTGAGAACATTTTGATCTCATTATTATGTGATGCTAAGTCATTATTTTAAAAAAAGATCATATTATTCAGTTTTAGTTTATCTGGAGCATTACATGTGTAATTCACTAATTGTGTTTTTCCATGTTGTAGGTGCAAAGAGCTTGTTCTTGCCACTGTCAGAGCATTCTTTGACCTCCTTGATCCTGACACCAGACAGGTCCGAACACCCACCACCACACAGAGTTAAAACACAAATGTCTCTTAAAAGACACATTCATCAGGACACATCAGTTCAGTTTCAGTTTTTTAGTTTATTTCAGACACAAGGAAAATAAAACAAAACAACAAATAAAATTAAAAAAAAAAAACAAAATTAAAAAATATGAATAGTAGAAAGGGAACAATCGAAAGGAAACAAATGTTGTGCCTGAAAGGGAGT
>JAPQRP010000016.1:6309757-6323031 GCA_037367295.1 Apogon hyalosoma | reverse complement strand
AGAAAACCTGTTGGAGTCTACAAAAGACTGGAGACTGGGGCGGAGGTTCACCTTCCAGCAGGACAACGACCCTAAATCCAATCCAGAATCTGTGGCAAGATCTAAAAACTGCTGTTCACAAACACTCTGCATTTAATCTGACTGAGCTTGAGCTGTTTTGCAAAGAAGAATGGGCAAAAATTTCAGTCTGTAGATGTGCAAAGCTGGTACAGACATACCCCAAAAGATTGGCAGCTGTAACTGCAGCAAAAGGTGGTTCCACAAAGTATTGACTTAGGGGGCTGAATAGTTTTGCATACCACCCTTTTCAGTTTTTTATTAAAAAAAAAAATCAAATCATGTATCATTTTCTTTCCACTTCACAATTGTATGCCACTTCGTGCTGGTCTTTCACATAAAATTCCAATAAAATACATTTATGTTTGTGGTCGTAATGTGATAAAATGTGGAAAAGTTCAAGGGGTATGAATACTTTTGCAAACCACTTTGCAGCATGGAGTTTTAGTGAAGAAAACTGTTTTTATATTATTTTGTCCTGAGGTGATGTTGACAATATTTAAAATTATGAATCATCATGTTAACTTTCTAAAACATCCTACATTTTATCTTATATGAAACTTGGAGTTCTCTGCCAGTTCTGCTGAAACTATTATTTTTATATATGCTGTTTCATTAATACCTTCATAAAATCTTCTGTAGCAGTGCAGAGATCATCCATCTGATCAGTTTGCAAAGCAGGACTAACACAGAAAATCCTGTTATTGTCACTGTAATGTCCTGCAAAACAACTTAAATCTATCTGAACTTGTTACTTTAGGTGAATTTAAAGCTATTTTAAAGGAGCGTGAAATCAATGAGCTTGGTCAATGTTTTTAAGTTTTTCGTATTGTGTGTTGATTATGTCTTGTCAGAAATTATATGTTATGCTGCTTTTCTTGGCCAGGTCACTCTTGGAAAAGAGATTTGTAATCTCAATGAGTTTTTTTTAACCTGGTTAAATATGATATATAATTAGTTTTAAGTTGAATTTATAGTCTTTTGTAAAATCAGACATGCAGGGAGAAAATAGTTTTAGTTGTATATTTATTTTGAGGAACTGACTGTTTAACTTTTTTGCGTATGAAACAATGCCTAAGATGAACAGATTCACAAAACCTCAACATTCTATACTGTGGAAAGACATTTCTATTCTTGTTTATCATTGACACTGAAAATTATTTTTTATCGGCAATGCTTTTATTTTAGGTTGATTTTCTTGTTTTTTCAAAACTGTAAATGCTTAATTTTATTTTTTCAATGCTGGTTGTAGTTTTAATTATGTTTTTAGTGAAGTGTAATAACCCTGTAGTTGCTGCTCATGGTTTGTCTTGGTTTAACCTTAGTCGTGCTCCTCTGCAGGTATACGACGCAGCTGGATCCTGACCCGTGGTGGCCACACATTGTGCCTCTAATCATTGTGTACATGCTGCTTATTAACTGCAACACTTTAAAGCTGAGCAACAGGTAAGACACACATCACCAACACATACAATGATGAAATGCACAAACACAGGGATCTCTGCTGCACTGTCCAATTTTGCCTCATTTGTTTTGTTACAGCAAGCTTCTGCCTCTGACTTCCTGCCTCCCCCTGCCCCTGGCCGTTGCCATGGTGACATTCTCTCCTCTCCACCTGTACAGAGTTACCTACTTCCTGTTGGCAGCGTTGGCCCCTGTGGCCTTTTGCTGTCTGCTCTGAGGGTACCTGGCTGGTTTCAGTCACCATCTTTACCATGACAAGCCTTTTTCCAAGTTGCAGCCTGACTTCACTGGAGACACGTTCTCCATGTGGAGAACCTGGTCTGTCCCTGTAAGAAAACCCCCAATATCTAGCTGCCTGGAGCAGAGCCATAGACATACATAGCTTGGTGAACTGCCTGCTAGATGTTAGCACCAAAAGCTCCATGGTACTTACACTATGATTTTACAAAAGACAAGCATGTAATGACCTTGGGTCATTTGGTGCAAATATAGCTCCACTGGATTGACCTGAAACCAAGTTTGCCTTACTCTGTATATCTATAGCTCTGTCTTCAAGGAGCAAGAAGTCCACAACCAGTGAAGCTATCAATACTAGAGATTCTCAACAGGGTCTTACTGTTAATATGTAGTATTTTTGTCTGCAGTGACGTAGTTCACTGTGGTCCCGATGCTGTAAACACTGCCGACAGCTTAGCGTAGACTTACAGATATGTATTGTCTTAACCTGCTGACTGTTGTAGCACTGCTACTAAACCAGACTCATACAGAACAAAAATCCAAAGGAATCATGTTTACATTCTCCCTCATTATCATTCTACTGCTGAATATGACATAGTTTCACAGTTTTCATTTCTGTCTTAACACAGACAGGTGGCCATACGGGCGTTGGAACTGGTTTTCTTTACTCCTGTTAAGCAGAGTTTTCATGAGTCCAAAAAAATCTAAAACTCAATAATCCCATATTTCTGTCATCTGTGCACCAAACAACTTCTTAAGCAATTTCCCTGATTTCCACAAATTTCCACAGTGGGGGTGTATGGTATGAGATGGTCTGAGGTCAGTTTCTTATCTTGACATTCCCATAAAAATCCAGTTCAGTGACAAGAATACTGTCAACATCAAATAGATGTGCTGTCTCCAGCACCGAAGAGGAAGCAGCAAACTGCTACAAATTCAATCCCTGATGTCAGATGTACAGTCGTCGTTTGGTAGAGAAATGACTGGAGTGGTGGAGACTGATGGTATTCAGCAGAGACAGTATTTTATTCTGCTCCATTTTGCTTTTCCTTGCTTTTCTTACAGTTAAGCTATAGACTTTAAAGTAAGCACCTTTTCCTCCCACAGTGTAAAAATGAAGCCAAGATCCAGTCATCACAGACAGTTTGTATCCAGAGTCTGTGCACTAGACAGGTGGGGGTGTAATGTCCACTATGTTCTAATACCAGTCAGTGGGGTTGGCTCTAAAAAGCCCTGGCTCTCCAATTATTCAGTTCAGTCATTTTTTTCCAGGAGGTATCCTGTCTCCTTTCTATTTGGACCCTCTTATAAGTGGTCTGGGCCAACTTTACTTTTTTCCTCTCTGTCAGATCACAGGTCAAATAGATGTCTGCAGGGTCATCTCACTTACCTGCTGAGTCTGACTCTTCAGTAGTTCTTGTTTATTTGTTTGACGTTCAGTTCTTCCATTGTAGTTGTGGTTAACAGGTTCCATTAACAAGACTTTTACATGTAACATGACTGTTTTCCTCACAGTGCTTAATGAAGATGACCATTACCATGTCAGCAAGCTATCACTTAGCATTAGCTTCCCCCCCCATAGTTCTGCCCCTTTAGTCCGAACACAGTCTCTTCCTGCTCCAAAAAGCCAAAGCCAAGTGGCTACAAAGCAGCAATTTATAAAGCAATGGATGATGTCCTGCTTCCTCTGTCCACCAGTTATTGACAGTGTATACTGTTGTGTCCATCTTTCTGCACAGTCTATGGTGAAGATATCACTGGTTTCAGCGCCATCATTAAGTCAATGTGTGTTTTTGGTACAACGTTCACTCTGGTTTAATACTTCAGTACTGAGCGGCAGTAATGCTTTGAGCAAAGAACCACTGGAGCTTAAAAGTCAGTTACTTTGGAAGAACATAAATACAGTTTGGCATCTAATGGCAGGAGTCCTCAGTCAGGTGCAGTGGAAGTATGTCTACCAGTAGTCTTAGTGTCCAGTAGCAGCACGAGAGCTGCTTACGTTCATTTGAGTATTATTTTTGAAAGGCTTGAAAAATGATGTAACAGAATGGAAGTTGAGGGATTCTGTAAAATGTTAGTCTTTTGGGATATTATCATCTACTTCATGTGGCGTTGAGTGAAGAACCACAATGTTTTTATCAGATGTTTCAGGTTGAGACTAATATTGATAACAAGATGACACAGCCTTATGTTTGGTTTTTGTTTTTTTCTTATTTGTCTCTGCTGGGTCACCAGAAGTCATTACTGAACATCGTGTTTTTCTCATGGTGTTTGTTGAGATACATGCAGATATATAGTGGATGTACTTGTGTAGATCTGTTGAGCACATACAGCGTCTCAAACTTTTTCATGCTATATTGTTTCACATCGCATCAAGGCAAAGTGGATGTAGAAAACAAAGTAACTATATGAGATGTGAAATATTTTCTGTTGATCGTTGCCAGAAAACTCTGACAATGCATCAGTGTTAATGAGGTCAAGGTGAATTAA
This sequence comes from Apogon hyalosoma, assembly GCA_037367295.1. Classification (NCBI taxonomy): domain Eukaryota; kingdom Metazoa; phylum Chordata; class Actinopteri; order Kurtiformes; family Apogonidae; genus Apogon; species Apogon hyalosoma. Next base: position 6,318,783 of record JAPQRP010000016.1, on the reverse strand, counting down.
AAAAAAAAAAAAAAAAAAAAAAAGCAACACCATACTGTCATACTGATCAGATAACTACATGTGAGTATTCCAACCATTTGTCAGCTGATTGTGGGATCAATACAATAAACTGACAAATATTTGTCTGAGTATTGGATAAGTGATAAATATTTAAGTCTAAGGTCATAACAGTCAGTCACATGGTCAAATATGTATTCTCTTACATTCAGAGAAGTACAAACTAATATTTGGACACATAATATTAAATTTGATATCGAGCCATAAAAGTCTACCATAAAGTGTTGAAGCGTATTATCGGAGGCACAGTATGTTCAGGGCTGCAGATGATCAATTCAGATCCCCAAAAAGATTTTTAACTAATAACTAGAAGAAGAAACGTGTTGTGTCAGTCGGGTTACTTAACTTTATGCAGCTTAATTTATGCCAACAGAAAAACAAATGGCAGATGTCTTCACTAATAACAAAAAAGTTGTCTCCCTCTGTTTTTTCTTCTTTTAAATATTATATATTCTTCACTATTTTCCCATTAGCCTCAGTTATGCCCTATGTTTAGTGTTCATTAGCAAATGTTTGGAAGCTAGCATGCTAGAGGTAACAGTGAAGAGCAATGCAAAATGTCAGCATGTTCGCATTCCTAATGCAGCTACGTTTAACAGCGCTGCGCCCGTGGCTGTGTTTCGTGTGTTTTCAGTCTCAGATGCACCAGTGTGTTAAAGTTTCCCAAAGAGATGGTACATATTGAAGCAGCTGAGGGAGACCGCATTTAAGACACACATTTCCACTGTTTAGTTATGTTCTTACACTATATCAAGTTTTTTCCCCCCATTAACCTAAATTCTTTATGCTTAGTTTTAGTTTACTTTTTTTTTTCTTTCTCAACAAACACTAAACCTAAGTGTCAGCATGTTAACACTGCTGTTATGGCTGAGTTTCATAGTGCTACTAGCGTGCATGTAGGTAGCTCAGAGGGTCTGGGTATGTGTTTTGGAGACAGATGTTGGCTGTTGGGATCTGTTAAATATAGATTTTGATATTTCCACGGGATTTGTTGGCAATATTTTTTTTGTTTGTTTGTTTTTTTTTATGTGCGGTGGATGTCCTTCACAGCAACATGTTCGGAGAAGAGGTTTGATACTAGGAACTGTTGCCGTATCTCTTACATCCATCATGCTTATGAGTGCAGTTTTTATACTTCTGTTGCCTATTTTCTTACAGTCAGTGTGCTTTTAGGTTTGTGAAATCATGTCAGCCTATCACCATGTTGCTTTATGTGCACTTTTTGTTGCCAATCATGTCCTTTAGTTGGTTCCTAACTTAGTCCATTTTACACAACGCCTCCATGTTCTGCTTAAAACACAGGAATGAGGGACAGTGTTGTTGAGCCTGTAAACCAACTGCAGGTTTTCCATGAACATTATTTCTGGTTGCATGTAAATCTGGAGGTTTCCAGTATTTATTTGAACACTTTTCATTTTTGGTTGGATGAGATCTTGACATTTTTGAAAAATGCCTCAAATGCTAAAGTATTTGCAACATTAACTGAAAAACTTTTTTCATGTTATTTTCATTAAATGAAAACAATAATTGCACTGGTTTGGATTCAGTAGTAAATCATACACATTTAGTGTTCAGATGTTAACACTCATGTTCCTCATTTCTCCTTGGTCTTTCGAGGTCCAGCTTAATCAATTTGGCGACCATGTTGTAGCTGTTTTTGGTCTTTGTCAGCTTTCTGTCTGCCTTTGTTTTTCCTTACCACTGTTGGACTGCCATGTAAAATGGGCTATTCGCAGTTTGGTTTGACAAGTTTCTTAAAGAAAAGCCAAACTAGTGACCTTTATTTGATATGTATTTAAGACCGTTTATTTATTCATGGCCGTCATAACCTCTCAACACCATGTTCTCCTTACAGATGGAAGATACAGTAGCAGAAACCAGCTAACTTGTTTAATATATATTCCGTGTATCTCCTCTTCCAAAACAGTCTTTTTCTGCTTTGTCGTACCGTTGCTCCCACTCCCTCCTGTTGGTGAAGCAGCTGCTGTGCCTTTCTGCTCTCGTATGCAGCAGTGTGTACCATTTCAGTCCTTCATGTCATCGCTACAGCAGTGAATGTGTGAAACATGTTTACTCGCTAGATTATTTCCTCAACATTGTAGTGCGATTCTTTTTTTTTTTTTTTTTTTTTAAGACTTGAGTGACTTTCTTCTTTGTAGTGCTAAAAGTTAGTTCATTAGGGACCAATTTTCTCGCCTTTTGGGCAAATATACAATCATACATAAACTGTACTCTACAAATGTCGTTCTCAATGTGAATGTAACTGCACTGAATGTCTCTGTGTGACTTTATACAATACTAGTGATGTAAGTGACAAGCTTTTCTGTGCACTTGTCTGTTGGTGCAGTTTTAGTGCTTTGAGATGCACATTGTCTGCCTTGTTGTGAATTGGTGGCATACGTACACTTTGTAGTATAAATTAATAGAGACCAGATTTATGTTTTCTATGGATATATTTGTGATTTATATCGGTGTTCACTGTGATCATGTCATAGATTAACACATGAAAGGTTTCTTTTAATATCCACAGGAAGAGTTTTGTCTTATCTAAAATAAAATTGATTTATATAGAATGAGTCACTTAAATTGTCACCCCAAGAGATTGTCTAAGTTAGGGAAAAAGTCAGTCCAACTACAACAAGGATATTAGTAGAAAATGTAATTTCCCCTTTTAACTGACAATGAATTTACATGTTTCATGGCCCAAAATTTCAAGCACAAGACTGTAGAATCAAGTGTTACTATTTTTGGGGGGAAATTTCCAATACATGGTTAGATTTAACTCTAAAAATACTAATACTTCACTTTCATTTAATTTTCATGTTCTCTTTTTCAGCATATACTGTAAGTTCCCAACCCACCACAGGTGGGGGGGAAGCCTGTTCTTTATTTTTATGAGCTCACTTTACTTGTTCCCTACACTTTTAGCATTGGACTTGAAGAACACAATTTAAAAAAAAAAAAAAAAAGGTTCAAAATGAAGGATTTGCAGGCTTTTGCGTGAGGTTTGCATTGGAGTCTGTTGTTGCTGGTCATTTGGTAACATTGGATCAACTCCATTTCTAAGTTAACAGTACCATTTGCTCATAAGTTAATGTATTAGCTTAGAAGTGGAGTAAGCTAACATTCACAAATAACCAGCTCCTAGCAAAATGTAATCTATTGATATTTTGCATATTATCAGTTAATTAATCTTTGGTACAGTTTAATATGTGTTGCCCCATGTTCAGCGAGTACTTTTAATTTTCCCAAGTACATATGCAATGGAATAAAGTATGTCATATAATACTGTAGAATGACAGATATGATGGAAGTCCTGAATTACAGCTAACATCAAGTTTTTTTTGTTGTTTTTTTTTTGTTTTTGTTTTGTTTTTTTTCATTTCAAAATCCTGCTTGTAGACCTGTTCATCCTTGAACTTACCAAGGCAGATGGAAACCTCTTGTCACTACAGTTATTTGTATTCACTACTAAATAATTTTTTCAAAGTAACATAACAGTCATATTGACTCTAATGTTGACTGGGCGTTAAATTTAATGTTACACTGTCTCGAAGTGCTTTAAAAGTGTGGTTTACGTTGCTTCTGCCTAGAGTGACTTTAAAACCTGTAACCTCCTGCTAGCTGCTGCTTGTCGTGCAGAACTAGTTTGTCCTCTGACCTTGTACCATACGCACCATAATATCTGGTTGGTAGCTTAAATATACTTTCTGGTGCAGCTCTAATGTGGACGAGTATGTAATCCTCAGGTTTAAGCTTTGTCGTGTCAAATGGACTGCTTTGATGTTTTTTATATTTCTGTCATTTTTATCTGATGTCACTGTACATGGGCAAACTGTGCAATTTTTGGCACTACTGTTGTTGCAATAAAAGGAAGGAAAATGATGGGAAGTGTGATTTAATCATGTTTGATGTGATATAATTTTATTTACACTAGTGGGAGAGTGAAAACAAGTGATGAGAAATTAATATTTCTTAAGCCTTATTATACCCTCCTCAAATATACTACCCTCTGGTTACCCTCGTGGCAAAAATGTACACACAAGAACCTATAAAACTCATGACATCATAGAGCATGTCTGCTTCAAAGTCTGGATATTTCTGTTTTTGATTTGTCCATATTTCATATGTTCTTTTGTGGAAGCTTTCAAACATGTTACAGTTTGCACAAGAAATGTTCACACTCAGGGTTCAGGTGTTGATTTAAAAATGATTTTGCACACACAAATCACATTTGGGCCCCCCGATGGTCATACGGTTTCAAAATATAACTAAAAATAATAATTTAAGTATTTCATACATCAGCCTACAATGGTAAAATGGTTGAAACTGGTGGAACACTAAAAATTTCATTTATCACTAGTTTTCTTCAAAATAAATTGTTGAAATTAGAGTGGTTATAAAGTGTAATGACAGTGAGATTAAAATGTGGTTAAAATAAAAATCAATGGGGCATTTTTTCCACAAGTGTAACCAGAGGGTGCAAAATGCATCATGGGAATGTAAATACATGTAAGAGTAAAAGACACTGGATTTCAAAAATATAACTAAAAAGAAAAGTTCTCTCCAAATTCCATGCCAAAAGCTGCAACAGCCAAAATGATCACCAAATGGAAAAAAAAAGGAGAGAAAAATGTACCAGAGGGAGTACCTGACAGTACATAACAAATACTGTCACAATCAAATCCATTTTGTTGCTTATCTTTGACACATCCAAGACACCATATCACCACCAATGTTTCATCCCCCTATTATTTATTATATGGAACATTTTACATTTTTTGTCTTTTTTTTTTTTGTAGTAAATCACTCAGAATTCAATTAATTAAATTAGTGTTTAAAGGGTTAAAATCCTGAAAATGTTTGGTAGTTCTGAGCAGGGTAGAAGTTGTCTAAGAAATTTATGAGAAAAAATATATATATTGATGTATGATGATTTTATAGCAGGTTTTTTTATGTGTACATTTTTTCTGCAAAAGTAACCAGAGGGTGCAAAATGCATCATGGGAATATACATACATGTAAGAGTAAAAGACTGGATTTCAAAAATATAACTAAAAAAGAAAAGTTCTTATCAAATTTCATGCCAAAACCTGCAACACAGCCAAAATGATCACCAAATAAAAAACGAAAACAAAAAAGAGAGAAATGTACACAAATGCCTGAGGAGAATCTGAGGGTTAACGGAAACTCACAGAGTAGGTATGAACAGCGTGTACGTTTAGGATGGGGGTGTAGAGGCTGGACCGAACATGTCTGTCAAAGAACCACATTTGCAATGAAGTCAAATAATTACTTTTGAGTTAGAAAACAGGTAACTTGTTTTGGTAAATGTAATCGTATTCAATATCAGAATGCTACATGTTCTCTTCTCAGAAGTACTAGACCAAAAGTAAATCTGTGAATGAACAGGAAAGTTTGACAAGCTAGCAACTTGTTCCTCAAGATGAAATAATGGTCATTTCAGGCCTCAATCATGAGATTTTGGCTAGTTGCGTAGAAATTTTAGATTTCTGGGTTATCTTGTGACTTCCCTTGGAATCCAAAGTTAATTTAGTACGATGAAAATTTGGAATGGAGTTTACCAAACCCAAAACATCAGGCTAATGTCTCCTTGGAGCCCAAATTCAGTCACAGAAAAGAATTCACAGTAATACACTTTTTTCTTTTTTTTTTTTGCATTTTCTTGCCTTATTCTAAAATATATTAAATTCATTTTTCCTTTCCTTAAAAATCCTACAGACAATACTTCATAATGACGAAGTGAAATAAATTATTTGAAACTTTTGCAAATTTATTACAAATAAAAAACAACCATATAACATATACATAAATATTCACAGCAACAGAGGGAGCCTATTAAAGTTGTGCAGAAGTCAATGACACGAGAGGAGACGTTAATGTAAATGTGAAATAAAACCTGGAGCATGTGACGCACTGCGTGAAACAAGTGAGTATATGGAAAAGTTGACAATGTGTTACATGATCTAATAAGGTAACCTAGCAACCTAAGTTTAAGACGATGTCAGCCCAGACACCAATTAGATGGTGACCTGCAGCTCAGGGTTCAACAGATCTGAGGACAAGTTTGGCCTAAAGGAAACAAGGACATGTATTTGGAACTATACGAGTCTGCTGGCCCTGATGAACACCAGTTAGCTGAAGATAAAAGACTGATATGCCAAGCTAATAAGACTGATGATGTCAGAAAAGCTTTGAGCACAGAGTGAACATTATCGCAGGAAAGGCAAAGCAAGATGTGGCTGATAAACCTTATATGTTGAGAAAGCTTCGTATGGCAGAAAACCAGACCACAACTGACCACGTAAGAGAAGAGAACTTCACTGTAGCTCTGAGAGATGCTGATGAGACTGAGGAGCCACAAGAAATGTTTACATTTATCATCAAAATCACAAAACACAATGAGGTAACAGTGTCATGATAATCAGGTGACAGTAATATGGTTAAATCTAAGGATCATTATTCTTTTTTCTGAATTTGATTATTCAGGGGAGAAACAATCGATTTGACGTGTCGTGTGTCGTGCGGTGCTTGATATTTTATGTGTCTGAGTAATAGATGTGACAACATGACAGATGTGTTATGTAACAGACGGGCATCTAGTGGGAGAGGTCGACATGTACATAGAGAGGGAGCATCTGTGTTCCCTGGTACCTATGGTCCCTGGTATCTGTGTTCCCTGGTACCTATGGTCCCTGGTATCTGTGTTCCCTGGTACCTATGGTCCCTGGTATCTGTGTTCCCTTGTGCCTATGTTCCCTGGTACCTATGGTCCCTGGTATCTGTGTTCCCTGGTACCTATGGTCCCTGGTACTTGTGTTTCCTGGTTTCTATGTTCCCTGGTACCTGTGTTCCCTGGTATCTGTGTTCCCTGGTACCTGTGTTCCCTGGTTTCTATGTTCCCTGGTTTCTATGTTCCCTGGTACCTGTGTTCCCTGGTTTCTATGTTCCCTGGTACCTAAATAGGTGAACTGGCTGCAGTTATGGTTTGCAGGCCTTGGTCCTTACATATGGAAGTACTTTCCTGTCACGTACGTTGGACTGGGGAACATAGGGCTGACTCCAATACAGAAGAAGATTTAAGGGAGAAAAGAGACTGTTATTAAATGAATCCCACCTTCTATACTATATTTTACTAAATATGCAGAACTAGGCTACATCTGCCATAACCTCAGATTTAGGCCCAATCCCAGTTCTCCCCTTAGCCCCCCCCCCTTACCCTTGCCCTTGGCACTACCCCTTGAAATGGAGCTGCAAGGGGTAGGGGTTGAAACATTCCCTTATGAAATGGGGCAACCCTTTGTGACCTGTTACGTCATCAGTTGTCTCTGTGACCCGCTGTTTTACAAAAACAGATGCAGAAGTTGACAGTAAATATAGCGGTAGGTTAATCCACATGATGTAAGCCTGCAAAACTACACCATGGTTGGTCGAGGAGATTCAGTCCTTGGTGGCCGATGTGAAAATTCAGACAAAACAACACACAACAAGCGAGTTTATCAGCAACTCTGAGCAGACAACATGGAAGTAACGCACTGCACCGCTATGACGAACAGGTACCGTAAAGTCAGTAGTATCCTGTAGTGGAAACGGTCTCCAGGAATAGTACCTGGTACCCGAGTCAAGTCGAGCCACGCCGGGTCGAGGAAAACTGAACAAGGCCTGCAGTTTTGGACGTATACTCTGACCACGTCATAACACTATGACCACCCGTCTATTACTGTACCTTCCTCTTCTCCTGCCAAATCGGCTCTGACCCAAGGCTTGGACTCTACAAGGCCTCTGAAGGTGCACTGTGGGATCTGCGGTAAACGAATAATAATTTACCAAAAAAAAAAATCTGTAGCAGATCCATAAAGTCCTAGAAATTGATTTTTTTTGTCTTGCACATCCTCACTCATCCAGATTACTTTTGGGATGTTTATCATTGCAGACTGGAATCATCTGAAAAGACCCATGCCCTCATTCAGTCATTTAGCCATACCATACCATACCATACCAACTTTATTTATAAAGCACTTTAAAAACTTTACAGTTGGCCAAAGTGCCGTACACGACTCATAAAACAAGGGAATAAATAAGTAAAAACAGTGATAACACAATTTGCCATCCCAATTTGGAACCTGTTAAATTCACTCAGATCCTTATGCTGCCCATTTTGATGCTTCTAATGCATCTAATTCAAGGACATCGCACTCACTGTCAGTGAAAAGCACCACTGTATTTAAATAATCAACATTATCATCACTTTACGTCTTCACGGTCAGAATGATATGGCTGTTCTCTGTACACTCACTTTAAAGGTTCAATTCCTAATATTTTGTGATATCTAGTGGTGAATTTACAGATTACAAAGACCCTCATTAGACCTAATGCTTATTCAGGTCTGTTCTGGACCTTTTAATTTAGAGTATATTAACTGTGGTCCACACGAAAACATAGTAGGTGACTTTGTTGCACTTATATATATATATACATATATATATAAATATATATATAAAATGAATATATTCCTATTCTGTTCTTAGATCCTCCTGAATCCATGTTAAGTGTTACACACTGGACCTTTGCACTGGTCATGTTTTAAATCAGTGGTTCTCAAACGTTTTACAGTTGAGTACCTCCTGAAATATACTTTTTCAGCCAAGTACCCCCAATTCTCCCTTCAGCATTTTTGATTTAAGAAAAATTTGGCAAAATTTGTTCCTGTGCCAAAGGTGTCTGTTTATATTTTCAAACCTTTGTCAACAAAGTTTTGGACATTTATTTAACTGTTTTATATATATATATATATATATATATACACACTGCTCAAAAAAATTAGAGGAACACTTCAAAAACACATCAGATCTAAACGGGGGGAAAAATGACCTTGAATATCTTTCCTGATAATAAGTAGGTGATGTATTAGTAACAAAATGATGCCACATAATTTGATAGAAATGAAA
>JAPQRP010000016.1:6293858-6309657 GCA_037367295.1 Apogon hyalosoma | reverse complement strand
CTGACCAGATCAATATCCCAGAAGTTTGACTGATAGGTTGCTATACTCTGATTAAAAAGTGTTCCTCTCATTTTTTTTGAGCAGTGTATATATATATATATGTATATATATATATATATATGTATGTATGTGTGTGTGTGTGTGTATATGTACACACAAACAATTTTTAAAGTAAATTTTGTGTGCAAAATATAAACTGAAAGTGCCCTCTTTCATTGATAAGAAAAGTAAATAAATTGGTCAATAATTAATAACCTTTCATCAGCCAAAAATAATTACTTAGCTACTCAAATAAACTCATTTGGAATAATATAAAATAGAAATGTTACCAAAACATAAACAAGATGATTGACAATAAACCTACTGTATTTATTGTGTTTCATATTTCAGCATTAATTCTCATTATTTTGTATTGGATACATGACGACTTATTTAACCCTTAAAGACCCAAAAAACCACTGGAGACCAAAATCATCTACCAATATAAAATGTTTTATAACTTCTACTTCATTAAACCTATCATTCCATGTAAATAATTGATGTAAAATACAGTTTGTCGTCCTTTCATGGTCATCAGATATGACCCATTTGGACGTTCAGAGGCTCTGTAGTGAACGTGGAAACACCGTCATCTTCTACAACACTGATTCACAGTAAAACCCATGGAGTTGGATCAATGACAGTGGATGGACACACTGGGTTTATGTTCAGTTAGAGAGATTTTGTAGAAAAAGTCACATTTTCTTAATTTTTCTTTGTTCCTGATATTAGAACAATTAACTTTAATCTGAGCTTTTATGAACATCTACATGATCAGTCAATTAAATTCGGGAAAATACCTGATTTTTATTGAAGAAATGCAAACTACAGAGGGTTGTATTATAATAAATGGGGATAAATTGCTTAGAAAGGTTAAATAGAGAGAAAATTTAATTTGGGAACTGCTGGAAAAGTAACACTGGGCCTTTGTGGGTTAATGTATTTTTCCAAGTACCCCCTGGGCTTCTTCCAAGTACCTTTGGGGGTACGCATACCCACCTTTGGGAACCTCTTGGTGAAGTCTGCTGCACCTCTGCTAACTGTCCACCAGGGGGCTCTGTTTCCCTGCTGACAGCCGCGTGTGTCCGCCTTCTGCGACAGCTGCCCACGAAACCAAACGAAAAGCTCCTCGTGTGTGTTTTACCGTGTGCAGTTCACCATCCAAACACAGGAACACGTGTGTGTTTCCACTGGACCATTAATAAGAGAACAGAGCTCCTTTAGACCTCATATGAGTGCCGGACTAATCTGCCTTATTTCAAACTCCAGTCACAGATGTCCCATTCACCTGCGCATGTCCACTGGGCACAAGTATTTACATGCATCTGAATGGAAGTAGTGGCACTGCAGTAGAAACACTAGACTGGTGCTAGTACTAGGATGTGTACCTTTATGCCACATTCAGCATAAATAGGCTGAGCAGTAAAGTCTGAATGCGTTATGTCGCTTTTTGGAGCAAATGTGAAATTATTATCGGATAAGGCCTGTTTATACGATGAGATGCGTTTTAAAGCTATATAGACTGTTGAGCAACTGAAGAGTGCATGGTGTTACTGGTTTGTTTCTAAAAATCCAAGGTGCACCAGTAGAGGCAGCTCTCTTGTATAAGTTACTAAATAAAGGACACGGTTTAGCTCCAGATCTACTAGATGTATGGGGTCAAATGCACATGTCTGTGCAGAGAATGAATGACATGTGCTGATCCACTCTGGTTCTGGATGTGTTCGGTGCTGTTCTACAGGTTGATTATATCACTGCAGTCTCTGTGTGTTGAGTCACCGCCCACTCTGGCATTTTCCCACATTAATATGCAGGGTCTAAATGTGAACACTCAAACACTTCTCAGGCACTATAGGTTCCTTAGAATAAATCCCTCCGCGCCTCCAGCAGTCAGAGTCACTCCACTGCAAATATCCAAACATTACGCCATCCTCCGGATCGGTAAGATACGGCTTTTTCCCTCTTTTTTCCGGACTGACAGCTGTTCCACGCTCTGCCCAGTCAGCCTGAGCGCATCTGCTGGGCTGGTGGGAGGACGTGTGCAGAGCACTGCGATGCAGAGGAAAGGCTCGGCTCTGGATGCGCGGCTGCAGCTGAGGAGCAGCACACAAGCGGAGCAGCGCAGCCTCCTGGGCTGAGCAGTGCCGAGCCGTGCCGTGCCGTGTGGCCGGACAGGCTGCAGGAGTTTCTGTGCACACCTCTGGACTCGAGCAGGGCCGAGGTGTCTCTGCAGCCGCGGCTTGTGTTTTGTTTTTGTTTTTTTGTTTTTGTTTTTTTTTAGGAGGGATACCGTCTCGATACGTGACTCCGAGCCCAAACCTGCCCTGGCTCTGGATCTGAGAGGGAGGAAGAGAGGAAGAGGAGGGGAGGGGGGCCCTAGCGCGACACCCCGCCCGTCTCGCCTCATTTGGACTGCGGGGATAACGACCCGGACCGTGATACCCCACGTTCAGACCAGGAGCAGGTGCCGAGAAAGCCTTCCCCAACATCCTGCACCTCTGCGCCAAAGGTAAGCTCTGCCACTCATCCAGGACTGTGGAGGTGTTCATGGCCTCCAGCGATGATGAGGATGGTGATGATGGTCATGATGCTCAAATACGCGGATCTGTCACTAAAGCAGGTGAAGCGCAGTCACCACTGCGTCTGTCTGCGTTTGTGGTGGTTTTTCTGAACCGGTTATAATCGATCGATTTTCATGCTTGAGTCTTGGGAAAGAGATGCATAACAAGAAAATGACGTAGGGAATTCCCACAGTAATCCAATAGGCAGCGGTGACACCTGCACATTCCGCCAGTGCGGTCCGTGCGCGGCCTGCTCGCTCGGTCATGTGCGCAGAGCGGTCGTGCACGCGCGGCCTCGGCGTCGGTCTCCGGCGCACGGACCGCTTTGGAATGATTAAACTTGGGAGAAAAGCTGTTATGTAACGTGATTTTGCTGACGTGATCTTGTGGCTGTAAACGGGGGTTACCTTAACGGCTCTCCTGCTCTGAGATGTAGAGATGCTCAGCGGTCCGCAAACTGTGTTTACATCCAAAAACACCAAACTTCCAAGCATTGTGCAGATCGGACCGTAAACCACAGCGGCCTGTCGGACCTTTGCGAAGTCATTTTAGTATTTCCACTGGGAAAAGTGCTTATCCTTTTCTGTCACTGTTTTCTGCTTCCAAGGTTCAGTTGAGATCTGCAAAACTGCCCTCATGCACAACTATGGGATACCTAAACCAAGTCTGATATCTGAGACCAAGTGGAGCAAGCAGAACAGACTTTTGCTGGAATAAATACTAATGTGTTATTTGACAGAAGGGAACAGTCTGGGAGTGGTTTTTTTTGGGCCAGATGTCTGCTCAGGACTGGACATGTTAGGGGTTTACAGGCTGCAGATGAGGACATGGTTCATTTTTGTGTCTTCTTTAACATTTGTGTCTCTTACATTGTCCATGGTCTACATTCGATCCTGGTTAATGTTTGTCTGTGGTCATCTGCTGGTGATAGTCACGCATCACAAGTAATAGTGTGTCAGCGTCAAAAAGAGAAAAAGAGCATGTTCACATAGAACATTATCAAGCTGCCGCACACTGGATTTTTTTGTTTTTTAATTTCATCTGACAAGTTAGCTATCACTACAGCATTTTGTGCTGGAGTTTCTTTACAAGTTGACATCAAGATAAAAATTTTCACAGCAAAAAATTCTCAGTCCCAAATGATCACAATAAGAAAAGGAAAAAAAAATTAGGGAGTGGATACTATATCACACAATTTCCTCCAGGTGTGCCACAAGTTCAGAAAAAATAGGAACAGGTTGAGTGACCTTTTTTTATGCCATTCTAATTATAGCACCAACTACACATATATTTATGTATTTCTAACATGATCATTTTACAAGAGAAGAAAGTCACTGTTTTTGGTAATATCCTGTATATCACCAAAACAGACATACAACAGAATCGAATCAAATCAAATCCAATCCAATCAAATAGAATAGAATAGCTTATTCTATTCTATTCTATTCTATTCTATTCTATTCTATTCTATTCTATTCTATTCTATGTGTCTCTAAAACAGCCGCTGCTTTAATGTGCTTTGACAGCGAGGTGAAGTAGTACTAAAGAGGTGAAATTACTACAGTGTGGTCGTGCTGAAGCTGCAGAGACGTCCTCAGGCTCTGAACAGATCTTGGACAGAGACAGTTCTGATGGGGTTAACTGCATGGCTTTCAGATGTGTAGTCTCTGTATTTACGTCTTTTCACAGTCCGACTTCCACAGTTTTACAACAAACTCTGACTTTCTTGCATTTATTAACAGACGACATCATGTGTAAATGATGACATAATTTAAAGGGGATCAAAACCTTGTTTGTCTGTCATCACTGACAGTAATGTGAGTGTTTGAATAATCTCCCTGGATAATGACATCTGATGTCTAATATGTTGGTCTAAATTTTGTCTACATCTAAATCTGAATAAATGGGATACATCTGAGTTTATAACAAATGTGGCATATCTTTTCTGTTTTTAGGGAGATGTAAGAATTTCCAAAAAGTTCAATTCCCCTTTAGTGTGTAAATCTATCTTTATTAGACAACACATGCTGCTAACTGCTACACACTGTAGCATTATTCACCCACTTTCCACAATAAGGTGTAATTACTGGATGTGTGACACACTGTTAAAAACACAAAAAAGAAAGGAAACCACAAATGTCAAGACAACAAAAGCAATGTTTTAGCAAACTAAAAAAAAACCTGGAAAAGTCCTCAACCTGTGTAAAATCCTGTGTAGATGTTTAACCATAAATACCAACAACTTTACACACATGACAGAAATAACCACAATAGTAGCAGAACAGCAACAGAAAAGAACTTCTAGTGGATTTTTTCCTTATGCCATCCATGTTGATTTGTGTTCATTTTGTGGAGCTCAGGTCCACACTGACATTTAGACATGACCCATTACCCTATGAGCTATACCAGGAGTGTCAAACATATGGCGCGTGGGCTAAAACCAGCCCGCCAAAGGCTCGCAGGATGAATTAGTGAAATGCAAAAATTAACCTGAAGATAATAACAACCATGGCTGTTAATTATATTTTAGTTCAGGTTCCACATACAGACTAATTTGATCTCAAGTGGGTCAGACCAGTAAAATACTATCATAATAACCTATAAAAAATGACAACCTCAATTTTTTTTCTTTTTTTAATGTAAAAAAAAAAAGGAAAATTACATCCAAAGGTCTACATTTACAACCTATCCGTGAATAACATGAACAACCTGAAATATCTTGCAAAAAGTAACCGCAGTTTTAATAATATTCTAAGAGTTTTATGTATTTGTAGATCCACTGTGATCTGTAAGTTTTAATGTATGTGTAAATGATAAACTGAGGCAGAATATGGTTAAAATTGCACTTATGTTTCTTGATAACTTTCAGGTTGTTCATATTCACATTTTTTTAAAGGATAGTTTGTAGATGCAAACATTTTGATAATGTAATTCAGCTTTTTAACTCTAAAACATAGAGATTGGATTTGACAGGATTTATAGGTCATTATATTATAATTTACTGGTCTGGCCCACTTGAGGTCATATTGGGTTGAATGTGGCCCCTGAACCAAAAAGAGTTTGACACCCCTGAACTATACTCAAGTCCCTCAGCAAAGTTTGTAGATAAAAAGGCTCACAGAAAGGACACATATTCACATTCAAAGGTCTGCATCAGACCTTGTGCACTTTACGGTTTAGCACCAGGACAATCCTTGCACATGTCATAGAAACACCCCTCAGTGGTTATTTCGCTGCAACTTTCCAAGCAGCTGCATCACAGGCACTTTCATGAAGGATATAGAGGTAAAGTCCTGTCCCCTCCGCTGTACCCTTATAGGACCCAACTTTGAAAAAAATGTGAATGGCAATGGCAAGAGACAAATAATTGTTTGATCCCAGTTGAATGGTTCCACTATTTACACATATGTATATATTTTCACATGTAAATACACTGCCCGGCCAAAAAAAAGTTGCACATGTAAAATTCGACTGCACCACCTTTGGTTTTGATACAGGAGACATTCACTGTCACATCTTTGTTGCCACATAATGTTTATGTCGTGTCACAATAAGGTTCATACTATTTTTTCCATGCATAGTTGCATGAATTTGTGATTATTGATGATGGAGAATCAGACCACTGCATCAAGTCTTCATCACATCCCAAATTAGAGTCTTTACTTTATGGAGGCTAATCCTTGTGTGACAATGATGTCTCATTCTCCCTGAATCATTCGGTCACAGGCCTGATGATCCTGATCAGTCCTGGCATTGTCCAATCTTTTTGACATTAAAGCAGAGGCAGTTGCTTTGGAACAGCAAGGGAAGCTGATCTTCCCCTAACATTTCAGAAAATGAATAGGCAGAATTGCACTGTTGAATTTACAACAAAGATACAAATTACATTTACATTAAAATTGTGCAAGCATGCACTTAATTGTATGGCTATGTCATTCTGGTCAGCTGTTTATCATTTGCTTTCTGACACAAATTCCCAGATACATTCTCGTATCAGTAGCCTACACTGTTGAATTCCCCATTGATGTCGAGCATCAATATGTTGTTGAGGCAGCACTGAGCTGGGGTTTTTTTTCACTTCAGTGAAGCATGGTGGTCACTGGTTAAATGCATAAAATCATCCCACCCAAAACCCTCCCACAGACGTTCAGTGTCTCTGGGGGTGAGTGGGTCAGTAGGCAGACCAGGATGCTGGACCTTGGACCTTGGATTGGATGAACTGTTCAAAAGAGTAGATATTGGTCCAAAAGGCTCAACCCATTTTAACTGACAGCAATGTTGAAACATATGGGCATCGGAGCCTGTTGGAGCTCAGTCCCATGTGGATATCAGTGGAAGAGAAGTGGTTTGCCAAAGTGCTGTGACTACCGTACATCAGCTGAAGAGAAAAAGGGTCAAGTCATACACCTGCAAGTGTGTGTTGCTGTGGTTTTATGGTGTAGGTGAAGCATAATAGCCTCAATTAAGCATTCCTTTTTTTTTTTTTAATATAATACGACAAGTTTTATGATGGAGCCGTAAGATGAGCTTCCCCTGTTTTAAAGACCAGCAGCCACCACTGCATTAAAGGCATGAGAGGACGCTGACTGCATCAGTTAGAGTTCAATAACCTGTTCCAGCTGAAACAGTATTAACCACTGCAGTACTGACCCATGGAAAGATCTGAACTATTTATTTAGTTAAATCCAGGCAGTTACTTTTTTTGTCCAGGTTGTTTATTTGACTCTAATTGCAGTGAGTGTCCTCTCATGTCTTTAATGTCAAAAAGATTGAACAATGCCAGGACTGATCAGGATCATCAGGTTTGGGACAGAATGGTTCAGGGAGAATGAGACATCACTGTCACACATGGATTAGCCTCCATAAAGTCCAGACTCTAATTTGGGATGTGATGAAGACTTGATGCAGTGGTCTGATTCTCCATCATTAATAATCTAAACTCTAAACAAAACTAAAGGTGGTGCAGTCAAATATTGCATGTCTTTTTTTGGGGGGCCGGGCAGTGTATAAAGACTATTACTATTCATCATTTTGTCCCATGCAGTACCAAAAGGAGCAGGACTTCAGCTCTGATTTCTTCACACATACCAAAGTGTTGGCCCACCAAAGAAAGAGTAGTAAAGAAAATAAATCCACCCTTATGTGAGTGTGAGTGTGGTCATTTAGAATCTGTACTAGTGTCAAAATTTAGTGTGAGAACCATTGTTTTTCTGAACAAAGTTGGACACTGAGTTTAAGTTGCTCAAGTCTGCTGGGATGTTCCCACTCTCTGTAGACTTCTCTGAGTTACCTCATGTTGGAGTGTCTGTTGATGTGATTCTGTGGGTGTTTTGTTAAAATAACAGACCTGTGACCAAGCTTTCACAGTGAAGAACCATCATGTCACAGTCCATAGCAGATCCATAACTCTGTTACTCCCCAGGTCCAGCGGTGTCATGCAGGTCCAAACCATAGTGCCATTGTTCATAATGCATGAACCTGGATTTCATCAGATGTTTGGAAAGATGGCGATGGTTTGGAAGTCCACTCTAGAGAACATGTGAGTTTCAATTTGTAGAGATAATTTGCAGAGTAATGTAGATGTTGAGCCTAAGCAAAATATAAATATACAGTGGTTTAAGTAGTTTAAACAGTTTTCACTGTTGTTGGAGACAAATGCAAATTGATAATCTGACTGTAATTAAGATGAACATAAATGTGTTCATTTGCATTATTAAGGATCCAAAAAAAGGGTTTAGGACCTTATAAGTTTATACTTCTTATTACTTTCTTTCAGTTAATGTTATAGACATGAGCATTTGTTTATACTGTGTACACTTATAATGTGTATGTTCCTGTAGTGTCTTTTTTTTTTTGGTTTTTGGCTCAACTAAAAGTGCAGAGGATGCACTGGAGAGTGTTCTGCTGAGGTTGTTAGTGGAGTCAGTTAGATCAGCTCAGTTGTTTTTTCTTTGGACCATGATTGTACTGTTGAGATTTCATATAAATCTGGAAGAACTCAGCTCACAGTGTGATCCTGGGTACCTCCATGTGTGATCAGGTCTGATCTGGGTGCCTTTAGTCCTTGCATTAACAGGTATTTTTGAACAGTTGTTTGTCTGTATTTGTCAGTCCTGTGATGAACTGGCGACACGTCCAGGATGGATCCCAGCTTTGCCGGGTGGTGCCCCTGCCACCCTCTCAAGGACTATGTGGTTCAGAAAATGGATGGATTAACATGAATTGTTTTGTCTATGGATAAATTGTCTGGATACAGATTGTATGCAAATAGGATCTTAAAGTTGTATGTCCTTCAGTCCAGAAGGACATACAGATCAAAAATCTGTAATGTTAATGTAGTGCTGAATTTAAATGGAAAACATAGAATCGAATCAAATGCACAAATAGAGCACATTAAAACCATGAACTATATAAGTATTTTTAATTAAAATTAAATATTATGTTTATATTTAGGCCCTACAGCAGCATATGAAGGCCAGTTTAGGTAAAAAATATATTTATGTGTATGAGTTGGTCAGTGGGGAAATAATCCGAGGAAAAAACCCAGAATTTCAGCTATTAAAATCATAGATATGGACATTCTGTGAGAAAGAGTCATATGTGGACATCCTGTGAGACTGTGAAATCATATATTTGTCTCAGATAAAACCCACAGTAACTTACAAAGGGAAAAGACATGAAAGACTTGGAAGTCAGTCAGGAATGTGAAGAGCACTTTTATTTTGTGGTCTTTATATGTTAAGCAGCATCACGTTAACACATCAATGTCTGGACAGTAACAGGAAAATAACTGTCCAACTCCATGTTTCACTATTTTTACTATTTAAATCAAACTTGTGACATTTTCCACAACTCCTTTGTTTTGTCACATAACTGTCACAAACAATTCCTCTGATGCAGATGTGTGTATTCTGCTGAGTTCCCTGCAGCATTCTGCAGACACAGGGCTTGTTTCATGGTCATTTGTAATGAATATAATTCAATAAAAGGAGCTCACAATATAATAAAAGGGGAATTGATCATTTAAAGACTAAAGGTAGTAAATGAGTCACTGACGACTGAGTACAAATGGGAAAAAGCCGAGACAGTAATGACGTCACTGCAGTCTGAGAAGTGCTTTATGTATAGGTCATCTTTAATCCATCTTTATCCCTCTCACATCCACTTTCCCTTTTGTTAACACTTAAGTAGTTCTAAAGTTGTTCAAATCCTCTTATATTCAATACATATAGTTTTTGTGTTTCTGTGTTCAGCTCTTTATTGAGGCAATATGATTTTTACACTGAAACACATCAGAAAAAACATGTTATTAGATGGAAATATCTGAAATGTTTTGATGATTATGTTCATTTTTTAAATTCGTAGTTATTTGGTATTCGTGAAAATCTGTTGACTCTCATCTAGATTATAATGCTTTTTTTTTTTTTTTTTAAGAAACAATTTTAGGCTGTACACACTCCTAGATATACACACAGAAGTTCTTTTTTGATCCAAAGGGTTTCATCCAAAGTATCATGAAACAGGTTTAGCAAAGTATGGATTACTTTCTGTTACTAGTCTTGACAAAACCAAACCTCACAGTAAGTGGTATCACAAAGGTGGTTATAACTGCATGCACCCAGAGTTTCCGACACTGTTTTGAGTATATAAGGGGAATAGTTGACACTAGGTGACCACTCGAAAACATGGACAGGTCTAGATCAGCTGAATATGTCTCAGAAGAAGACTAAACTATAATTTTAAACATATGCAAGATATTTCAAATACACACTACACAGCTGCTACAACCAAAGGTAGAAAAGAAAACTGACAACAAACCGTCATTGTTTAAATGTGCTAACCCTTAAAAATCCAAACAGCCGCCGGCGATCGAAATCATCTACTCAGCTCGAATGTTTAATACCTGTTGATCCACTAATCCAATGGTTCTCAAACTTTTTACAGTGGAGTAGCCCCTGAAATATATATATGTATTTTTTTAGAAAGTACCCCCAACTCTCACTTCAGCATTTTTATTGAAAAAAATGAGGCAAAATTTGTCTTTGTGCTAAAGGTGTCTGTTTTTATTTTTAAAGCTTTGTCAAGAAACAATATATATTTAACTTTAATATATTAAAAATAGCAAATCTTTATAAATAGATTGTGTGCAAAATATAAACTGAAAAGTGCCCTCTTTCATTGATAAGAAAAATAAATGAATTAGTTATTAATGAATAAAAGAAACCTTTCATCAACAAAACATTATTACTTAATTACTCAAATAAACTAATCTTGAATAATATAAAATTGAAATGTTCTTAAAATGTTACCAAAGCTTAGGGGGGCCTTCAAGTTTTTAAAAATATTGACATGAAATAAGGTCAGGAGTTTCAAGTTTATTATATGAATGTATTTGTTGTGTTTTATATTTCAGCATTAATTCTCATTATTTATTTTGTATTCAGTACATGATGACTTATTTAATGTATTTTCCACAAAACATTTCAAGTGCCCCCTGGGCTTCTTCCAAGTACCCCTAGGGGTATGTGTACCCTCATTTGAGAAAGACTGCACTAATCTTATCAATACATGTAAATAATTGGTATAAAATGCAGTTATTCATCTTTTCATGGTCATCAGATATGACCCATTTGGACGTTCAGAGGCTCCCAAGTGAATGTAGAAACAATGTCATCTTCTAAAACATTGGTTCACCAGTAAAACCCATAGAGTTTGACAAATGACAGTGGATGGAGAGGCTTGTTTTTATCTTTAGTTATTGATATCTTTGTTTAAAAAGTCGCATTTTCATCAGTTTTCTCTGTTGTAAAATAATAGCCTTTGGATTTACTCTGAATTTGCATGAATATCTACATGATCCATAAAATAAATGTAGGAAAAAAATACATGATTCACACTGAAAAATGCAAAATACAGAGGATAGTATTATAATAAATGATGATAAATCACTTAAAAACGATTTAATTGAGAGAAACATTCATTTGGGAACTGCCACTAAAGTAGCATTGGGTCTTCATGGGTTAATATTCTGATTAATATCACATCATTAAGGCTGACTATAACTACAGTTGTGTGTTCTGTTAAGTTCATGTAGTTTTTAGAGGTAGGTATTTCTGATGGTGTGCTAAGCCCAGTATACATTGTGATTTTGTTTTATTCCACTTGAAAGATGAGGAAACATTATGTAAACATAACAGAGGTCCCGCATCCAACAGTTAGACAGTCTGGAACAAAACTGTGGCAGTGTCAAAAGTTTAGTTTGACCATTAGACGTCAAGTTCTTACAACCTTCCTCTAATAACAACCAACTGAAATGCACCATGAAATGACACATGCATCAATGCAACTTGTGTTTATGTAGCTCAAACTACTAACCTCAAGCCTTCTATCTTTGTATCCCAGGTTGCTCTACTTCATGAGTCACAACTGTTTGCACGTTCTCCATCTTCTCTTCAACTTTGTGTTTTTTGCCATGTACGTAAATACCACTATCACTAACTGTTAGCGTAGTTTAGTAGTAACATGAGCTTAGCTGCATTGTGTACAACTATTATGGCACAGGTAGATGATGTGTGCTGAGGATATTTAATTTGGGAAGGTGTACATTTAGACATTTTTGTCTACCTGAAACAGGGTCAACTATGAAGATAGAGATTTAAGAAATAACAAGTAAACCACTTTTGTGAATTCAGATCTAAAACAGAAGCCCTCTACTAACTTCATCCTGGTCCTTCACTGGTGTTACTGACTTGGTTGTTTACATTCATGATAACAGCCTGTACAACCATTTCTAAGCTAACGGTAGCCAGGGATGTGCACAGTTGGTGTTGTGGTAGAACAAATGAGAGGCACTGAAAAATCAGGAGTGAGTGTAATGATTTATGTGTAAAAAATGACCTTAGTCCTCCACATGGAAATTGAATGGCGTTGACAAATGACCGGCTCATTGCACAACACAGACTCTAACACAAACTTCACATGAGCAGACCAGCATGTGGAGATCCTACACACTGCCTTTAAATATCGTAAGGGTAGTAAAAAAGACCAGGACAACCTGGCCAGCCAGCATAATGAAAGAATTACAGCAATGTGCTGAGCAGCTCTCCAGCTTATCTATCAGTGCATTTTTGTGTCTATGCAGTTTTATATAAATCCATACACAACTCAGATTCCCATTTTTAGAAAGATCAGCGTTGCAGACAGGGAAAGGCTGATATCAATCAGTCCCTCCCAAGGCCTGTCACAGAGAGATACCTTCTAAGCAGTGACTCATCGTTGACATGTCCTCCTGGGCTGATGTGTTTGGTGAAACACCCTGGTCCGGACAGAACCGCACTTTGAGTGGGAAGTGGGACCGTGTGGCCTCAGAATGAGTCATAAAGCTCCACTGCAGTGGGTTGGAGCTACAGTAAGCGGATTGTTCATCCACCTTCAGCTCCAAGTTGCTACTCAGCAAGGAGGAGTTTGTACGTCTGTGTGAAGAAGAACACATTCTCATTGTGTCACAAATCTAGTGTGCGCAAGCATGTGTAAGATAGAGGATGCGTGTAATTTTGGTGCAGAGGTGATGTGCTGGTTGTGTTTTGTTTTTAACTTTATGTGTCAGTGAGGCACATTAAGACCGTGTGTGTGCGTGCGTGCGTGTGTGTGTGTGTGTGTGTGCCTGCTCCCCAAGGTGCCCGTTCTGTCAGTCTTTAAAGTGCTGCAGTCACCTCCACAGGGGCACCGAGGGGTCCCACTGCTGACACACACACACACGCACGCACACACACACGCACGCACACACACACACACACACACACACACACACACACGCACACACGCACGCACACACGCACGCACACACACACACACACACGCACACACACACACAAAAACACTAACAGAAACAGAAAGGCCAACAGCCAAGGAATCCCTGTACTGACATCACAGTATCTACAACACACAGTACATAAGATTTCGTCACTAATCACCCTTCATTATTTTGAATTTAATAGTTTAAACTAGAGCCCAACCGACTGAAGCATATCACCGATTAATCAACATCAGTCAGTATGTAACTGATGTATTAACATTTTTGCTGTGCGGAGATTCTATTGCTCTGCTCTTGTGTGTCTGTGTTGCCCGGTGAGTTAGAGGAATAGTAAAGCGTGTTCAGTTTCACTTGGACAATCACAGACCAGTAGATAAACAAAGATGTAACTGTTAATCCACATGTCCACCATTATCTAATACAAGACTATTACATCCTGTGTATATCAGTCTTCTTGTTTCATATATCGGCTGATATATTGGTTATCTGCCAGTATATTGGATACTGGCCGATATATCGGATACTGGCTTTTTTTTAGCCCCCAGTATCGGCATTGGCATCAGCCCCAAAAATCCCATATCAGTCGGGCTGTAGTTTAAACTATAAGCTGAACATGTTTATCACAGTTCCTCTTGGTGCACTAGTAAACTGTATTTGGTAGTGGGAGTTCAAACAGACAGTGGTTCAGGAAATAACAGTTACTGAAGCAAGGTTTTGAACCATAAAGTAGAGAGAGGCTGGAGCTGGTTTTAACACCCCCCACTGGTTTTTGAAGTCAGACATTTTGTTCAAGAACATGTTACCTCTTCAGAGCCAAAATTGACCATATTCTGACAAAAGCTGGGCTTTCTGAGTTTTTTATCGACTATTTTTCCTGGTAGACAGTTTGACTGTAGTTGTGGCTAATTGGTTATACTAACTAGACCACCATATGATTTTGTTATACAAATGTTTGAAGTTTACTACTTTGCAGTATCACTTAAGCACTGGCTCACCCATCGCCCACTGATGTCCTCCAGCTCCAGTCTTTTGTCCATATGGTTATGTCTGACTCCAACGTATAGGCTGTATGATAGTCAGTGGAGGAACCATGACATCATCTATTGGTTTTTGAACTGGTGTTTTGAAGTCAGCAGTTTGGGATTTGTCAGAGATGTCTATGAGAGGTAATGGGTAAGCTAATGATCAACGCTAGTTTACCGACTCAGTAAGATGGAAAATTTCATCAAGCACAGTGTAACAAAATCATTTTATGGTCTTGTGAAACTTGGTAACCACAACTACAACAAAAAAAGAAACTCAGAAAGTCCTATATTAACAGGTCGTCATCTGCCGTGTCAATAAAAGCTCTCAAACCCAGAAACTGAAGATGGATGACCACATCATTTATTACACGCTCAAGTAAAATAAATTAGATTGAAATGTCTCCTGGGGAAAAAAAATACTCAGTTCAATGTTAGTTTGTGGTAGCCAGGTTTTTTTTTTTTGTTTTTTTTTTCAAACAGCATCTAGTGGTTGGTACTTGGTATTCCAAGTTTCAGACACTTCTACATTGACCTCATTTTGCAACCAAGGCCCTGGCCCCTTGCTCCAAAGAGCCAACATGGCAATGGCCAAATCCCAGACTTTCAGTGGTTCAAAAGCCATCACAGTTGCTCTGTCCACTTCTGATGTTTGGAATTTCTGCTCATTGAATATAATGGTAGCTGCCTTGGATAAACTTAACAATGGTTCCGTACTGTGTCATGTGCTGTCAGCAAACTTGCTAATATGTGTGTTTATACCTGCATTATACAAAGTTGATATTACTGTTTTCACACACAACTGTATATGTTAACATTAAGCGACTGTGATTAACATAGATTTTCTAGTTAGCATTGTGGTTAGTGTTTTGAGTAAGTTAACCCCATGGTCATTCCCACCTCCACGGTCTTGTTGAAATGGGTATTTGAGCATTAAAATTACAAAATGGAAATGGCCCACACACCACAATTGAGGCTTTAAAGTAGAACTGCACAATATTGGCAAAACTTGCTAATATCTTGTGCCAGAGTACTGCCATGGAAGAGCTTTAACAAAATACTATTCCATTACTTGCCTGGTTTGGTAAATACTGCATATAAAAAGTAAGTTTACATACCCTAGCAGAATTTGTGATTTTTTTGGCCATTTTTCAGAGAATATGAATGATAATACAAAAACTTGTATGTCACTGATGTAACATGTAGTTGGATGAATCCATTTATTATCAAACAAATGTGTTTTCTTTTTAAATCATAATGACAACAGAAACTATCGAAATGACCCTAATCAAAAGTTTACACACCCTCATTCTTAATCCTCTGTATTGGCCCCTTTAACCTCAATAACAGCTTGAAGTCCTTTG
>JAPQRP010000016.1:6271931-6291796 GCA_037367295.1 Apogon hyalosoma | reverse complement strand
ATTTGTGTTGTGTTGTGTGTGTGTGTGTGTGTGTGTGTGTGTGTGTGGGGGGGGGGGGGGTGAGGATCCACTCTAGTAAACTTGTTGAGTCAGGGACGTCCAGGCTTTCCTCATGTCAAATGCAGCAGATCTTATTTCAATATCAGGCCTGACTTATCTGGAAACACAGCCAGCCCACATACATCAGCACGCACACCGGTTCATCATTTTCTGTTCAGCCAGTTCAAAATGCAAAGTGAATTGATTTAGAAGCCCTAGAGAGATATATCAGACAATTTTTCATGCAGGTTTCAGCTTGTGAAATGCTTTCCGAATCATTTTTATCACAGGCATGGCAATGAATTTCTTTTATAGTAACAGGTAATCTAGTTGTGTGCATAGAATTCAATTTAAAATACAAATCAGATAGTTGATAAACAGAAAATGGTAATTGTTTTAGTGTTAAGTATCCAAGATCTGTGAGTGTTCTTGTGCTTACATGAAGTTGGAGTTTGTTTGGTGATGGGAGTAGGTCATTTGTTGACATTAGCTAACTCAGTTTGGCGACATCTATGAAAGCAGCCTAACAACTTATTCAATACCTCTCCTCTGGTCTTCTACAGCAGCAACAGTGTGAAACCCTAGCTACCGTTACCTTAGACATGGTGTTAGCTAATATCAAAAAACAACCAGCCCCCAGAAAAACACACTCTAATCTGAAGATAGCACATGAGCATCTTTTGACTCTCATATTGAACCTGGCAAAAAACATCTCATCTCAAGGGACTTCCTGATAAAATAAAGAATAAACAAACAAACAAACAAACAAACAAACAAACACATAAACATATATAGGCTCTTGTTTTGCATTGTAGTTTCTGTTTTCAGTGTATTTATGTTACAGGTTGTGTTATTTTGTCAACTTTCACCATTATCACTGCTTCATCATCATTCTTCTTTTCCAAATATTACAAATATGGTCACTGTGTTACCAAAAAGCCCCAAGATTCTAACACCCAAAATGCCAATCTTGAGGCTCAAAATGGAATAAGTGGCTAATTTTACTAAATATTGGACTTAAATATTGGCCCATTTACAGCATCAAAAGGATGCAGTGCTAACTACTGTTATCAAGAAAAAATAGCTCTCAGCAAAAAACTCCAGACTTCAACATAAACTTTTATAAAGTATATGAACACGTGCCAATCTCACATATTGACGCTTTAATTAATAAT
This sequence comes from Apogon hyalosoma, assembly GCA_037367295.1. Lineage (NCBI taxonomy): Eukaryota > Metazoa > Chordata > Actinopteri > Kurtiformes > Apogonidae > Apogon > Apogon hyalosoma. The sequence goes on along the minus strand of JAPQRP010000016.1, from coordinate 6,290,582 downwards.
CTTTTATTTTTCTGATTTCATCTCCTTAAATGTGAGGATTTATTGCTTTTTTTGGTCTTGTTTGATAGCTATACATATGGCACAGTGAGGCAGGCAGTGGTTTCAAACCATCTCAGAATACTCAGCTTTTGAGATGCCTGCTTAGAATGCCAAGGATATCAGGGCTTAGCATAGAGTACAGCCCACATCATCCTGACTGCAGCAGTCACTTAACAGCTGAATATTACCAAACCCATTGCCCCAGGAAAGAAAACACCGCTCAGAATCAACTGCCTTTGGCTTGATTCTAAAGTCACATGCCAACCTGCCTTTAAAACACAAAATGGTTCTGCTTGAGTGTCTGACAGCACTCCCCAGACAGTTCCCAAACTGGCATTTGCTGATTGAAAAGCTTCCTGGGAGGCAGATACAGCTGCCTGTCTCCTTTCTGTGTTTTCACTGTGACAGCCTCCACTGACAGAGAGCATAGAAACCCAGCCGCAGAGGTGTGTGTATATGTGTGTGTGTGTGCGTGTGTGTGTGTGAGCGAGGTTATTGGGATGGTTTAAAGATTTCTGTTTCCTGTGGCCTTGTAGAGATAATGGATTTCATATTAAACAGCAAAGAAGGGTATGCTAGTCTGATTGTACCACCTAGAAGAACATATACATAATCATGTTTTAAAAATAGATGGAGTGCATAATGTTTACTACTTACCATCTGATTCTAGAGAGGATTCAATTATTAAAACATGCAAATAGGGCTGTCTGATATGAGAGTGTATACACTGTGTTAGAAACACGTCAACCAGAAGAGATTTGTCTGTTTCCACTGCAGGAGATATCTGTCAGTGTCTGTGCTGTATAATTGGGGCAGGTTGTGAAGCAAAATCAGGGCTGGATTCTCCAGCTGCTTTATGAGGTAACATGATTTGGGCTAAAAGACTGCTTAGCATGTATGATGGTTGGCGGCAGAAATGCACATCTAAGTTGTTTCCAAAAGTGCAGTTTCCAAAAGCTGCAGAAGAGAATGATAACGACGGCGTAGAGTTGTCAATACAGAACATTGTACGTAGACTGTCTGCCTAAAAAAGCTGGATGTTACTCATCAACTAGATCAAATCCTTCCACTGAATAATTACTACAGTGATTAATATGTTACAGTGGGAACAACTTCTTTAAGCCTTTAACAAATGCTGTGAGTAAGACTGGACTGTGTTTCAGTGGAAATAGGTCATGTGGTCTGATGAGTACAGGTTGACCCTGTTCAAGAGTGACGGGTGCATCAGATTGAGAAGAGAGGCAGATGAAGTGATTTCCCATCATGCCTAGTGTCTACAGTGCAAGTCTGTGGGAGCAGTGTTGTGATCTGGGGTTGAGTTAGTTGGTCAGGTCTAGGTTAAGCAACGTCATGTGTCCAAAAAAAAAAAAAATGATGGTAGTAAATGTTGTAACGTTATATAAGCTAATTGAAACAATACCTCTGTGACTGTATAGTCAAAGACAAAGCTGTCTAAAGTTTTTTGTTATTGTTATTTGATTAATTGATTACTTCTAAACAAATAAATGAAATTACTTTCCTAGCTATTGGGAATATAGATAAACAAGTTTTAGATAAATTTAAGAAAGAAAACTCAAAATTCCCTGATTTGAGCTTGGTAAATTTGAATACTTTCAGATTTCATCGCTCCTATATGACAGTGAATTTAAGGCATCTTCACAACTACTCGTTTTCTCTCGATTCTTTAATTTGATCTGAACCTGCAGGTGTGGAAAAACTCCTGGACTACAATTCAGACCAAACAGCATTTCTTTCATCCAACCATCGTTTAGTTTATTTACAGTGTGAAAATGCAAAGCTATTGTTACTAAAAACAAAATAAAACAGACCACATGTACAGAGTTCAAAATGATTCAAAATAAGAACATGCTTATGTCAGACCCATGCCTCTCTATTAACCAACCAGTGTCAAGTACAGGGAGATGCAGTTCATGTTGATGATGATTGCAGGACCTTGTATCTAATATTGGGCTTTGGGAAATATTGAATGTATTTTTCATTTTTCAGAATTTCATAATAAGAACAGTGTGGTTCGTTTAAACAATATCCTCTTTATGCAGAAGTCTAGTTTTGTGAAATATACCATTACTTTGATTTAATTTATGTATATTATAATAAATTGTGGTCATGCCACTTACTGCTACACGCAAATAAATAACAAAAATAAGAGTAACCATGCAAAGGTCAGCATTTCCTCACATCAATTTTCTCTTTCATTAGAGGGGTTGTCAGAGAGAAAGCCATAGAGCCTAATGGTTTTGCTGGGTTATTTGTGTTGGTGACAGGTTTTTTGACAGCAAACAACACCCCTAGTGACTAATGCCTGTTCAGTCATTTGTTGATTGTAGCTCATTCCACACCATTGCTGTTTTTGTTGTGCAGAAGTGTTTTGTAGCTCACTGATTTCTTCTTGTCTCTCCTGTCTCCCCATCTCCAGGTTCCCATTGCCTCTGGACAATATGAAATCTGAGTGACAAGTATTTTGAGCCTTGTTGGATTCTCTAGCTATAAGCGCTTTTAATAATGCAAAGACTAAAAGGGCCAATTGCAGCAAAGGAACTGACACATCATCGCTAATGTTCACAGCTTCCAGAGATGACAAGTTGTTCACACCAATGTCCCATCGCAAAAGATCAGAATATTCAGCAAGTTGAGTCATCAAGGATAAATAAGCAAAATGCATCATCACTTCACCAACCACCCCGTTCAGATTAAAGGCCCACATTATCTCTGCCTCCTCTTGGCCTTTCTCAGCTGTTATCACTCCTTGTAGTTACCTCTTCATCAGTTGTCCAACATGCGTCCTTCTCTCGCCACCGCAGTCCTACCACCCAGGACCCGTTCCCACAATGCACCCAATGTCGCAGTGGGTGGCCGTGAGCACCTGTCAGCTCCACGAAGACGTAGCCCCCACCTCCGTCACACACTCAGCCCAGAAAACCTGCGAACTCTGGCCGAAAGGGGCGGGGCTGCTGTGGATACCGCCTCTGTGGTTAGCAGCCCGATCGGACTTCCTCGAGCTAACAGCGACACAGACTTGGTGACGTCACAGAGTCGCTCATCACTAACAGCATCTACTCTGGAATATACTTTGAACCGCGGCCAGAACCTCGTCATATCCTGGGATATCAAGGAGGAAGTGGATGCTACTGACTGGATCGGACTCTACCACATTGGTGAGAAGATTTTTTACAATGATTTGTACTTGTAGTTATTAGCAGTTTTATTTTAACGTGTTTACTGACAAGATAACGAGCACAATTCAAGTTTCATGCTTCTGAGGTTAGGTCAAAGGTTATCATAAAAAAATGGTAAGTCTATAAGAAATGTTGGTGATGTAAATACTACTGGACATGAAGGATGGACTTTTTGATTTCATATTGAAATGTTGTTTTTGCTGATGGGTCAGTAGTTGAAACATTGGTTTCACGTCAATGCACCAACAGTACCAATACCATGGGCTGTTGGGATATTTTGGTCATGCTTTTGTAGTAATAGTATTAAGCTGAAACAATGAAATATTTCTTTGGACACTTAGTTGGAATGTCTTTGAAATTTCAAGGCATTTGGCTCAACCTTGTAATTGTGTTTGGCATATAATGGCAGTGATTGAAGGGGTCACTTTTACAAAGGATTCTCCAAAAACAATCTTCAAACATCATCTGTCAGATCCAATCTGAATGATTTTTCTCTTTTATTGTGCTTTTGGTTTAACAGCTTTTAGCTAAAGGACTTTACCCTTCTTGTCCTCAAGTCTTGTTTTGCTATTGGGTGCTGAGAATAGCCAGGTAGAGTGCTGGATCCTCCAACTCAAAGTCAATACTGAAACAGGAGACTTTACACAGGACTAAAGGCTGAGTCGACATGTAACAGCACTGCTATGGTGTACGATAACACACACACCATCACAAACCGCGCATGTCTCCAAGCTAAGCCTGGGTGGTCTCCAATAATGTATGCTAATCCTGCTTAGAGACAGGAATTTGACAGGGGAAATACATTGACCTACACACTGTAAAAGGCTATCAGGCTCAAACTGTAAGGCAGATCTGTCCATCAGGGCGAAAAGTAATACAAGAGCCATGGTGTTTCACCAGCACACCTGTTGTCAGAATCTATCAATGATTTCCTGTTTTGCTATAAAGAGCTGAAGTCAAGATTTCGCCTCTGGGAGAGCCACTGTTCTACTTAAAGCTGTATCACACTAAGTGGGCGACACAAATAATGTGCAGCACTGCATTCATTTGTGGATTTTCGCTTGTCCACATCATACTGGTATGAAACGGCTGTTGTGTTGCTTAATGAAAAAATAGTAAAATAGTGAAACTGTTGTAACATCACCTTCAATGTAACACAAACTGCAGATGAAAAATAGCCATTAGGCTAACTCTGGTGCATTTACAGCGATGTGAATCAAAGTACAATGTCCCTGTTAAATAAACCAATAAATTAAATAAATAAATAAAATTAACAGGGAAAGTGGCTGCAAGACAAAACCGTGAATACAGCAGCCAAGCCAGTAGGCTAATGGTGGATCTACTCTGTTTCGTACTGTGAGAACTCAGTAATACAGAGGATTCTCTCTGTCCAGTCAGTTGTCTGTAAAATGCTTTCATGTCATCTTTTGGTCTCACTGCAGCTTGCTTGCAGCCTCTGTGGAGGTGATACTAATTAAGTACTAAATACTATCTACCTTTAGTTTGATGGGAAACCAGCAGAAGTGAATAGAGTCAAGTCAGGTTGAGCTAGTACTGTGCAGTAGAAGATCTTCTTAAGGTGGTCTAAATCTACAGATCAGCCTAAACCATCAGAGTGACACTGGCCACCCAATAATCAGTAGTATATTACAATAATGTTTGGGGAAACGTGCTGTGAGCCACGGAGCATTATCTATTGTGTTAGTAATGGATAATGGATTTCTGGAAACAATGGGCGTCTTTGGCTTCAAAGAGGTCAAACCAACTGGCAGACTGTATTCTGACTTGTAAAGCCTTCATGGTCATTTAAAGTCATTAGGAATAACAAAATTAACCTTTAGAGCAAGTCTTATAAGGACATCATGCAATTATTTTACAACACAATGTAGCTAATTATCCGTTTAACTTATTAATCAAGCAATAATTTCTGATGACCTCCAGGTCTTAACCAGTCTGGATTAGTTCATTAGAGACAGTCCAGGTGTACTGTAACTGGGACTGGTGTATGGGAGGGAAGAGATAGTGTGATGGTTGGTGCCGGGCGGGGCGCCGGGTCACTTTATATCGATCATAAGGCTGCCAGGACTTCATTACCTGCTCTAGGGTCTTATACCCAAGAGGGGCTACCGCTTTCCTTGACTAAGCAGACATTCAATGATAAGCAACTTTGCCCTCCCCTTCTCCACTCACAGTCAATACACACTCACACAGCCATGCTCGCACACGTACGCAAAACACACACACACCTCCACTCTCCAGCAGTCAGCTGAGCTCGGTGCTTCATTATTCTGTGTACAAAAATGCTACGTACAGCGGAATTCCCCCTCCCCGTTTTAACTCACAGGAAGTTTTGAGTTCGTCCTTCTGGTTAGAGGTTGGACACAAGCTATTTTGGGAATGGATTTCACTGATTAAAGGCAAACTCGTATGTTGGAAGACAGAGTCCGCACACTAAATATACTGTACTGTGGGGATGAGGAGGAACAGATGCAGTGATAGCAGGATGCAGGGCTGTCATCTGGAGTTTGTTGAACATAGTTCTGTTTAACATTGTTTGGTTTCAAATCAAGGGGTAATGTCAACATGTGAAGATTTGTATCTTATCTTGTAATCCATACGAACACAACCCCATGTCTAACAGTTCTCTCATCCTACAGATGAAACCAGTCCATCCAATGTTTGGGACTGTAAGAACCGAGGGGTTAATGGCACCCAGAAGGGTCAGATCGTCTGGAGGCTGGAGCCTGGCCCTTACTTCATGGAGCGTAAGTTACTGCTGGGCACAATAACTTATCCCAAAAACAAAAAGAAGGGTAAGGTGTAAAATTTAGAGGGAACTATTTGGCAAAATAAATATATTATTTATGCCTATGTTTTCATCATTGTATAAGTCCAAATAAGAATTGTGTCTTGGTTATCCTATTCCACTGAGTCCATCCTGGCTGCCTTCTCAAAGTCAGTAATTTGAATCCTCTGTCAGCACCTCTGTAACCCTTTGTCTTTTTTTCTGTGCACATTAAAACATCAGGATGAATCAGAATATTGAAAATGTACAGGGTTAATATCAATGGCTTATACTGACACGCTGAATAAGTACAGGTGTCTCACTCAGGATTAAACATAATCTAATATCTTTATAATGAAGTCATGAAATTTTAATAAAACAATAACATTACTTGCATTGTCAAATTTCCCAGCTGAACCAAAAGCAGCAGTCTGAGGCCAAGAGCTGCATGTTGTATCTGATGTGTTATTGCTCACCTAGCAATAGTATTATAATACATTATCTTATGTTACGTGAAGGCTCATACAGAGAAAATGGTAGTATTTTATAACTTCTTCTCTGCATCATATGAATCTAAAATTTCAAAAGTATGTCTCAGTATGTTTGCCCCATGTCTCTGTAAAGTTTATTGTGGTTGAAGCCATTGCTGAAAACCATTCCAGTAGATTTTCTGATGGTGAGATTGTTTTTTTTTCCCCAAGGAGTGAACTTTGTTGTAAACAACCGAATGTGTTTTGACAGATTTTTAGCAGTCACTAGGCAATCTCACCACTAATTCCCACACACTGCACAAAGGAGCTCCTGCCATTGACTCACTTTTTGACAATGATACAAATTGACTTTGCATAAATAATGTAAATGCAGTGATCTTAGAATAGATCTTTTCTGTATGTCAGAATACATGGAAGAAAAAAATCTAAAAATGAAGCGGCAAAATTTGTGGGGTGTCACTTCTAAAACCGTTAGGTCTAATTTTAGTCATCATTAAAAGATAAATCTTGTCATTTTCTATTCTTTTGTTAAAAGGAATAAAACCTATGGAAAAACTAATGACAACAAAAAATGCATCCTATGATAGTGACTTTTTGTCTGTAGATTACTTTTACTTATTTTTCTGTAGGTGTTTTATTGTTATTTTTATAAAGCTCCACTGTTGTTAAAAAATTATTAAAATGATGTCATTTAAAACATGTCACTGAACTGTTGCATCGGGTTGCATAGACTAGAAAGGTAAAGTAGTTTTTCACTAAAACACCCTCAAGCAGCAAAACTAGCAGCAAAATGTCTGTTTCCTAAAGAAGAAAAATGTCAACCTGTGCAACGAGAGGGCTCAGCAATGTTTTTAGTCATTTTCATATGAGAGTGGAGCTGTTTAAGTCTTGTATGTCTGACCAGATGGTAACTGTGAAAATGGCGTCAGGTAGTGATCAGTGTCTTTTCATTTTTCATCCCGTTACTTTGTGCAGCTGAGACCAAGATCTGTTTCAAGTACTACCACGGAGTGAGTGGAGCCCTGAGAGCCACGACCCCCTGCATCACCGTGAAGAATCCTGCAGTCCTGGTCTGTGTTAGGACAGAGAAGTTTGCACTGTACACATTGCATTTTAGTCTCATCTATTAGCATTTTCACTGAAATCAGGTGAGGGTCAAGAACGTACACAATTAATAGCAAGTGTAACCGAAAAAAAACAACAGTAACTTGTAAACAACATCAGAATATTTTACAATTAATTTAAAAATATCCTTTGTGTGAAGGTGCAAAATAATAAGACAGTAGGTTTGGTAAAGTAGAATAGATGTTCTCTGAAATGGATATTTAAACTCTAGCAGTTGCAAATTTCTGACATTATCTAAAAACCATGAAATTTATGTAAGTTACAGAATTTATGATATAATTGAACCTTGTAGTTGACTAGCCAACCATGAAATCATGTGTTTTTATACCTACTGGAACAACCAATCAAATAGTGTTACATACATTCAAGATTCAAAGATTTTTTATTGTCAGTTCACTAGATGTAAAGGACATACAGAAAACTGAGATACCGTTTCTTTCTCACCTTGTTAAATGATTCTACTTCCTGCTTTCAGTGAGGTTAATGTTCACCTCTTCCTGTCTGCTCCTGCATTAATGTTCTGATTTGTATACATTTATTGAGACAAGCACAAATGGTGTGCCCTCGGTTTAGTCAGGAACACAAACTTCTGTTGTGTTTTTTATCAGGTGGAGGGTTTGGCGGAGCAGGTTGGCATAGAACATCCTCGGAAACTGATCAGTTTCACTTTGACAGGTGGGTTTGCAAGAAGTAAAACTTTTTTTTTTGTACTGTACTCAGTCAACTTTCATCTTGTCAGCAGTCCTCAGTAACAGAGTAGCAAACTCCAAACAAAGAGCTCAAAAATCACAGACCAGACATCTGTAAACTCATTTGTATTTCAGACTGAAGTAGAGTAAATATTTCAAGCTGTTTTCACAAATCCATGGCACCCGAAGTGCTTTGCTCCTCTGCACTTCAAAATATCAATGAGAGAAAAAATGCATTCAATTTTAAAGCTTTAAGAAAAAACAGCAATCATCAGAAATGGACTCTGCATTGGATGATGTGAGGTTTCAACACAAAGGCTTGGATATTTTTTCAAAGGTTAGTTTCCAGGGCATGTGTATGACTTTAGCCTAGAGTTAGACGTCCATTTGAGTCCTGTTTGAATGGAAGTAGTGGAGGCAGTATTTTATGTATTTCTGAAAATACAGTTTACTTTTAACTATAATAGCTGTTGACCTGTTATGATGCTAACAATATTATTTATTTATTTTATTTATTAATTTATTTATTTCAAGCAGAGGAAAAAAACAAAAGTTTTATGTCTACAAAGAACTAATAGCAGAGCAAATACATTAATAAATAGAGATGATCAAGAAAAAAAATTCATTAAGTATTGCTCAAAAAAGGAGTGGGAAGAAGAAAACTTATTAAATCCCACCCCCACCTCTCATTTATACAACATAACTCATTACTTTTGCTTCTTTAATGATAAAGTTACACCTGTTTACAGACCTAATAATGTAAATAACAGATAGTAAACAGATAAGGAAAACTGTGAAACTATGAAAAAGCTAATGGAACAAGGGCTGGGTAAGAAAAGAATACCTTTCAGACAAGGTGTGATGCAGTGGCACTGGCATGAGTCATAAAAAGTTCGTATTTCAAAAATTTCTAAATGTTTCTACAAAATAGTGAAGGTGAACCATAGACTGTATATAATTAGTGAACGGAGGAACCATAACAACACCCATCGGTTTCTGAACCAGTGAACATTGTTTTGAAGCCAGTAGTTTGTAATTTATCCATCACCATTTTGACTTTTTTAGCCGATAGTGATCATATTTGTGCAAAAGCAGTGGAACTACATGAGCCCAAGGGGTCAGAGGTCAGCTAACCTGAACACCAGCTTACTAACTTGGTAGAATGAAAAACTTTACTTTGCAGTGTAGAGGAGAGTCATTTTACAGTCTTGTTAGTCAGATAAGGCTTCTAATTTCCTTGAGATCTAATTAACAGAGGAAGAATTTAAAGGTGGACCACCAGGTCACAGAGTCCATATTAAACAGATGAGACTTTAATAAGTCCTGAGGAAAAACTGACTTAGTATTTTTAGAGAAGTTTAATGTAAGTCTGTGGGAGTCAGGGCTTTTTGGAGCCAATTGGAGTCAATCCTAGTGGTTAAAAGTAGTATTACAACTGTGAAATCTTTTGTATTGACTTCATTTTGGAGCTGAGGTCCTTGCCCCTTGTGGTTAATGCCATTGGAACTAGGGTTAGGGTACCATGAATAGGGTGGACATAAAAAGTTAAGTGTTGTGTAGTGTAGTGTAGTGTTTGGTCATTTTCTTTTTTTGGCTTTGTCAGTGCATCACTATCCATCTATAGTATAGCAGTAGAAAAAGAGAGGCCCATTCATAAAAGACTGGAGGTCTAGACCTCCATAGAACAGTTTGAAGTCTTATTGCTTGCACCAAAGGCATCATCACTATGTTTGTAAAATAAGAAAAGTAAAACTTATGTGACAAGGCAACTTTTTGTTCTTAATGTCCTCCGTCCTCCCGCAGATCTCCGTGCCACTGGCCTGAAGAAGGGCATGTTTTTTAATCCAGACCCTTACCTGAAGATGTCCATCCACCCAGGGAAGAGAAGTGTCTTTCCTGTCTTCAGCCACCATGGGCAGGAACGACGATCGGCCATCATTGCTAACACAACTAACCCTGTGTGGCATGGGGAGGTGATGTTTATGCTTTTAGACATTACAGTATAACATTACAATAAACATACTGTCACTTACCTCAAATAAGGAGAATATCTCAATATTTTTTCATTGAGACATACGCTCACATGCATAAACAATATGGTATACAATAGCTAATCTCTGCAACATATACACACGTACACATTTGGAAGTATTGCACTAGAAAACAGAAACTCCATAATAGCTTTGTCCACTAACAAAGTGGAAAAGAAGCTGTTTCCAGCAACTTCCTGAATGTCCCATAAAGCTTTTCAGCTTGTAAACTTGTAAGCAGGTGGTTTTGTTTCCAGTTTTTAGCCTCTTCTTCTACTCTATTTATTAAACCTCTGTATGTCCTATTATAAAACATTATTAGCATATATATTATGTATGAGATATTAGCATATATCATATTATTAGCCTCGTAGCATAATTGCCTAAGTCATATTTTTGGACAAATTATGATATCTGCATAAAATAAATCAGCAGTGTTAGGGGAGTAAAGTTACACAGATATCACAGTTTGGCCAGAAATATGACTTGGGTAATTATGCTGAGGCTAATGATATATAAATTTACTCAACCCCCTGATTACCATATGGAACATATCTTCTATACTTTTACACCTTCTGAAAGTATTGTCTTTTCATGCTTTTGTCTCTGCAGAAATATACATTTGTAGCTCTAATGACAGACATCCTGTACATTGAGGTAAAGGACAAATTTGCAAAAAGTCGACCAATCATCAAACGCTTCCTGGGTCAGCTGACTATACCTGTGCAGCGGCTTATTGAAAAAATACCAGGGTAGGTGACACTCGCTACAGTCTTTACCGTCCACAGTCTTTATCAGAAACACATTTTCAATGGCATATTTCGCTGTTAAAATTTGCTGTGTTGTGTCCCAGATAAACACAAGTTCACACATCTGTTGCTGATTATGTACCTTGGTTATAATGCATTTGTTTTCCTGTCTGTTTGTCTCTTCAGAGTCCAGCCTGTGAGTTTCTCTCTGTGTAGGCGCCTGCCCACTGAACATGTTAGTGGTCAGCTACAATTCAAAGTGGAGCTCACTTCTACGGGGCCTGATGGTAAATTTACATAAAAGTGTTTAAAGGGGCAAATTCTCTGATTTTAAAAACGTATTTAAAACTTCAAAATAAGACAAAAAAATCTCAATGATCGACAGATTGTGAAGAAAGAACAGTTTTGATGCTATGTGTAATGTGTTACTATATTTTGTTTCAAAGATACGTACTCAAATATCTTTAGGATGTGAACCACCTAGCCCCCTGTTCCTTCTCAAAATACTACTGGGTACCTCAAAAGGTGTAGACTCACTGTAGTATCCTGTGTGCCCTCTGTCTAATATTAGAAAAAGTAGTGCTGCCTAGGGGGTATATTCTGACATCTTGTGCTTCCTGTAGAAGAACAAGAGAGAGAACAACAGTAAACACAGCGATGGCAGACTGACAGTGGATCAACTCTAAATCTTTAGCCTAACTAATAACATACAAACCAACCAAAATGTGTTGATATATTGTCTCTTGTGTTTTTTTTTTTTTTTTTTGCAACTATGGGAAAAACTGAAAGAAGCAAGGGATAATTGAAGCTATAAGCTGACACTGCATGTAAAGATGTTAAGATAGCAGTATTACCAGATGACCAGATTGCTTGATCATTATCGGGAACTCCAGGGACACTGTCTGATGGTGAGGACATCATCGTTTAGTTCACTTGTCATTTTAGTTCACTTTATTTTCCCTCAAGAGAACTTTGATCTCTGCATTAACCCATATTAGCAGAGTAACAGCAGTACTTTGGGTAAGGTCACAGACTGAAGAGTTAAGCTAGCAGAGCATTTTTTTTATACACTTTTATTGTTAATTTAGGACACAGACAAACCTAATTCCACATACTTTCAGAATTTTTTTTAATTGTTCAAATTTGGTCCCTGGTTAACACAGACACATTTATTCGTATTGCACTGAATAATCAACTGATTGTTTCACTTTTGCATCAGTATTTGTTCCTTGGTAAATTTTACTCAAATTGAGTTACTTCCAAGCTGAAATCAGTGGATCTGAACCAAATAAATCACCCGTAAGACTGTGACTAAGTATTACTCAAACGTGCGTGCTAATAAACATCATTTGAATACATCTACATTCTGGTGATGTCTTCTAATCATATTTTACTTCTGTTAGTTTTATGACATCATTTTGTTCTTGTCTTTATCTTTAACTCTCTATGAAGACGCAGTTGGCTCTGCCGTAGCTAAGTGTTATTAGTGTCCCTGCAGTGCACACGTTATGCTCAGCAGCAGTCTCTGCTGGGTCCTTGCCCCAGCTGTTTTTATATATGTAGGATGGTTTATTAAAGGACACTGCACCTCAAAGATGCTGTGCAGTATATTGTTTATAACCTGAAGTTAGTTTCCATTTAAGTGCACATACAGAGAACATTTTTGCTGCAGATATCGTCCTGTAGCAGTGGTAATATTTCTAGGAACAGAGCTTGGGTGGGGGCCAATGATGTGTCTGACTTTTACAGGGTTTCCAACAAGTGTTATGTAATTGTTTCCCCTAATCCTTCACACCTACATGTCAATACATACATATGCTGTATTCATGGAGTCAGATATCTCAGTTACTGGTCCCATCACCAAGGCAACAAAAAATAAAAATCTCAGTGCCTCATGTTCTGAGCTGCCACAGAGGCTGACTGACTTTTTGTAAACCTCAGACATGATGGATCATTTGTATCTAACATAACATAGTGTAAGGTTTAAGTTAATATTACCTTCATCAGTCTTCCCAGTTTCCCAGACCTGAAACTGAAGGAGTAGTAGTCTATGGAGGAAACAGGGTGTTAGCTTGTGCTTCATCAAGTAGCTTCTGTCTTGATAATTCACTCACAAATCTGAAGTTAAAACAACTCCAGTCTCACCTAAAAAAGATCCTGAAACTAGCACAAGTTGACAGCTTGTCCAAGTTTGTGTTGGTGGAAATGTTTGTAAGTTTTGGTCTTTTTGCAGTGAGCATCAACATAACCATAAAATTTTATCTCTCTTTGGCGATAGTCGGAGTTAATTTTGAATCTAATCTTAAAACAAATTGTTGTTTTGATTTACCAGAATTTTCTAATTTACTTTCTTTAACTCAACATGCAATCTGCTCTGTTAAGGTGCCTCTCCTGATTCTATTATTGGGATTTCATCGCTGAACGGAGCTCCAGGGACTCCATCTGATGATGAGGACTTGCCCCATCATCTTCCAGGAGTGGTCTCTGCAGGGCCCTCACCTACAGGGTCTCAAGGCTCACAAGGAATGTGGGAAGGTGGGGCCACAGCCTGCCCAGAAAAAGACCTGTCCCTTGTGGGAGCTGAGGGCAGATTTGTGGAGCCCGAAAGTCTGTCAGGCCATGAAATGCTCCAGAGGTCCCTCAGTGAGGGCCTGGATGCTATAGAGGCACCCAAGGGTCCAGGTGAGAGACCTCTAGGAGCTGCCTCCCCCAAACTGCGCTCTAGTTTTCCCACACACACAAGACTCAGCGCTATGTTACACATTGATTCGGATGAGGACGACGAGAGATCCGGGGCCAATGACATCACTCCGGTGCCGCTGTCACCGCTGCTGATGAATGGGGACCCTCCAGAGGTCAGCGGCCTTGATGAAGACGACCCATTTCCGGAGCTTCAGCTGGAGGCGGAGCAGCTGAATCGCTCAGTGCTGGAGGAGGAACCTGAGGGTGCTGGAGCTGTGACAGAAGGTTTGCCCCCTGAGATCGAGGTAGCTGAAGAGGCAGAGCTGGGTCTGGACATGGAGGAGCCAGACGTCTTCTCTGAAGTAGAAGAAGCTCCTTTTGCAGAAGCTGTGACCCATAATGCTTTGCAAGAGGGGACAGATGTACATGAGGAAGTAAGGGGGCCTGGGGAGGACCCATCATCAGAGATTGACACCTGCTCCATGGCAACAGCCCCACAAACGGTTTTTTCAACATCAGAGAGCTGTCCCATCACACTGACCACTGCTGTGGTGAGTTAACTACGGTCACATGAAACACTGTCTGTGTTCAGTCCTGAAAACATAGGCTTAAACCTAGGATAGGATAGCTAATATAACAATGTGGCCAATCACTGAAGACAAAACACATTTGTTTGTTTTTTAATTGATTTGTTCATTAGGTTTTCATATTGTTTTGTTAGCACTCTAACCACTCCCATGCCATCCATGTGCTAACTGCTAAATGTGTCATTTAGTCTCCAAACGTCCCACCGGAGAAGGTAGAGTAGGGAAGTTTGATCTCTGCATTAATCCATACTAGTACACTAGGAGCAGTACAATGGGTCAGGCTACAGACAAGATAAGTAACCTAGCAAAGCTGTTTTTTTGTTTGTTTGTTTGTTTGTTCTTTTTTTTAATTAAACTTTCATTACTAATTTGGGTCAAAGTGCACTGGTGCATTTATGTATATTCTGTAAGAGAGGTCAGAAAGGCTACACATCTCTGTTTCAGAGCATAGAATCCTACTTTTTCATGATTTTAAAACCTAATTCCATTTACTTTGTAATTTCTTTGTGATTGTTTAAATTTGGTCCCTGGTTAACACAGACACATTTATTCGTATTGCACAGAATAATCAACTGATTGTTTCACTTTTGCATCAGTATTTGTTCCTTGGTAAATTTTACTCAAATTGAGTTACTTCCAAGCTGAAATCAGTGGATCTGAACCAAATAAATCACCCGTAAGACTGTGACTAAGTATTACTCAAACGTGCGTGCTAATAAACATCATTTGAATACATCTACATTCTGGTGATGTCTTCTAATCATATTTTACTTCTGTTAGTTTTATGACATCATTTTGTTCTTGTCTTTATCTTTAACTCTCTATGAAGACGCAGTTGGCTCTGCCGTAGCTAAGTGTTATTAGTGTCCCTGCAGTGCACACGTTATGCTCAGCAGCAGTCTCTGCTGGGTCCTTGCCCCAGCTGTTTTTATATATGTAGGATGGTTTATTAAAGGACACTGCACCTCAAAGATGCTGTGCAGTATATTGTTTATAACCTGAAGTTAGTTTCCATTTAAGTGCACATACAGAGAACATTTTTGCTGCAGATATCGTCCTGTAGCAGTGGTAATATTTCTAGGAACAGAGCTTGGGTGGGGGCCAATGATGTGTCTGACTTTTACAGGGTTTCCAACAAGTGTTATGTAATTGTTTCCCCTAATCCTTCACACCTACATGTCAATACATACATATGCTGTATTCATGGAGTCAGATATCTCAGTTACTGGTCCCATCACCAAGGCAACAAAAAATAAAAATCTCAGTGCCTCATGTTCTGAGCTGCCACAGAGGCTGACTGACTTTTTGTAAACCTCAGACATGATGGATCATTTGTATCTAACATAACATAGTGTAAGGTTTAAGTTAATATTACCTTCATCAGTCTTCCCAGCTTCACCCTTTATATGGGTTCTTCTGGCTCTAAATACCAAGATGAGGACTTTGATTGAAAGCTAGCATTAGCATCTCAGCTGTTGAGCCAGACATCGAGTTAAACTTATTTTTGTCCCTGACAGGCAGCTGTAGTTGTGTTTACGGAGTGAAACTGACAAGACCTTCAGAGGATTCTTTCAAGTTTAATGATACTTTATTACTCTAACCAGAGTAACTTCACTGCATTAACTAATGTTAGGATTAATTCATATTGAATTATCTGTCTAACTGTTAATTTGTTTAATTACCTCTTGTAGTTTTAATACGTGTTTATACATTTCATAACTTTGATATTACTCTTATCAATGTATTTGTTATTAAGGAGCTGAAATTCCTTTATGATGATTCTTACAGTTAGTTGATATAGTCTGTGTTTTTAGTAAATTATTTCATTTGTTTATTTGTCTCAAACCGAAATAAATAAAATAAAATAAAATCAAGAAGTCAATTACATATACACCCATCAGTTGTCATTAATCACAGAAAAGGTAACGAATACAATAAATTTAACATAAATGTACATATGAATGAACTCAAAAACACAGTTTGAGAAGGAGCAGAAAGAAGCAAAAGCTTATCTAGTCCTGCCCCTTCCTTACTTTCAGTGTCAGATTCATAACCAAATATATTTCCTTCATTGGCCATTTATTACATTAAACTAGAGAACAAGGAAACTAGTCATAACACCTTTATATTGGTTGGATCACCATTGTGCAACCATTCTGCCAGAAATAAACATGACCAAATAGAGACTCAACTATTCAGGGTATATGTTAAGCCCCAAACTATTTATAAACCCATCAAAAATATCTTCCATTGCACAGATCAAAATATGAAACTGGACTGATTACTCAATGCGTTTGTATGAGTCGATTAACATTTGTTTGTGTTGTCTTCTAAATAGCTGTGTATTCTTACACAACTTTAAAGTTTCATCAAGTTTATTCCATAACTTGATCCCACAAACAGAAATGCACATACTTTTCAGAGTCGTGTGGACCACTGGGTAAACAAAGTTATGTTCCCCCCTTAGATTAGAGCCTTCATCTCTCATTTTGTACATGTTTTGCAGATTACTTGGTAGGCTAACTAACAATAGCCTTGTGTAGGACTAACACTGTTTTAAAAGTAACTAGGTCAACAAATTTTAATAGTCGTGATTTCAAAAATAAGGGATTATGGTTTCATCCTTTGCTTTTCTCCAACTCCACCCACTTGTTTCCATAAAACCAACTTATCAACAGCCACGTTGCACTTTTCAAAGCTGGAAAGCTGCAGTTCACACGCCAATGGCTAACATCACAGAGAGCTCATCTAGTTCATACCTGGACATACAATGTAAATGTAACCTGCATATCTGGATTTATATTTGTGTCTAAAATGCTTTTAGTGTAAAAATAACAAGATTTCTTTGTTGATTTCTATCTATCGCTCTGCCCTCATCTCTATTTTCACTTTTTTTTTTTTTTTTGTCTGGGATATTTCGTAGGAGGCAGAGGAAGGAGCTGAGGCTGCCATAGACCCAGGGGGGGACATGGTTTCTGACACCCCACCGACAAACCAGGCTGTTGATGATGAAGGCGGTGGACCGGGAGCTGTCAGTGAGGTGGAAGGAGAAGCCCCTCTGGGAGGAGTGCATGAGGGGTTGGAGGAGATCACTGTGAGGAGGTTGAGCCTCCAGGCGGCTGGGGGCGTGGCTGAAGAACAGGAAGGGGAGGAGACAAAGCCGGGTGAGGAGGCGGGGTCTGCGGATTCTGAACAAGTTACCACAGAA
This sequence comes from Apogon hyalosoma, assembly GCA_037367295.1. Classification (NCBI taxonomy): domain Eukaryota; kingdom Metazoa; phylum Chordata; class Actinopteri; order Kurtiformes; family Apogonidae; genus Apogon; species Apogon hyalosoma. The sequence goes on along the minus strand of JAPQRP010000016.1, from coordinate 6,273,000 downwards.
ACAGACGGAGAGGAAGGTAACAGCTAAATTACCTTGTACATTTTAATTTGGATTTTTGTCATCTAGCACTTTGAATGTTTTCTGTGAGCTGTACTTGTCAAAATGTTTTCATGATTCCTTAAAGAGACAGTTTTTTCACCTGTGAAGTCTGTGGAAATTAAAAAAAAACCTCAGGAATTTCACCAAAGTAATAGAAAGAAAAATAAAGCTGTCAAGCCTGATTTTAAGTTTAAGCAGTAAGTGTGTTATTTCACATTAAATCTTTGTCTTAACAAGGTATTCCAGCAAATACTGAACTAAATTTTACAAATAACAGTGATTTACATTATGTCCCAGCCAAGGAATAGACAGTTTTCCTGATATGAGCTTTTTGGTAGTTTAACATTATTTTTAGAACCTTCTGGGCTGTTTCATAATGTAAAACTATTTTGTTTATACTCATGAGGCATTTTATCTTTATTTTTAATGATATCATGAACAACATCAATGTTTGGACACATATTTGACCTTATTATATCAATGTTCCCTTTTCATTATGTCTCCTCTGAGTGCAGGTACCCACGTCAACGGACACCCTGTTCGCTCACTTCCATCTGTGCGACACGACATCCATCGTTACCAGCGCGTGGATGAGCCGCTACCTCCCAGTGAGTGTGTGTGTCTGCATGCGTTGTCTCATTTGTCCTTTGTATCTGTCATTAACAGTGTGTGTTTTTTGTTTTTTTTTTACATTCATGTGGTTCTACTGTATGTCTGTCCTAAAAAAGAAAATTGAACCCTGCAGAAAGAAAAACATGTCGATTCTGGATTAAGTTTGGTTAAAAAGTCCAAATAAAGTTTTGGATTCCTGCCATGTTAGTGTGGCTCTAGAAAGCTACTAACTGACATGTTAATTAATAGGAATAATTTTTATAGTGACAGTTTTCATGTGTTTTCACATCCATTATGTTGTAAATGTATTATTATTATAAATGTCTTTCAGGACTTTAGTTTTAAAGGGCTCATATTTTGCTAAACCCACTTTTATTAGTCTTTGGTTCATTTATTTATGTATTTGGACCCTAATAGT
>JAPQRP010000016.1:6235623-6247746 GCA_037367295.1 Apogon hyalosoma | reverse complement strand
TCGAAACCAGACTCTAATTTACAGAAACCCAACAGAATCCTCCAGGAGCAAACACTTGTGACTGGTGACAGTGGTGAAGGAAAACTTCCTTTTAACAGGCAGAAACTTCAAGCAGACCCAGACTCCTGAAGGATGGCCATCTGCCTTGACCAGTGGGGATAAAAGAGAGAGGGTAAAGGAAGAGAAAAAGAGAGAGAGAGAGAGAGAGAGAGACTATTTTTAGAGATTCTAGGGATCACCAGTAGGCCTGCATGTTGAGAGTGTAGTGCTCTCTGACCAGTACTCCAAAATGTAATTATTTTCATGATAAAGGATTGTGTAGTGAATTTTCATTACGAACTAGTTCAAAAGATCATGTATAATACAAGCGGTTTCGTCAGGTAACTTATGTTATAGCCCACTGTCAAGTACATGTGAGTGCTAAGTCACTGCTCCATCAGTCAGGCATGGCCAGAGGTATATTGCCTCCTTCACAAGTTGTTCCAGCACCAGTAGTGATGCAGACTTGTATTGTCCAATTACCTGGTCTGTGATGGACTGGTCACTGACCCCGTGCAGCAGACACCGGTCTAAGATTATCGGCCAGTGCTGGGTCATGTCTCTAGGACAGTGGTGGAGTGCAAAGCTTATGGATGCACTAACAACAAGCGCAGAAATAGAAATAGTTTGCTTCTTGAACGCATGCTTTACACTCAACCTTGGTCACTGACTGCTGCTTGTTTACTTGCACTCAATCACCCAGAAACAATGACGGTATGTCTCTTCTGGCCAGCAATGGCTGCTCCCCACAGGTTCTGCCCCTGCCTGTAATTCACATAATAAGTGTGGTGCATTTATGGTTTTTTTTTTCTTTTTTTTACTGAATTTGTGCCTCTCTTGCTTATAAGTAATATACAAAGCACAATTAATCTCGTAAGCATGGTACACTTGAAAGAGTTATATGATATATAAGGTATCAGGCTGGTTAAATTCATATCATAGCCCAACTGATACTGGACATTTGGAGATGCACCAAGTTTGGGGGGTAAAACATTTTCAATATGGACATATCAGATGATTTTACATGTTCATTAATAACACTGTACAAAATGAACAGCACTGACTTTTATGTGAAAATCCATATGCTCACTCTAGTTCGTCATTGCCTCTTTTCTGCTCTTCTACAGCAGCCACAGTGTGAAACACTGGTTAGCAGTAGCTTAGACATGGAGTGACAATCAGCTCTCAGCATAAAATAAACTCCATTTAATCACATGAGCATATGTAAATCTCACATATTGAACTTTAAAAACAAAGCTACTTTTTTGCATTATATGCTCTTTAAAGAGAGTTTCGATGCTGTTTTTATATGCAACCATTTTGATATGTAACAAGCCCCAGTTCATCTGTCCATCTCTACTTGTCATACACATATCTTTCTCAACATATTTTTCATTCAACTATATAATTAAAATGATACAATTAAGAAAACCTAGATAGAAAAGGAAGAAAAGTTACCATTGAGCTTTACACCTTAGTTAGTCATGGGTTAATGACTGTCTCAGTAACTTCACCCATGATTTAAAAACTTATACACTGAATTCGTGGACTGGGATTGTTTTTGTTTTTTTCCTCTTCTCCTCTGTTACAGTGGAAACAAAATACAGCGTGTCCAAAAAAAATGCCATCATCTGAAATGTCCATATCAGAGTGACTACATGGTCAGGAGAAATTATACTTAATAGGATTTGTTTTGAACATAAAATGTTTTATTCTACAAATTTCAAATGAAAAATTCTGGGGGATGGTAATTTTATAATGTTCCAAAGTTATTACACGTGTTCAATGTGTGTGCCGCTTGTGATGTGGCACACATCAAGTCAGTGGTGGAGTTCCTGCCACACTCGCTGCAGCATGTTATGTGTAACATTCTCCAGAGCCTCAGTCATTCTCTTCTTGAGTTCCTCTCATGTTGTACATTCACATTTGACTGAGTTTGGGCGTACTTCTACACTGAACACCTTTTCTGTTGCAGTAAATGGCATGTCTATTCCTGAAAGCAGAACAATGACAATTATTACACTTTTTTTTTTAGCAAAAAGAGCAAACAAATTTGAAACAAATTATTAGATGATGAAATTATGTCAAATTTTTTGGGACTCCCTGTACACTAGCTACTGTTACCTAGCAAACAAATGAGTCCAAGCACAATCCAACCTCCAACACAAACTTCACACAAGCACACAAGCCTGTGTGAAATTTCCACACTGAACCCTTCACTACTAATTTTAATGAACTAGTGCAGTGAGCTTTTGATGTTTGGAACAAAAATGTGTCAGTTAAAGTGCAATAGTGAGTTTGAATGCTTCTTCACTATTATCACTACTTCATTATAATAAAACACAACAAATGTTATGACAAGATATCAAGTTGGAAATTGAAATGAATTCATAGTCTTTCATGTTGGTTGATAAAAAAAAGAAAAGAAAATAAGTGACTTTCTTGAAATACTGATTACCACAAACATTTAACAGTTTGAGATTTCACTAAAATGTTTCCACAAAAGAAAGTCAGACAATTGTTGGAGATTTTTGTACCTTTCGAAGTATGCGAAAAAACGAAGGACGCAACCTCCGTCATTCAAGCCATTTCTTTGAGGTCACATTAAAAGGCTTTTTAAGGATCTGGCCAATCCAGTTGAAAAGCCGCCAGCAGCAGTGAGACAAGACAACTCAAGCTGACAATTGGCAGTGACTCAGTGTGAGGCTCATTTATTAGACGGATCGACTGAGACGGACAGAACGCTCCTGCCATTAAACATTTAACAGCAGCATGGCCCATTCAAAAATAACACTGGAAACACATTGGGGTGGGGTGGGATGTGGTGGGGGAGACTTCGAGACAGGGGACTGGTACCTGATTTGTTATTCATCTGACTCATGCACCATCATCATCTATCTCCCTGCAGGTTACCATGACAACCACATAGTGATTCGCTGGTTCTGGGCAGCTGTGGAGAGGTTCAACAATGAGCAGAGGCTGAGGCTGTTGCAGGTACATAACAGCACATATAGATACACACTGCCCCCGTGTGGCCACTGGCTACACTGCAGGAATTTCCTTTAAATCTGTCCTCATGAAATGCCGATCTGAACTCATTATTACTACTGCTTTATTAATTTGAAAGCAAATAACCATAAGAAACACAGGCATCTGTGTGAAATATCTGTGTGTTTACCTCACATTTGAAAGTGTGTTTCAAAGAGACCTCACTTGTGTTACACAGAGTTTCATGTAGAACATTTTATTGGGACTGTTGATAATATTTGAGTATCCTGGTTATGTAGTGTATCTGACTTGTGTTGCCCTTCTCTCTCCAGTTTGTGACGGGCACCTCCAGTATTCCCTATGAGGGATTTGCGTCACTACGTGGCAGTAATGGTCCCCGCAGGTTCTGTGTGGAGAAATGGGGAAAAATCACTTCGTTACCCAGGTAAGATCATTCTGTAACAGAAGGAAAAAAGACCTTTAGGTAGCGCTTAGATAGTGATTTTATCCTTTTTCTTTCCTTGTTTTTTTTTGTTATTTTTTTTCTGAGTAATTTGTTTTTGCTGTATTTTGTGTAACCTATTAACCTTTAGGATTAGGGCTCCATCTCAAAAATGTAAGAACTAATGTAGTTTGTATTGTTTTACATATTAAACAGAAACCAATAATAATAATAATAATAATAATAAAAATAAATAATAATAATAATAATAACAAGTTTTATTTATATGGCATTTTTTATCAAAGTGCTTTGCAACACAGCAACAATGAAAGAATAAGAGCACAGTACAAGCAGATTCAATAAAATTAAATAAAATAATAAAACAGTTGTAAATAAATGCAATTCTAGTAAAAACAAAAGAACACGTTATGATCACAGTAACAAGATATTCCATTTCACAGTGTAATACTTACTGTACATTTTCACTTCTGTCAGAGGGACTAAGGGGAGGGGATGTTCAGGGGACTTTTGTTTAGGGTTTCATTTAAATGGTAGATATTAAAAGGTTAATGCTGACTTTTTTTACAGTACATGTAAACAGTGGAATTTTGTAAAGAAATAAGAGACAACTCCATAATTCCACACTTGAACTTGTTAAAACTGCCTAGAACGTGATCCAGAGGAGGATGCATGAGTTAATTATATTTTAGCCCCTGAGGTGATATGTTAGCAAACAACAATATGAACAATACGCAGCATATTCCACCAAGCACTGCTTTCTGAACTCTGTGTGAAATCAGTAAGTAATATGAAGTTGTTGTTTTGCAGTGTCTGACTGCAAAGGCCTCGTTTGCTATTTTTAGGATAAATGCTTTAAATGAGGGCAACACGATGGTGCAGTGGATAGCATTCGCGCCTCACAGCAAGAGGGTCCTGACCATTTGATGGGTGGGACCTTTCTGTGTGGAGTTTGCATGTTCTCCCCGTGTCTACGTGGGTTCTCCCTAGGTACTCCGGCTTCCTTTCACCATTCAAACACATGCACTGATAGGTTAATTGGTTAATCAAAATTGCCCATAGGTGGGAATGTGAGAGTGATGGGCTGTTTGTCTCTGTGTCAGCCCTATGATAAAATGGTGACTCGTCCAGGGTGTACCCCTTCACCCATAAGTAGCTGGGATAGGCTCCAGCAACCCCCCAGGACCCTCAGATTCAGATTCAGATATTTTTTATTCATGCACAGAGAAAGAAAAATACATTATACATGAGCAGTTTAGAATAGATGTCCATGAAAGGGAACCCCAAGGAAGCAAGAGTGCTTCTAGATAGGGGACCCAAGCAACCAACAACATCCTTACCCCATTCCCTCTCAGCCCCCACCCCCCAATGACATACCTACATATTCATCACCACCCACTTATGTGCAGTCATCGACACACACAAGCACCTACACAAGCATTCACACAATCACACATAGGTACACGTACACACACACTCAGACAGCAACATTTTCAAACAAGTGGTGCCAGGCACAACAAACCCCGCCCCTCGCAAAAGTTTTACCTGATTTGGTGACCTTGACCTTTGACCTACATACACCAAAATTTAATGGGATCTATTCTGGACCACCTTGCACCTTTCCTGAAAATTTCATGGAAATTGGTCCTGTAGTTTTTGTGTAAAGTTGCTGACAATCAAACAAACAAATAAACAGACAAACAAAAAAAACGAACCAAAAACAATACCTTCGTCTCCCCTTCAGGGGTGGGGTAAAAATACATGATTCTGACAGAGATTGTATTATGCATAGGAAGGCAGAAAGGGATTGCGATAATTTAATACACCCGTCTAGCTCATTCCAAATCTGCAGACCCCTGCAAACAACACTCAGGTTGGTCCATTTAAGTTTAACACTTCTTCCCCAATATGAGTTTGTTTTCCCTGGTGGTGTGAGCATGCAGGGGACGGGAGATTGGGATGAGCTCAATTAAGCGTCTACCCTAGTGAGGATGAAGCGGGTTCAGATGATGGATGGATGGATGGATGGATGGATGGATGGATGGATGCTTTAAATGACATTATTTTGATTTGGAGTTACTCTCAAAAATTTGCAAGAAGTACACCATTTCATTATTCAAGCAGAAGTACAGATACTTGTATAAAAAGAGAATCACTGCAGTCAAAATAAAAAAAGCACACACTCTGAAATGTTCTCAAACTGAAAAAGTAAAACGTGCACTCTTATCAATATAATGTGAAAACTATTACACCATTCAGACCAAATCACATAAAAGCAAGGGACTAAAAGTAATGAACATTAGTTTGTTACATCATTTATGTTAGTGTCACCTTGTTACATCTTTTTTATTCTTGTGTTTTGTGTCTAATGTGCTTTACTCTATTAACTTTATTTTCATCTTGCTACATTTTTACATCATTTTTGTCTTGCTACGCAGCTTTCATTTTGTATTTTTTGTCTTATGTCTTCTGTGTTTTTCTGTCTTGTTTACATGTTTTACACCATGTGCATCTTATCATCTTTTTCTTTTGTTACATGTTTGTATTGTCGTGTGTGATATTCATTAAACAATACACCAAGGATTCATTGTCTTTTCTGTTTGTTATTGTACACTTAGGTTAAAATGGGTCTTTATGTTGGGAAGGCACACAGCAACATAAAATAAAAAATAATACACCTAAAGAGCTACTAACTAAAACTAAAGTAATATTGTTAAAAGGTGTAGAGAGCACTGATAATTGTGTTAAAATGAATTCATATTTTTGGGTCTTTTATAGATAGACACAAAGTCAGAGATCAGTTTTTTTTTCTGGGCACTCTGAGTCATAGGTTGCATTTGCAATATATTCCCTAATTTTAGCTTCGATCTGAACCCCAGGAGGACACTGTGCGGTAAACACTTCTATCTAAAAGATGAATCACCTCAGTAATGATGTTCTGCTTTGTGGCTGTGTGTCTCCACAGGGCTCATACTTGCTTTAATCGTCTGGACCTTCCACCCTACCCCTCCTTCTCCATGCTCTACGAGAAGCTGGTCACCGCTGTGGAGGAGACGAGCACGTTCGGTTTGGAGTAAAATCGGCTGACACGCTTGAGGTGTAACTCGGGCAAAAGAAAATCCACCCTTCTCATTCAGAAGAAGAGATGTGGAAATCAAAACAAATAATCCTCAAAAGGCAACTAACTCCCCCTGTGGATAACAGCTGTTTTTCCAACCGGCTTTTTGTCACTCACCACATGAGTTTTGTTTCAATTCTCTGCCTTTTTCACACATTTCTGATATAAGTTGAAGAAGTGAATGTCTGGAGGACAGGTGGAGAACAGGAAAGTGTACAATACAGTTTTCTCTCTTCTTTTCACTTTGTTCTTTGAACCACATTTGTGCTTTATCTCCTGAGTCATTAGCCTTGGTTACTGGATTTATCGCACCTGTTCCTCTCATCCTCCTCTTCCAGCCTGCACCTCAGAGACAGCTGCTCAGAGACCACTAAAGCTCCCTTTTCCCTCTCTGGACCTCAAAACTGTGTCCTTCCTGAACTGGGGCTGCAGTGTTATGAACTGTAACACACACACTAATCACTTTTGCACAAAACCACACACAAACATGTTACATTTCGTTTTTATGAACAGTGCAAAAGAAGACTTTTTATCAACATGAAAGATGGCTGTTAGCTAAGGGAAGGTAAAACTAATACACAGACAAACATGCTGAAATCATTCTTAGACTTAAAGGATCAATATGGAAGATTTGTGCGTGCTCTGACGCTTTCTCGAAGTTTGTGTTGGAGTCTGTATTATGCCAGAAGCTGGTTGTTTGTTGATGTTAGCTGTGTCCAATTCTAAATTAAGTGAAGCTTGTCTTGTGTACTGTTACTGCTGTAAAGGAGCAGAAGAGAGGAACTTGGGAACTTAGGAGTTGAGCTGGAAAAACTGACTAAAGTCTGCTAATGCACCACAAAAACAGCAATCTAAAAGGTCGTATATTAAGCTTAAAACATACATTTTTCTTGGGTAGATTTCTTTAAACTAGAGTAAAATTATCCATTGAAAATGTAAACAAAACAAAAAAAATTAGGTGTCATTCTAACAAAAACACTGTTAAAGATACTGATGAACTGAGATGTGCAAGTGGTTATACTCTTAATGTCTGGCAAACAATCTTCTTTGTCTGCTGGAAAAACATATTTTAGTTTGTTACTGGCAAGATATCACCAAGCAGCAACTTGCAGGGTTGAAAGATGAAAGCAATGTAGAACATGGAAGTGACAAAAACTGCAATTTTTGAATGTACACTTGAGGTTTGCTCCAAAACTGAGTCAGTCCCCATAAACCCCTTGTGAAAAAGTCCAAATTTACATCAGAAAATAATATGGTTTCAGCTAATTTCCATAACGCTAATGACATTCATTTTGTCTTCTATTAAAGTAATTATACCTGCTCACTGATTGCTACTGTACTCGCTTGTTTACTCGCACTCGGATTATCCGATACGTCACTTCTGGCCGGCAATGGCTGCTCCCCATAGGTTCCCCATAGGTAATTCACGTAATAAAAAGGTTTATAGTGATTTTTTGCTGAATTTGCACCTCTGTCGCTTATAAGTAATACACAAAGCACAATTAATGTCTTAAGCATGACCAGTACAAGTACTCTTTAAGTACCAATTAGAGTAACTTAATTACCTTACTGCTAATGTTAGCATTATTTTTTACTGGATTGTTATGCCAACTAGCCTGCTAATTAGCCCAGCTAATTAGATTGTTTACACATCATGTTACTCTTAATTACATTTGTATGTGTTAACATTTATCTATTGTGTGTTAAATTGGTAGATAAATGTTAACACATATAATTGTAATTAAGAGTAGCATGATGTATAAACAATCTAATTATTTATCTATTGTGTGTTAAATTGGTGGGCGACAGGGTGGTGCAGTGGATAGCACTCGTGTCTCACAGAAAGAAGGTCCTGGGTTCAATTCCAACACCAGTCGATGGGGTGGGAGTTTGCATGTCTGTGTGGGTTCTCTCCGTGTACTCCGGCTTCCTCCCACCATCCAACAACATGCACTGATAGGTTAATTGGTTAATCTCAATTGCCCATAGGTGTGAATGTGAGAGGGATTGTTTGTCTCTATATGTCAGCCCTGCGATGAACTGGTGACATGTCCATGGCCTTCGCTCCTAAGTGGCTGGGATAGGGTTAGGGTTAGTGACCTTAGTGAGGATAAAGCGGGTTCAGAAAATGAGTGAATTACTGTTAAACTGGTCAGTTTCATCCCTTGTTCCTCACTAGTTCTAGCCTCTTGTCAAAATAGTCTCTTAAAAAAAAAACAAGATGGCAATAATTAAAAACAGCAAACTCTAGGCTTCAAAACAGCAGTGTACAAAACAATCAGTAATATCATACAGGCTTTGTCCACTTTTTGCCAACAGTCTATGAATGTAACTTCAAATTAGCTGCATTATTTTATATTAATGTGATTACTTTCCCAATGAACAATGCTTGACCCGATTTCAGTTTGTCTTTTTGGAAAACAACAAAAATTACCCAGAAAAAATGTTTTTTACTCTATTGAAATATTTTTTTTGCAGAATATTATAATTGTTATAATGCACAAAACAGACTCCAGCGCATACTACACATATGCACATGAGCATGCTAAAATTGTACATATTGAGCATTTAAAGTGCACTCGTTTTCACAGTTTTGATCCTGAATAAGCTGGACAGCAAGGCATAAATCGCTGTAGACCTTGTGATAATGACAGTGAGTTGTGGCCGGGGATTGTTAACCTTCAATACATCAGTGCTCTTTCATGGGCGTGAAAGGCAAAGACACACTTCCAAGAAATGCAGAAGATTGGACAACCAATCTCACACACACACACAACACACACACACAACACACACACACAACACACACACACAACACACACACACAACACACACACACACACACACACACACACACACACACACGCACACACACGCACACACAAATGCACTTTCTTACAGTGTTGACTCCAGTATAGACATACAGTCACTTACACACTTCAAGTCAGACAGAAATGCAGGGATCCTGTTTTTCAGTACATTTCTCATTAGCAAAAAAATGCACTTTACTCACATAGACAATGCCCATTCATACATACACAACACACTAAGTCCTTCTCACTGATGTTATTGCCTCTCACCTAATGAAAGTGATGAATGTACCAAACCAGTGACTGAATGTACAAATCTAAATCACTTCTGTTCAGCCCAGGAGGAAAATTTCACAGCAGCTGAAGATGAAATCAACAGTGGGAGGTTGAGGAGAAGCTTAATTCAGTGTTGGGACTGGGGAAAAAAAGACACAGGCCTGGTGTCACTGCATTTCTGGTGGCATTTCTTTTAGTGCCTCTTGGGTTCTCTTGACCATGAAGTGAGATAAAAGGAAGTTAGTACATTTTATGTCTCTCTAAAATTCAGCCGACAATGGAAAAACTTCAGGAGCTCGCTGTGTGAATTCCCGAAGCAGATAACGTACATTGGTATTGAAGTGTGCTCTGATTACTACAGCACACTCAGAACAAGTAGAGGAAGCTGAACTACCTGACCAGGTGTGATGGAGTCGTCAGACATAAATAAGCACTGGCCTTCAGGGCTTTATGGATATGTACTTTTTGACATACAAGTCCCATTGAGGATAATAGTTTTGTCTTGAAAGCATGTGATGAAATGTTTCTGACTAAGTGCACAACCCAAATCCAAAGGACCCTAACCCTACCATGCTGTCTCTCTTTCTCACACCTTCACTGTACATGCACACAGACATAGACACACACACATAAAGACACACACATTTTCTATGGGGTGCATGCAAGATTACACCTACTGTACAGAGTCTTGTTGGAGCCAGACCACAGGGGCTGGAATAGTGCTAGATAAAGCCCCACGTGAGATATGAGATGTGGAGGCAAATTTTAGTATTCCAACCCCCCCTCTCCCCCTCTCTCTCAGCCCAATACTGCATGCGGGAGGGATCTACCCCAGGTTGGCTCTGTGAGCTGAGCCTGGGGAAGACAAACTCCCAGATGGCGTTGTGTTATAGCTCGATATTGCATGCTGAAATAGTGCAACACTCTTGTCCTTACTAGCTTTTTTTGCATGAGGATATCGCTGTCCGTTCAGAAAAGGGGTGAGGGACCCGGTTGCTGTACGTCGTGTCACATGGGTTGTGGCGCTCACTTGAGGCATGCGGCCTTATGCTTACCTGTCACTGTCATACCTTGAGCGTGTAGAAGTGTAGAAATAGAACCATCAGTTACTTAGTTTTTGCTCTGGAAATGGACAAAGGTGTGAATGCAGGTGTTTGTTTTCTTATGACAGTGAAATGGCGAGTATGTCGGCGGCATGCTCTAAAAATGTTCTTGTTACTTTCACATGTGCGTGTCTGCCTATCTTAGTAATAGGTTGATGGTTACGGTTCATTGCTCATGAATAAGTAATGAATTAATAGGGCTGTTTTGATTTTGTGACAAGTGAGAGCACATGTATGTGTACCATGTGTGCGGTCCTGTTTGTCTCTTTGTATATAACTGTATATGTATGTCTGTCCTGTCGTGTGTATAAATATATATTTTGCACCGAATGTACCAAAGGTTTGGGGCTTGCAAAGTAAACCATTAGGCCTGCTCTCAGTTTCAGTCTAACACATCCTACTCCTAACAGAACACCACACCTCACGTTTGCCTGAGGAGCGTGGGCAGCAGCCCCTCGCCTGAAGCTACACAGTACATGACTTGGTCGATTTGACATTTCCCACAGTGAAGCTTTTCTGCTGCAGGAGACTGATACGATTGGTTATTCGTTTCACATCCAAACTAAAACAAGTTGCACCTCTTGTCTTTCCTAGTACATTTCTGACAGGACCCACTCCAGTTTTCAGAATTCCACTCTATGCAAAGCTCCTGTATGTGTGTCCATTTCACCCCAATGATTGTAATAAAAGAGAACAAATGGCAAATTTTGATTAATGAGCCATGGCTTTTGTCAGACGTCTACAGAACTAGATGTATTCTCTCAACAGTGGCGTATAAATCTGATTCCATGAAGAAGACCATGAAGAGACTCCTCCACTTTTACTTTAACTGGCCGGTGGAAGCCCATTTCTCCAACTCAAAAACATCCTGTAAGACAAAATAACAACGTATCTCTTAATAATGGCTCAATATCTCATGATTTATTGTCTTAGTATCTCTAAATAATCAGGCAGTATCTCTTAGCAGTGATTTATTACCACATAATATTATGTCATAATAATGACCTAAAATATTAAAATCATGATCTCATGATGACTTCATGTCTCAGTAAATGAGTTATGTCAGAATAATGACACAGTATCCCATAATAATGATTCATTACTGCATAATGACTTATTATCGCATAATAATGCTTTACTGTCTCATAATAATATGATGATATATTATGATAGTGACATTTTGATAATAGACATGCTATCCCATGATTATAGACTGATTGCTTCTTTAATTTTATGCAGTTTGATTTAATTCTTTACATTTGTAATACATTTTTATTTAGTTTTCTATATTTTCTTGAGTTGATGGTGATATGCAAACTCCCTACAGAT
>JAPQRP010000016.1:6219872-6230464 GCA_037367295.1 Apogon hyalosoma | reverse complement strand
GAATAGTCGAATAACATTGTGTGTGTGTGTGTGTGTGTGTGTGTGTGGGGATGTGAGGTGGTGGAGCTCCTCCACTGTTCTTAAATGTCTGTTTGCTTTGTGTGACAGAGTAGTTTAACAAGTCGGTGGGTTCACTGAGTGGTTCAGAGAGTTAAGTCTGTAAACAGAGTAAGACAATTGGCTACAGCAATTTAATATTGTAACATGTTATTTTACTTCAGTACAGCAAATTAATCAAACAGGTTATGTGTACACATATTATAAGTCAAAACAACAAAAGGGAAAGTGGTAAAATGAAAAGCTGTTTGAGAGCTAAAAGAGCTGCCTCTTCTAGGTGAACTGAGCCAAATGTACGGGATCACTGAGGAAAGCTGAAATTCCCATCACTAATAATTATTAATTAATTAATTACATTAATTATAATGAATTCTATTTTAATTATATTGATACATAGATTCTGTATTCCTGTCTTTCTTGTTCTTTCTTTTTTCTCCTCTACATGCTTTCTGTCTCCTGTATACTGGTCATGCCGTTGATCAGGCGTAAACACATTCAAACAGGGGTACGGCCTCCTTTTCATTAGTTTCAACACTGCGCATGCGCACTGTCATGACGTGTCGACAAAGTGTCAAACAGAGGGATGTAAAGATGATCGAAAACTATCCGGATAAACTTGTTAACTTCCAGTTTGCCGTGAGGGTAGTGTAGAAACCATCCTTATTTGCGTCGCCTGTAGCTGTAGTTTCATAGAGTAGTTACTGCTGAATGGTGGAGTTGAGGAAATTGGTTTAACTTACTTTTGAAATCGCGTCATTGAGCTGCTGGCTAACCTAACAAGCTAACAGGAGCCTGGAGTCGGTAAACTAGCTAAAGTAAACAGTAGCATTACAACCGGCTTAGCTAGTTGTAATATGTAAGTAGCACACGGCCGGTAAGCCAGGTAGCCCCTTCGCCTAGTCTCTCGTTTGTCTGTAGCCAACGTTGGGATCCTCATCCGGCTGGCCGGCCGGCGGACAGCGGGACTGCTAACGTTACCGAGCGGAGGATGATGTCTCGGAGGCGGCTGGACAGTCGCAGCGGAATTTCCGCGGGGCTACTTAACGAAATTCAGACCTCAATCACCACGGAGCCATTGGAAAGTGTCTATGAAATTACCGGAGAGCTGGGCAGGTAAGTTTGCCCTAGAGAGATGTTTTGATATTTACATAGGCTGTAGACTGTATGAAGTTGGAAAGTTGTGAAATCCACAGACCAGTCTATCATATGGAGAGATTGCTTTCTGTCCTTACAGTTCGGATTTCTTAATAATACGTCCAACTTTTAGACGTTTTGGCAGTAGCACCGTCGCATTGTAAGCCTGGTTTGACGGCTTATAAACAGTACAGACATATTTTCCCGTATATACACACACACACACACACACACACACACACACACACACACATACAACTAATTCCTTACAGTCATTGGGATACTCTGAAATCACTGTCAGATTAGACAGAGAATGATACATTACGATGAACTATACAGATTTTAAACGCATAACATTATTTAAATAGTGGGTATTTTCTAGGTGTGTTCATACAGAAAATTGTAAATTAAAAAAAGATAATCAGATTGGCCTCAGCTGTGTTTTAAACAGGAACTGATATTTCCTAATGCGCTGAGCAGCTTATAACGCAAAGCCACTTGTGTTGTAAAATACAAAAAAAAAAAAAAAAGCATGCCAGTGCTCCAATGAACTGAGAGAAAATGTTTGATTTAAACAGATACAGTTATTGATAGTTTATTGTTGTATGTTTACACGTGTCTTTTCCCATCATACAAGAGGTCAATGCTGAAACTATCAAAATGCTCACATCACAGCCTCTCTTCAGATAGAATACACAAATAAAGCAGCAACTGATGTGAGTTGTTTTATCACCATAATTTTGGACATCAGGATAAGTGAAAAAGATACGTTTCATAAATGGACAGTACAAGACTATTAACACAGTTAAGAGCTTGTGTATTTATACAAGTAATTTAATGCATTTTAATAGCATTTGGACTCTGAACTGTAAGCTTTAATTGCTGTAAACATATGAGTCTTTCAGTGCTAGTGGAGCTAACTTCATCGAGTTACAATAGACTTTTATCATGCCACATGTGCAAGCCATGGTAACCGCTGAACTAATGGTCCGATGGCTCCAGATAATTATTTACCTGAGATCTCTGAGTTGTGTTTGAAGTCATACATTACTTATTCACTGTACAAGTCTGCTGTCAAAACATGAGGAAGGAAACATGCACATGTAGAAACCAGAGTTTAGAAAAAAGAAGACACAAAATGTGTTCTCTTAGTGTGTGAACATCTATTTCTGACAATATGGAGACAAGTGTTTGTTTACACAAACAAAATGTAACCAGGGGAAAATGGAGAAATGCTGTGTTTATACACCGTATCGAAACAGGAAGTTGTTAGAAAATCATAAGGGGAACAGTTTTAGTGTTACGCTGTTTTAAGTTTTCATCTGACTGAAATTAACAGGTACCTACATTATTCATGAATGTGTTTAGTATTTTCTCACTTAACTGTTTATAATAAAAAGAAGGTGAAAAAGACTTTTCAAGACAAAGAAAGGCAGGAAATACTGTGTTTTGAAATAAATTTTAAAAAGCTATGAAATAACATTAGATAATATAGAATTGCATGCATAGAATACTGGGGAAGAAGTAAATGATAAACCATTTAGTTTGTGCAGCTATGTTTGCTAGTGCAACAGTTGCATATCAAACTAGCATTTGACTAGCATAGTAACTGACTAACTATTCAGTTTCATTTCTGATCAATCCATTTTTTGTCCTCTTAATAGAAATGTCACAAGATGGTGAGAAATGTTCAGTTTATTGTCAGAGGGAAGAAACTACCAAATATTCACATTTAAGCTGGAATTGGAGGTCTTAGACTTATTTTGAAATTACTCACATTCATTAATTGCTTATAAAAATTGTTACAGATTAATTTGATAATCAACAACACACTAATCATTTAACTGTCACAGCACTAGTTTTATTTGCGTTCTGTTTCCTGCTTTTGTTTATCTAACCACCAAACATTACAGCTCTTTATTAAATGAAAATGACACATACTCAAAGGTTGACTGATATGTTTAATAAAATGATGAGCTCTGTTGTAAAATAATGATGAAATTCATCATCTTGAACATGTTCAGGCTATCAGTTTATTTCATTATTAAAAGTACAAGAAAAACAGAAGTTTGTTACCAGTGGCATTTTGGAGGAAAGGGCTCACAGTTGCTTCTCTTGGGTGCTTGTAAAACTGTTATTTTTGGATGTCTTTTTCTGTTGATGCAGTCATTGCAAGTTCATGTGGAAAAGCGTTTTCCACTGAATACTTTAGCCCTCCTCAGTGAGGAGAATGGAGCTCTGCTCGTCAGGACAGAGATGAAGTGGAAAACTACAGACTTGAATGAACATATGATGTGTAATAAACACTATATAGGCACTGAATACTTTTTATAATTGTGTTTCGATGGATTGTTGCCTTTCAAGTTCTTCTGCTCTGATGAATTATGAAGCTTTAATCCAGTGAGATCATTTCATTACAGACTGATACTTGGAGTGTTTCCAGTCACCTTAATGTGAATGGTTAATCACAGTGATCAAAACATGGCAGCAGCAGGAACAACAAAGAATGTGTTGGCATTGAAAAACTCAGAAATACTGGTTATATAATGACACGAGTTGAATGTAGCACCATTGTCTCAAAGCCTCAAACACACTAACAAACAGCAGAGGAGGCAACTGCTCCAACATGCAGTACTCCAGTACAAGTACAGATACTCAGTCTGACTTCTCTACAGCAGTAACAGTGAAACAGAAGAGGAGCTTATGTGTACACAAAGTAAAATATGAAAAAGTTTGGAGAAAATTTTCAGCTGTTTTTTTTTTTTTTTTTTTTGTCCTGTTGCAACTTGCCTTTTATGTCATTTTAGTTTTGTTGCTTCTTTTACATCATTTTTGGATTGTTGGCTTATTTTCACCATTTTAATCTTTATATATCTTTATTATCATATGGTGTTTTCGTGTCATTTTTGTCTTATGTCTTTTGCATCACTTTCACATGAATTTTTTTTTAATTTTTGCTTTTTCTGATTTTTTTATTTGCATCTTGTGTATTATTTTTATCTTATCATATCTTTTATACCAGTTTCATGTTGTTATGTCTTTTGCATCAGTTGTTTTTGTGCCTTTTTTGTCCATGTTTTCATCATGTGACTTTTTTTTTTTTTTGTCTTTCTCTTAATGGATAAAAACTCATAGATTGTACTCATTTTGTTTACAGTGATTTGATATTACCATTAAATCAACATTAAATCAAAATTCTAGTCAGGAAGGCAGAGACCACAGGTGTATCTTCATCTTGTTATGTTTTTGTTACTTTTGTTTTATGTGATATAAATTGCTGTTTGCCCTCAAATATATTAAAAGTAAAATAACAAGTCTGTAACAAAAATATAAAAATAGAAAGTTGAAATGTAGATCGGATTTAAAAGAAAGGAATTAGGAAAAATAAGAATAAAGACTCTGATAAAGTTCCTAAAAACTCTTGCACATAGTCATTTTCCATCTCTGACAAACAGTTTTATATGATTTCTGTAGAAATGTATTCAGTGTGGTACATTATATACATGGCCCAACAATAAATATTTTCCAATTAAACCTACGTCTGTATTTGATCCTAATCATGTGTCCTCTGACTCTCAGGGGTAAGTTTGCTGTGGTTAAGCGCTGTGTGGAGAAAGCCACAGGCAAAGTGTTCGCTGCCAAGTTTCTGCGGAAGCGGAGACGAGGCCGTGACTGCCGAGCAGAAGTCATCCATGAGATGGCTGTTCTAGAGATGAACCGTAGCAACGCCCGAGTGGTCAACCTACACGCAGCCTACGAGACAGATCATGACATCGTCTTACTGCTGGAATAGTGAGTTCACAACACAGCCACTAACGTGCTTTTGTTCTTTCTGTAGGTTCTCAAATCATCATTTAGCTTGTTCTGGTCTGCTTTTTCTGTCACAAATAACAAGGAAACCCACTCAAGAGTTGCAGAAGTATGATATTTGAAAGTACACCATGATATAAAAATAAAAAAATTGCTATCATACCATGTGTATTTGTTTATCAAAATGGGTCATGGACCTGTTTTATTGGGCTGCCAACTGTTCGAATAAATTTGATAAGAGTAATTATGAAATATGAATTAATTTTCCTAGTGTTCTGTGGAAGAGCTTATAAATGTAGAACTCAGAAAAGTCACACATGTAGCAGAGGTAAGACGATGTAAATTACGTAGTTATGTAAAAGACACAACAAGATCCTTTTTTCTATTTGTTCAATCAAAAACCCTTCTGTGTTCATACCTGTGAATTCCTCATGGAAGCAAATCCATTTCATAGTATTTTTATATTTTGTAATTTGCACTACATGTCATCTGTGGTCCTAGTGTGCAGAGTGCAAAATGTTCTGTTCCATACTGTGATATCTCATTGGTCTACTTGATGATCATTCATCACTGATTGGTTGACAGTATATTGAAACCTCTGTCTTTCCCTCATTTTAGTCTGTTGTATGGAAACCTGCTCCGAGAGTTGGTGTGTCACTAATGGGCCCGATACAACAGTTTGGTCCTGCAAATATTTAAGGTCAAAGTCTTGTTTGTCCAGTTGTAAGGAACTGCCACTTTGTGCTTTTTGCAGAATGACACAGCTCCTTCTTCTTTTATCAGGTTTTGTTCTAAAGTTAAAATATCAATATTAGCTCATGCTCAAAGTTTGCATGCAACAAAGATGACTGTACATATTTTAGGGCGTCAGCAGGTCTTGACCTCCCTTTACCACCTATGCTTTCCTTGTCAGGGCTGAGATTTATTGTGTCTTTGTATCATCAAAACAGAAACTGGATGCAAAAGATTCAAAGTTCAGACATGAATAGGCAGTGATTTTTAGCAGTGGTTTTCCCAACACATGCTCGGTGCCTGTTATTGGAGTCAACTTTAATCCCTTTCTAACATTAAAGACAATGTGAAAAAGTAACTGTGTTGATCTAAGACAGATTGGACTTAAACAAGTGGCATCAAGGAAGTGGCACAGTAGAATAACTAGAATAGCCTGAAATGTATTCAAATGAGATGACCTTAGTGCCTTGTGTATGATTGCTGAGCTTGTCCTTTTGCTGCCTCTGTGCTGTTCAGTTTAGCAGAGTGATTTACAGTGAGTAAGCAGGAATGAAACTGCCATATTACTCAATGACAATTTTCCTGGACTCCTAGGATCACTCTTCTGAAACACTAGTCACTAAAACCAATCTTGCAAAAGATGATCTGTATTTCATGCACTCTTGAAAATCACCTGAACTCTTTTGTGTATTTCTGTGTTTTCTGTGCACAGTGCAGCAGGTGGAGAGATCTTTGACCACTGTGTGTCTGAGGAACTGTTACCAGAGGTCCAGATCACCCGTCTAATTAGACAAACACTGGAGGGAGTCCACCATCTGCACCAGAGCAACCTAGTCCACTTAGACCTAAAGGTACTCGCATATACATACACACATATACATATGTATGTATGTACATACATACATGCACACATACATATATACTTGCATACATACACACTTGCATACTGTATATACTTACATACGTACATACATACATATACACACACATATATACTTATATCCATACACACTTGCATACTGTATATACTTACATACGTACATACATACATATACACACACATATATACTTATATACATACACACTTGCATACTGTATATACTTACATACGTACATACATACACACACACAAACACACATATACTTACATACATACATACATACACATGTACATACACACACACACTTACATACATAGGGTTGGGCTATTATGATCATCTGATGATGGATGTTCCACTGTACTGTGATATGGTGAAAAACACAGTGAAAAGATCAGATCACCCACTCCTACGCACACTCTCATTTCCTATTTCTTGGGCACAGTTAATCATAGAACTAAGATTAAAGGTGTTACCACAGCCTTAAGCCATGTGGAGAACCTGAGTGACACCAGGCTTGGAAATAAAAGGATCTTTCCTAAACACAGTTGCAGGTGGAGTCCCCTCCTCATAGAGCTGTGACAGTGTTATATTTCAGCACAAGCTAAATGATCGCACCTTCAACATGCGCATAAAAGAAAAAGAATGATGTATAAAATAGGCGTAATAGTTGGAAATGAAAAAAAAAAAGCATTGTCTCATATTACAGCAGTAGATAATGAATGAATAATGTTAAAGTGTTAAAATATAGTTTTGAAAACTGTTAAAGGGTAAAGCTTTATTCATTGTTCAGTGTTAACATGAAAACAGAACTTGAGTTAGATTAGTGGTTTTGTAGTGCTTATTTAAAACTGTGTCTTATCTCCAGCTGCGTTGATTTTGCCTTTCCATTTCATCTTTTCCAGCCACAGAATATTCTCCTGACAAGCCTGTCTCCTCCAGGAGACATAAAGATTGTGGACTTTGGCCTGGCACGCAGACTGGGTGCGGTTGGAGAGCTCAGGGAAATTCTTGGCACACCTGAATATGTGGGTAAGATGAGGTTCCGATAATCCACTTTCATTACTCTGAGACATCAGACAGGAGCTGCAGTTAGCAGCCAACGCAGAAATTAAGCAAAAATCCAAAACCAAAGAGGAAGGAGAGCTCATGTGAAGGGAATGGGAAAGTCATTTCAATTTATGTCTGAGACAAACTGAAAAATGATCAGTACTTTAAGGTGGTTTTAGACAAAAACCCCA
Source organism: Apogon hyalosoma (assembly GCA_037367295.1). Classification (NCBI taxonomy): domain Eukaryota; kingdom Metazoa; phylum Chordata; class Actinopteri; order Kurtiformes; family Apogonidae; genus Apogon; species Apogon hyalosoma. Next base: position 6,222,612 of record JAPQRP010000016.1, on the reverse strand, counting down.
AGCATGCATTTCTTCATATACGTAATGCATAGTCATAAAAAAGATGGGTTTATGACAGTGAAATATTACATCCTTCCAGGATTGTAATGGTTTTCTAACTGCTTATACATAGAGTTTTGAAATAGAAAGAGAAGGATCGAAACATTAAAAGCAATGAGACAATAGCAGTGAAACAACATGAGGTTTGTATAAAATGGAAATTAAAGAGACATTCTTGCAGAAACAAGTAACCACTCCCTTTTATCTTTGACGTCAGCTCCAGAGATCCTGAATTATGAGCCAATCACAACAGCAACAGACCTGTGGTGAGTCTTGGCCTACTTCTCTGACTTTTACTTGGTCTTTTTACTTACTACCAGTCTCAGTTTAAAGACTATATTAATACTGATGATATGCAGTTTTACCAACTGTCTATTTTCAGTTAAACACAGTTAGCAGTAGGACATTAAAGCTTACTGTTAACAGGGAAATAGTGCAGTTATCAAAGAACATGTGATTAATAATGGATATATCTGAATAATATTATACTGAAAACTATGGAACAGGGTAATAATGGGCCAAAAAAAAAGGGTTATAATGAAACACATTTAAAGTTAACAATGGCAATATTTATTTTATTTTGAGGCTATGGTTGGCCTTGACCCTAGTAGGCTGCCCTGCATAATCTCATTGCACAGGTAAAGATGTTGATTATTTTATACTTGAGCATAACACATACTCCAACACAAACTTCACATAAGCACATGCAAATCTTCCAAACTGAACAACCTTTAATATCTTCCGCTTGCTTTAAAGTTTGTTATCAATGCTAATCAGCTAGTGCAAGCCTCTTAATGTGTCTGTGCTGTAGTCTTGGTGTTAACATTAGCTGCCTGACACAAGTTGGAAACCCTAGCACTATCTGGGTAGCCTCATAGCTATGTAACTAAACTCCTTAGCAAGATCTAAAACATTAAAAAGGCTGAACCTGTCTGGATTCCAGACTGCTGTTCTTGTATTAAGATCATGAATAAAGTCCACAGTCTTGAGGTCTTCTAGAACACCTTGTTGTGTGACATTTTCTCATCTTTCTCATGTTTTCAATCAAGAAATACAATTGAAACATGATTTACATGATGGAAGTATCTTCCACAAGAAGTGTTCTCAGATTAGAAGACATAGCAGTAGCATGTCATTTGTAAATTATTACCTTGTTCCTTATTAACTTCAACATACATCTTAATCTGATGTTACTCAGTTATGTCCACTATTGATGCCAAGCTATCACCTAGTCATTGCATGATACTACTTATAATTACCTTTTTTATACCTCTTTATTGTTAAACTGTTACCCCATTATTAGAATGTGATGACCAAGTTTTAATGCAAAGTGCTGTCCAGTAATGAAAAAGGTGGTCCATGTCAGAGGAAACCGTGTTGAAATAGCACATCTCTTGTTTTGATAAAAACCCTAACACACATGTGCATGTTTCAGGAGTGTGGGTGTCATAGCCTACATGCTAGTGACGGGTGAGTCTCCATTCGTGGGGGACGACAAGCAGGAGACTTATCTGAACGTATCGCAAGTTAACGTGGACTACAGCAGGGAGGCATTCTCTAGAGTGTCAGAGCTGGCCGTGGACTTCATCCGCAAGCTTCTGGTCAAAGTTCCAGAGTAAGTCTAGACGGCACCTCGAAGACTCCCACAATAGAAACATACAGTGGAATGATCTAATGAATGAAATCTGGGAGGAGTGTGGGCACAGAGCTGTAAACAGATCATGTCATGTTTTATTTTAGGCCACTTCATACGGGTCAGGCTGTTAGGGCCTGCATACCCTGCAGCTGAGAGTCAGTAAAGCACTTCCTTTGTTTTTAGTCAACACGAACACACTATGTTATAACCAGTGGTACATATTTATCCTGCAGCCTTCAGTTAGACGTTTCCCCTCAAGTTATCCTACTCAGCTGAGATGTTGGCTGTAAATAATCTGGTCTGTGCAGTGCATAATGTGGTTAGTGTGTAGTGACTGTCACTTTTTATAGTTTTCACATAAAAACAAGAGCAAGGCTTTCCTCTGTTGTTGCCAGGTATTTCATAGGTTTATTTATCCAAAATGCTGGATGGTAGTTACACACACTTCAGACGAACGTGAAATCTGTGTGCACACACATAATTTCCTCTATGTAAGAAAGCCCAGACACAAATATATTTATACCTGTCTGAATACTGCCATACGTGTGCCTATAAATCACACCAGTCTGTCCTCAACAACAGGTTAAACTGTCACTGGTAGCTCATGTAAAATGTAGAAAACATTTAAGCATTAAATTTACCAAAATCAGAATAATTTATTAATCCCAGGGGTAAATTATTGAAATGATTATGTTGTGAGGTATAATACAGAACACCAGGTACAGCACATGTCTGTGCATTTTCCACAGATAAGACCTGCTGTAAGTAAACACCCATAAGTAGAGTTCAAGTGTTTTAAGGATTGAAATGCAGTGAGTGCAGTGTATGAACAGTAAGTGTCCAAGTCTTATTGCAAATTTTTTAGTATTAATTCTTTCACAAGGTGATCTCAGTACCCATTGTTTGAAACAATTATTAAATCTATTGTTGGTCATTAGGGATGTTCGATACATTTTCAATACAGGGGTCTTTGGTTTGATACATTTCCGATGCGTTTTCAGTACAGTGAAGGAGACCAGTGAAGGGGGGTGTCTCCATAACTGCAGAAAATCTAAAGTGAAACTT